>CM047884.1:10459005-11059005 GCA_026212405.1 Petrea volubilis
TCATAATACAGTGACATTTAATTGACAAATCAAAAGGGCAAAACAGGCCACAGAAAAGGCAACCACTCCAAGATAGTCCTTATTACACAGCTAGTAGTGACCCATGTTTCCATTTGTCTATTTTAATAATGTAGTAGGCAACCGTTTTTTTTTTTGGCATGAATATAATAGCATGCCACTATGCATATCTAAGTTTTGCGGTGGAAATAATTTCAACAAAATAGTTACAACATAAAAATAATCCAGGCCCATAAACAGACCCAGAACCAAAACTCAAAAAAAATAAATTGTGAAGAAACTATCAGAGCCCCAAAATATTTGAAACCATTGGATCAAATAAGATCCGACGGTTTATATTGATTCGAAATATTAATAGCCCATCAGTCCCATCTGTCTCTAATTCACACAAAAGCACATGATTCACATCACCAGTAACGATATAACAACCTGCCGCTGGTCGAACGCACCGCCGCCAGCCTCCCCAGATTGCACCGCGTCTCCAAGTAAATCTCAATTTAGTTTTTATTCCGGTTTTTTGACAATCCAGTTTGGGTATTTTGCTGAAAATTCAATTTAGCGTTTTTTTTTTTTGATTGGGATGATTATTTTGAGTATGGCTGATGGGCATGCAAATTTTATTTATGAATCCTCATAGTTATTATTTTGAAAATCTTAGTTCTTGTTCTATTGCCAGCATTCCAAGTGTTCAAGATTAGTTTATATATGAGAAAATTATTTTTTTCATCCCGCATGTTTGGTTCATTTATTTTAAGACTATAAATTTTAGTGGTGTGTCAAAATAGGATCATATGTTAAAAAAAAAATCAGTTTCAGGATAATTGAAACGGAGTATACGTTAAATTTGCCAGGAAATGACTGAAGTTGATCGAAAAATGGTAAACTTTGGAGATCTTGATTCAGTCAAAATTTCTTAATATATATAAGGTGGTATAAAATGCCATGTATGTGTCCTACCTGGACAAAGTAGAGAAAATGGGTACAAGCTGATAATCTGAGTTTTATTTGAAAAAAAAAAAATCCATTTAATTTACCATTCTTCTCAATTTAAAAGTCAAAATCCTAGGTTTCTTGGATCTCAATCTTAAATCTCTCGACATTCCCGTCTCTTCTCTTTGTAAAATCTCAAACCTGAAATCGGTGGAGAAACGAACAAGAAGGTTGAAATGCAAGGAAAATCGGTGATGAGACAGTCCTGAATACTTCGCCTTCCGACACAGTTTGAAGAGGGCGGCGAGGCGACTCCGATGTTGTAGTGTTCAACGGAATCTGGCAGAGTTGCTGGCAGGGCTGGGCCGCTAACGACAGTAGCCGTGGGGATATGGTAGCCGATGTGCTTCTGTGTGTGTCAGATGGTGTTTGTGGTGGTTGGGTTGGGGGGGGGGGGCGAGAGAGAGACGAGAGGATGGATCGAGGAGGAGGAAAAAGGGGAAAAAAGAAAGGAAATAGAAATTAAATTTTTTATATGTATGATAAATTTTTTCTCAAATATTAAAAATATATTAATATAAACTTATAACTTTATGAAATATATAGTTGTATAAATATAATATATATAACAGTTATATAATATATAAATACATAACAAATATGTGTGGTATTTTTTTCACAAAATATTAATATTTCTTAGATGAGAAATATAATTGTATATATTAAACATAATAATTTTGTATTCCATATAATACAAATTTTTTTAATATATAAGATATTTAAATATTTTGTATTCAATAAACCTAATTCACATATTATGATTAATATTTTAAAAAATATAGGAAAAATTACACTGACCACCCCTGAGGTTTGGCTGATTTACGAAAAACCCCTTAAGGTTTGAAAAATATTACAAATTTATTCGAATTTCCGAAAATCTACCCCTTCTCCTTTTTTGGGTGATTTACATTGACCACCCTGAGATTAGGCTAATTTACGAAAAACCCCCTATGGTTTTCAAAAATTACCAAAACCCCTAAGGTTATATTAATATTACAACTAGCACCTACTTAGGTTGACTTATCAACAATATTAATTCTTTTTTTTCCCTCTGTAATATTGTTATCATAAAATTTTAATTTAATAGATTTGGAAAAAAAATATGATTACTTATTCAAATAAATATTTCGAATTTAATGTTATGAATTTATACTAAATATACGTAATATGTGCTAAATTTATATTTGAGAAAAATATAATTATATGCATCGTATATATCCATTATGTGAAATGAGAAATATAAACAGTGATTAAAATAAAAAATTGAAATTAAATAATGCACTTGAAAACTTTATTTAGCTTGAGGACTCTAACTCATTTCTCTTAAAATTTACTCCGTATTAGCGATAATATAACATACTTGATGTGTTGGTAGATACCTTTAATGCATTAAATTCAGAATATTTATTTGAATAAATAATCACATTTTTTTTTCAAATCTATTACATGAAAATTTTATGATAACAATATTACAGAGGGAAAAAAAAAAAGATTTAATATTGTTAATAAATCAACCTAAATAGGTGCTAGTTGTAATATTGGTATAATTTCGGGGGAATTTTGATAATTTTTGAAACCATAGGGGGTTTCTCGTAAATTAACCAAATCTCAGGGTGGTCAGTGTAAATCACCCAAATAAGGGAAGGGGTATTTTCGGAAATTTGAATAAGTTTGAAATATTTTTGAAACCTCAGGGGGTTTTTGGTAATTTTTAAAAAGTAGGGAGTTTTTCGTAAATTAGTCAAACCTCAGGGGTAGTCAGTGTAATTCGCCCAAAAATATATTTATAAATATTTGTGTCATTAAAATATAAAAGATTTAATTTTTAAAATAAATATTTCAGTATATATAATATTTTTAAATTTATTTAATTTAATGGTGCCTTGTTGGATTTGGAGGGAAATGTGCCATATTTTTCCTCCAAAAGTCAAAAGATGTCTAGGATACATACAATTGGCAAATAATTGAGACATAGGACTACAAACAAAATATAATTGTCCATGTCATCAATTTTGTGTATTCTCTAGCCAAATTACTGATTTTTCAATCAATTTGTCCTAAATGTGCCAAATTTTTTTTAGATATACAAGTATATTTTAACACACCTTAAAATTATGACCCTAAAAATAAAATGGGCCAAACATAAGGGACGAAAAATGTACTTTGTTAGACCTCTTACTATAATAACAATAAGAGAAAGTGGGTATTCGTCCAATGAAATTGAATTGTAAGGGGCCCTGAAAAAATTTGAGTACAGACCCATGGGATTTTGGACAAGGTCAGGCCCGGTTGGGTAAGATCCTAATTGACTGGGTGCTTGTGGATTTCAGTTTGGGTTTGGATATAGTCGTGTGAGAGGAAGGTAGGTTCCATGAATTAATGAAGCAGGATTATGGACAAGTTGAGTAAATTAGAGGAAGAATAGGAATCAGACAGAAAACTTTTGTATGCATCAGGGATTGAAGTATATCCATGTATCTTGCGATTAAGATCATGCCACATTTTGCATCTAAATAATTTTGATTAAAACATATAAGATGTGACATAATATTGACCTTTGGGGTAAAGGTGCAACCCAACATCTGATGCATACAAAAATTTTCCGAATTTGACAAAAGGTTAATAATGGTAATAGGATACACCGGCTATGGATTAAGGATTTTGCTATTGCATCATCACTGCCCTTAAAGAATTATATACACGTCTATTATTAGAATAGTTTCAAATTTAAAAGTACATAATATTCTCATGTCTTGGCATGGTATGGCGTTATTGGTTCGTGATGAAAGAAATGCGTAAAAAGTACAAATTAGAAGCTATTCCATGGTATTTCTCCCTGACAAAAGATATATATAGATATATATATATATATGTATATAGATGAATGTAGGACGTCAATCCAACATAGAACTATTAGCTTAACTATTAGACAGTGATAATTTGATGAGACATGAATTAATTTTCCCACCTGGAAAAACCCTCTAAGCTAGATCTCCAATCTCTTGAAGGAAGGCCTTGAGGTTGTTAGTGGAAGATCCATCCTCCTCCGTCGCTCTTCTTGCTAAATTCTTCCATTTCTCGGCATTCTCTCTGATCTGACGGCTCTTTCTCCCCCATCCATCACTTCATCTATGCATCTCCTTATCTCCTCACCATCGACGCTACCATCCTCATTGGCTTTCACCCTCACTCCCGTCCTCCACACGTCTTCAATCAACTTCGCATTTGTCCCTTGATCAAACATCTGTGGAAAAGCCACCACCGGCACCCCAAAAGTGATGCTCTCCAGAGCTGAGTTCCACCCGCAGTGAGTCATGAAACATCCCAACGAGGGATGTGTTAGAACCTCCAATTGCGAGCACCAACCTACAAGGAAAAACAGAAAAAATTAGCTATAATGTGTCAAATGATGATGTAAAAGTGTTATCAGCTACATATATTTAGTGAGAAGAAATATTACTTTGCCGTAAAAATAATTTCATAATGTCAACCTGACAGAAATTATATTTAAATTGTTATTTGTTGATAATTAGTCACCTTATGGTACCAACCTATGATTTTCCCGACTCGTTCTAATTCCTCCAAACAACTCACTTTTCTTCTCCGTCTTTTGTGTTCTCCTGATCTTCATTTTCTCGTATCACCCACAGAAATGGGCTTCCGCAGTCCAACAGCCCTTTCGCAATCGCTTCCATTTGTGGTTTCGGCAGCCTCACGAAGCTCCCGAACGATACGTAAACCACCGAAGATTGAGGTTTAGTGTTCAACCACTCAAGGCAATCGCCCTCTGATTTTTTGAAAAGATCGCCCCCAAAAGACCTGTCTGACGGATCGCCACCACCCAAGAATGCTGAAGGAATCAAGGGTCCTATACCGATCATCTCGTACTTGTTGTTGGCCTTGAGCGCATCAGGCTCCAACGCATCAAATGTATTCACCAGCACTTTTGGCTTCTTTTCAGCCTCTAAAGTTTCCAGCTTCTCCTTCATCAGCAATCGAAATCTCTCGGGCGTAGAAGGGAGGAGAAACGATGGAAGATCAAGCTTCGAGAGCAACGGAAGCCCTGGCAAATGAATTTCGTCTGAACCCGCATCAATTTGGTCCCCGTGGCCATTGAAATAGTAGTAGTATATATCCAACACAGCTGCCGGTTCGATCCAGAGAAGCGCGCTCGGGACATGGAACGCACGCACCTCCACCGCCGCCCATGCAAAGAGGTGGGTGTATATGACAAATGTGACGGGGCAGCCGCCTTGCTCAACATTGCTGCTGAGAAGAGTGTCTCTTAAGGCCTTTGCGCCGCGGCTTTTCATCTCCGACATGTAGTTTTTCCCATCATCGCCTGGTTTTAACCCATCGTCGTAGCCATCCGAGAACGCGACGAAATTAATCAGCCCGTTTGGAGCGTGGTCGTCGTCGCTGGCGGCGGTTTTGGCCATGCGCCGCCGTGCGTATACACTGGTGAAAAATGTGACTCGAATGCCGGTGTTCGCCAGTCTCTTGGCGAACTGAAGGGCGGGATTGATGTGGCCTTGTCCTGGAAATGTTGCCAAGAGTACATGAACCCTGCCCATTCTTGTAAATATTGTTATTTTGAGAGGTTTGGAGATGTTCTTGTCAGATAGGAATTTTGCTAAGTTTGGAGAGGAAGATAATGGCATTTGTGTGTAACTATATAGGTAAAATCGACCAATGGCATTTGTGTTTTAACTTTTAACTATATAGATAAAATCGAACAATGGCATTTGTTTTGGTATGGCAATTTTCTTAATTGCAATTCTTTGATTTGTATGTATGGACATAGTATTCAAGACTCAAAAGGCAATTTTGCCCCCATGGATGCCATATTTTTAAATAATTTTACATGTCAACTTTAGGGACAAAATCGACAATATGCGCTCCAACTGAAATGCAGAATTTAAAATGTCGAAAACTCACCTTTTGTGTGAAATTGTTATACTACATTATATAGCATTCTTAATGTTAGTCAAATTATAATTGGTCCAGTCATAAGAAATTCGACGAGAAATCAAAATTGCTTAAAAATACATTTCAAGAAATGTAAATTTCCCATAAGTATGCATCAAACACATTCATAACAACATGTCACACAATTATGTAGTAGAAGATTCAAACTTCAAAGTAATAATCTGGTGTGAGGAGAGGGAGAAAAGCCAACATCTAAGATTATAGTGGTGCTAGTTATCAAACATACGGCTTAAATTTGGCACTCTGCTTATATCTTTTTCTAGCTAATCCATTCCACTTTAACCCGTAGCCCTTTCTTTGGCCCACTGCCCCCTGCCAATCCCTTGTCCCGCTACCGAAACCATGGCATCAACCACCAACATGCGCCAACCACCATTCTCTCACTTTAATTTAGGCCCATCTTTGGGTCGGGTAATACCAACTGAACATCCTCCATACCCAATCCCAGACCCTATAATTTTTCATCAGGCCCAAATCCATTCTAAGAGCCTTTGCCGAAGGGAAATATGAAACGCGACAATAATTAAGAAAGCTGAGGACCACCATATCTTCTATATTGTACACATGGTCGCGTCTCCATATTTAGGCACGTATGTATATAAGCAAACGCATGAAAAGACTACAAGAACTCATCATCAATGGGACGGGTCCATAGATATTCAAACTTTTTGGGTCCAAAAAGTTTCAAAATTTTTCTTTTTTGGTCAAATTCTCTGCTTCCCTTAGTCCTTGCCATGGACACTTTCCTTGCATCATAGTTGTTGCATCGTCTTGGGATCCTAATTGCCATGATTTCATTGGAAGCTCGATGGAAGCAATTGTGAAGAATAAACGTTTTAGAACAATCATTTTCTTTGTTTCATTCTTCGCGACTACAGTCCTCCCCAAAAAAATGAAGAGAAACTTTTCTCGACTCATTCTAATTCCTCCAAACAACTCAACTTTTGTTCTCCAGTCTTCTCCTAATCTTCATTTTCTTGTATCACCCACAGAAATGGCCTTCTGCAGTCCAATAGCCCTTTTGCAGTCACTTCCATTTGTGGCTTCGGCAGCCTCATCAAGCTCGCAAAAGACACGTAAACCACCGACGACCAAGGCTTGATGCTTGTTAAATGACAACTTTATTTAAAAGTTTGAGTTGTTAGAGAGTGAAAGTCATTATATATTTATTGTGTTAGAGTAGTGACAGACAAGTAAATGAGATTGGCGATATTTTCAAATACTCTTGGTAACAAACAAGTCTTTTCAATTAATAATAGAAATAAAAGTTTATACTTTTTGGTCACCTTTATCATCATGTGTAAATTGTACTCAAGTATAATTTATACACATATGTTTGAGACTCATAGATCATATAAAGTTATGACACTTGGCCTCGCATAGAGATGGAGGCCTTAAAACAAGCCTAAATATACATAAATGGGAGAATCTAACAAATACCATAGGCATTAACATGTCTTAGATTAAAACTTGTACTTATAACATATCTTAAAATGGGAGAATGTCTTGTTTCATAGACATCGAATGTAAAGATATTCCTATGCATTAGTAGGTGCTCATTAGAGAATACGTTCACTGAGAATCCCACCGAAATATACATAAATGAGAGCACTAGTTGCACATCAAATTAGGATTGTTTCTCAACTTATGGTGTGTATTAATTAGTCCTTAGGCTTGAGGCTCCATAGTAATTTTATATATGTGCATTTATACTTTGATATAGGTACCGACCCCATGGCAGGTCTTAAGGTGTCTATGTTGAGTATAGATCTTCCATGTATGAAGGTTTGTGAGCGCCGATAGAGAATCCATTTACTCAACACGTACAGTGGATGAATCTTCTATGTGTTCTATTTTAACTAGTTTACAAAAATTCATAGCCACAGTAGAGAAAATGATTAGAAATTAATTTTCATAACTCCCATATCCTAAACCTCAATAAAGGAGATTAGATAATGGAGAGAATGTATTTGCACGGATAGATTCATGCATAATAGTTCACCTATGGACTAGGCGTAGTGGGCTTGTTGTTGGACATCAACCACGATAGATGAGTACTATTGGATTAGAAAGTGTTCTAATTCAAAAGTGATTAATTAAATGAGTTTAATTAATCGATTGGTGAATTTGTCATCTAAAACATCGCAACAAGTTGTGAGTCCATTTCTAATCGATTAGTGAACCTAAAAAGTCACATATAAATGAATGGATAAATTCCTAAATGTATATGAAACGTTTAATTGGATTAAATCAAAGTATTTATTTAATCAAATTAATTAATTGATGGATTTAATTGAATCAAAGTGTTGATTTAATTTAATTAAATTAAATTAAATAGTTAATTTAATTGGGCTCGAGAGCCCAATCCATTAATTAATTAAATATTAATTAATTAATAGAATTAGTTAAATTAATTGATGAACTCAATTAGATTAAATAGTTAATTTAGTTAAATAAAATTAAGTTAATTTAATTGGACTTTAAGGCCAAGTCCATTAATTGATTTGGTGGATAAAATCAATTTATTGAAATTGATGAAGAAATCAATTAATTCAGAATTAATTGATTAAATCAATTAAATTATTATAACAATATGATTCTTATCCTAAATCGAAAGATAGAATTTAAGTGGGGATCTATTTCTAAAGAGTTAGAGATAGATCAAAAGAATCCTTTATATATATATATATATGTATGTATATATATAGCGAATTACATCTACATCCCCTAAGATTTGATAAAATTACAATTTAACCCATATTTTTTTACAAATTACAATAAAGCCCTTGTGGCATATAATAATTACAAGTGATGGACGAAAAGTGTATAAGTCCGTTTTACCATTTATTTTTTGTTGATATTAAATAAGATGAATTACATCTACCTCCCTTGGAAGTTGACGAAATTACAATTTAACCCACATTTTTTGTGTATATTACAATAAATCCCTTGTGATATGTAAGAATTACAAGTGATGGACAAAAAATATATAAAACCCACTCTTCACCTCAATTTCGGCGCTTCTGTCGCCTCTAGCTCAAAATTGACCTTATCAAGGTGTTTTTCATGTCTAAAAATTTAAGACCTGCTTCAAATTCATTGAAAACTTTGTCGGAAAGCGAAAATCTGCCTCCACCTCGTCGTTGTCACCGCCACCGCCTTTGCTACTCCATTGTCTAGAGAAACCCAAAACTACCACCGCCAACGTGTTGCTCTCGTTGTGGTGATCGATTTTGACATACAACTTGCGCGATTAAGAGAAGAAATGAGTGAGTTATGAAAAATTGAAATTAAGTGTAGGATTTCTCAACTTGCATGCGTACATACATTGCATATGTATGTATTTAGATCTCTATCTTTTACCACCTATCCGTCATATTCAACTCTTAAAAAGGGAGCAATTTTTTTAGTATTATTACTTTTAGCCCCGCAAACATATAATACATAACATACAATCTCAAATATTTTATATATATTACAAAAAAAAAAAACCCTTAAGGATACTATAGAAACTTTACATACAAAAACTAACGAAACCCTAACGGTCCTCAACGGTTGGGGTAAATTGTTAAACGGAATATATCACAGGGAATTTATTATAATTTACAAAAAAATATGGATTAAATTGTAATCTCGTCAAATTTCAGGAGAGGTAAATATCATTCGCCCTGTGTATGTATTAAAAAAAAGGAGTTAAATAAATTTTGGATTCATAACTCTTCTATAAAGATCGCAAAAGGGCCGACCATGAAGTATAAAGAGGAAAAACACACACACATGCACTAAAATGTGTAGTGTGTGAAAGAATAGCAATGATTGGGTTGTACATGTGTCTGCAACTTCAACATTGCTGTGTGTGAATAATTTAGGCCAAATTAATTTACTAACGCAATAGTCGTTCGTGAATTGAAGATACCACTCGCCCACTTGATCTTCTCCGCGCGATTGATAGAGTAGCTAATTCTTTAACTGTCAATTGTGTGGTAGAAATAAATTCATCGTTCTCAATCTATTTTTAAAAGAATTTAAAAATTATTCTAAAAGTTAGAATTCATATAGTTTTATATATACATATATGGTTTTTGATTTGATTTCAATATAGAATTGAGAATTTGAAGAGATCTATTCGTGTGAACTATTTTTAGAGGGAAAGCGCTTGGCCTCCTATTCATGTGGATATATTCAGGTTGATGAGGATCAAGTTTGTGAATGCAGTTCGAATAATCGAGATCAAGACAGGAACTCATTTGATGATTCGTATTTGAATACAGTAATTCCCTACATTAAACAGGAAGCTTATAAGGTATAATTTTGTTTGAACTTTAATAAAGGTGTTGTTTGCATAAAATTAATGTCGCAATAACAACGGGATGTACTTTTATATAATAGTTATGACTTAAATTTTATATTTTCGCTGACTTAGCATTTGTGGATCTATGCGAAACTAGCACATTTATGTTCTCCAACAGTGTTCAACCATTCAAGGTAATCGTCCTCTGATTTTTTAAAAATATCGCCCCTAAAAGACCCTACCCGAGGGATCTTCACCACCCAAGAATGCTGAAGGAATCATGGGTCACATACCTATCATCTCGTACTTGTCGATGGCCCTCAACGCATCAAAAGTGTTCACCAGCACTTTTGGCTTCTTTTCAGCCTCTAAAGTTGCCAGCTTCTCCTTCATCAGAAACCGAAATCTCTCTGGTGTAGAAGGGAAGGCATTATAAAAATACATATCCTTTAATGATAAATCAATACATTATATAAATTTAATTTTTGTGACGGACTTAGTTTATAATAATTCCGTTATTAAATGCCCTATCACTGATTGTTTGTTTAGTTCTGTTTACATTAAATTCAGTCGATAATCTATCACAGGAACCTCAAATATGTGACAAAATCTCTCTGTCATAACATTTCCGTTAATGAAATGGGTGTTTTCTTGTATTTGGAGAAAGGATGGAAGATCAAGCTTCAAGAGCGATGGAAGTCCCGGCAAGTGAATGTCATCTGAACTCCAGTCGATGTGGTCCTCGTAGCCATTGAAATAGTAGCAGTATAAATCCAACATGGGAGCAAGTTCGATCTAGAGAAGCGCACTCGGGACATGGAATGCCGCTGTTTGCGAGTCTCTCTTTGCGAGCTGAAGGGCGGGATTGAAGTGGCCTTGTGCTGGACAGTTAAGAGGACGTGAACCCTGCCCATTCTAGTAAATGTTGTTATTTTGAGTTCTTTTCAGATGGGAATTTTGCTGAGTTTGAGAGGAAGACAATGACATTGACGTGTAACTATATAGGTAAAATCGAGCAATGGCTGAACAAATGTAACAATGGACTTGCGGTTGACATTAATGGAGTAGAACCAATTGTGCTTTGAAATGCTTTGTTAGCTAGCACGCGACTATAAAATTTTGGTAAGTTATGATTTATTCTAGCTAGGAGAGAGAAATTTTAGTGGTCATATTTTCTACGGATAGGATTCTCCATTTCGAAATGGTATTTCATTTCATGTTCTATAATTCATATTTATGTCATGTGCATAAAATTATTTTCTTCAGTATGCACTTGACATGAGATCTTTACACTTAACATATATTCATGCATTAAAATAGAATATGAAATACAGTTTAAAATACAAGATCTTGTTGGTATTTTTTATGTAAGTTTGTGTTTGGTCAGTAGCATCATATCAAAATTTTATATTAATATATATCATTATTATAGTAGTATAAATATTAAAAAAAAGCAAATGTCATTTGTAATTTTCAATATTTCATTTTAGTAATACTTTAGTTCCTAAAGTACCATTGTGATCTTATAGTTCCTAAACATATAAATTGGTTCCATGTTTGTCTCTCTGATGAATTTTTCGGTGCACTCTTGCCTGAAATGGTATTATGTGACAAGTATGTGCCTATTTTAAAGGTATAATTGTCATTCGATGATTATAATTTACATTAAAAAAAATAACAGACCAAACAATAAATAAAGGCATAAAAAATTAAAATTTTCTTTTTTGCCTTTTTTAAAATGGTCAAATAAAAATTAAAAATTTCTCTTTTCGGTCCATTGCTTTTTTAATATCTAAATTGTATAATCATGAAATGACAATTTTGCCTATAAAATAAGCTTATACTTGTCAAATAATACCATTTCAAGCAAAAATGTATTAGAAAATTCATGTAAGGGACAAATGTGGAATCAAATTATAAGTTCAGGGAGTGTAAGATCACAAATGGTACTTTAGTGACTAAGTGATATTAAAATAAAATATTGAAAACTAAATATGACATTTGCCCATTAAAAAATCATATATTTATATTAATATAATTTTTAGAAGAAATAAACATATATTTTTATTCATGCAATGATTTGAATTTTTTTTATTAATCTATCTATTTATATTATAAAAGTGCAAATAACTCATATGTGTTTTGCGTGTCTTCATTTTTTTTTTTTTTGAAGACTAAAATAACCTTATATAAATGATAGTAAATAATAGTTATTCACGGTCTTTTAGTAATTTAACAATTAAGAGTTACACTTCAAATTGAACATTAGTTGAAAACAAATAACATAAGTTTGTAACTATGCATAAATAATTAGACTTCCAATTGGATTAGTATTAAATTTTTGTCATACCAAAAAAATAAATAAATAAATATGAGAACTCGTCAATAATTTATAAATCTTCCTTTTTTGGGAAAACTAAAATAACTTTCTATCAATTAATATTTAACTAATTACTTTGAGTTGTAAAAAGTAGGTAAAATATCTATCATATTTTAGTGAATAAATAATAATGCAGAAATAGAAAGATTAAATATCTTAATCACAAAACAAATAGAAAAAAATTATAAGTGGAGAAATTATGTTCCACAAATTTTGCATTGAATAAGGAATGAATTAGGAAAGGAAAAAATAACAAGTCTTGTCAAGAAAAATACTATGCAACAAATTAGAGAAGTAGAGATAACAAAATCAAAAATCTTTAAGGACATGATGAAACCTTAAATTAAAAAAATAGTAAGTTATTGAGGTAAAAAAAACTAATAATGAAATTTACTGGAAAAATTCTCAAAATTTCTAAATTATTTTTATACAGTAGAAAAAATCCACACAATATTTTTCAGTCATTGTATTAAATATATATTCAAATATTTGTATAGAGAAGCAAAAATTAAACAAACTTATATTAATTTCAAATAAGTACAAATTTAAACTAATAGGTAATGATAAAATGTTAGACGAAAAAAAAATCGAGCTTGTGAAGTACAAAAACCCACAATGTTCAGGTGGCAAATTTTAATTTTTCACTTGAAAAAATAAAATTACCCTTAATGATAACAGTTGCCACTTGCCTGCTGCCACTCCAATTAGGATTTTCGATCAGAAAATTCAATTAGGTTGCAAACTATAAAATGATGTAGAGTTTTAGTAGCAACCAGTAACACCGAAAAGTTGAGGTTAAAAAGTATAAAAACACATATAATTCGAGTGACAAAGTATAATTTTTCCTAATTTAAAAACAATAGAATATTTTCCTTCCATTTCTTTTTGAAAGGTATTCCAACATAGTAGTGAATTTGGTATACAAATTACTCTATAGGAGGCAATGAAGAGAAGATGGTAATGAAGGTGAAGGTAGAGATTGAGGTGGTAGTTGAGGTTGTGGTTAAAGTAGTGGCTACAACATGAGAAGTGTATTTAATAACATCAGTGAATGAGATGACCATACTGATGAAGATGAGATGGAGGTAATGGCGTAGAGATTGTGATGAAAATAATGAAGGCTTTGGTAAAAAAATATAGACATTATAATGCTGGTGGATATGGTGGAAATAAGGCAAGTAACATAATTTTCGACTTTACTGTGTTAAAATCAATGGAGTGGTGATGGTGCTATGACGGAGAATAATGGTATGGCAAGTAGAACCATGGTAGAATATGATGCACTCAATAATGTTTAATCTAATATAAACTAAAAAATTTACAAACATAATGAGAAGTAAGAATGATAGATACGTTATTCTATATTTATTATTTTTGCATACAACACTGACATATAATATTATTCAAATTAATTCAATCAATTTTTTTTGCAAGAAAGAATATTTGGACGAACTTTAGACTTGATATAAAGATTTATGGTTGCTAACTAAGTATTGTTGTAAAATGTATACATATGAATCAAAGAATCTATATTAACATATCTATTTTCAATAAATTTGATCTTGAAATGGTATAAATGATATCTTTTTTTAAATATGAACGTACAAAAAAATTTAATTAGTATGTATTGTTTTAACGAACATCTTGAAAAATATTTTAAACACACTTTAAATCTACAATGGAGGAAAGAACTACTTGAAATATTTTGACAAAAAATGTAATAAATAGTTATATATCTTTAAATAAAAATATATGCTTGTAGTACATATGCACAACTCTTATTTTTAAATATTGAAAGTAGTTACTGCCAAATATTTATAAATTTATTTTTAAAACATAAAGATATATATATATATATATATATATGATTTCCACTACACTAATTTAAATTTTTAATAGATAATCTTAGTAACTTATTTAAAAAAACACAAAAAGAAGCTACTATCAAAGAAAATTTATCAAAAAAATAGGACCATAGAACCTTAAAAATTATTATAATAATAGTAATAATAATGATGATGATGATGATGATGATAATAAAGTTAATAATTTTATTAGTTTTTATCCATTCAAAAATTTTTCTTTAGAAAGTGGAAAATTCTCAATGTATTTATATTGTGCTTTAATCAATATTTTTAAAAAAAATTAAAAGAGACGTTAATTGCCACATGTGACGTGCGTTGTCCTTTATAATATTTTAAAAGAAGAAAAATATATTTTGGAAGAATATTTTTTATTGCTTTTAGAGTCGAAAAATCTTTCCCCCAAAACGACACTAATTGCATGTCAGAGAACTTTGTAAAAGTGATGAGTAGAAAAGTCAAAATTATTTAAAATTTGTATAGAGAGGCCACAGAGAAGTGAGATTTTTTTTTATTTTTTTTTTTGGAAAGAGAGAAGTGGGAATTGAGAAGTAAATGTTTAGTAACAAAAAAACTTACGCTTCAAATCTTATTTGATACTATTGTTTTCTCATTTTTTATGTCATTCCAAAAATTTTCCCTTCCCCACTCAAATTTCATAGCATTAAGTTGGCAATCCAAAACTTCTCATCGCCGTGCAACATTTTTCACTACATATATCAATATATAATATACATCGTGATGGTTGAAATAACAAAAAAGAAATATTTATTATATGAGGAAAACATTAGAGATTCTTTTGTATATCTCAATTACCTAACATTAATACATGTGATGTATATTAATAAATATAATAAAATATACTGCACAATTATTTAGCAGAAGATCAGATTGTTAATGAGAGGGAAATAAAGCCAACATCTAAGATTTTTTTTTTTTTTTTTTTGTTTTTTTTTTGGCCCTTTTTCCGTCTACCAAACCATCTCAACAACCACCATGCACCAACCGGCCAACCACCATTCCACAGGCCCCTCATTGGGTCTGGTAATACCCGCGAAAGATTCTCCATACACAAGCACAGACCCTGTAATTTTTCGTCGGGGCACAAATCCATTCTAAAACTCAGAATCCGAATGAATGGGCCAGTATGCAATAACTATACATAACCCAACGCAAATTAGATCATTAAATTTTAGATTATCCAATGGTCCAAATTAGGGCTCTTAATGGATCAGATCCGGATCAAATCGAAAAAATAGGAAACAAAGTCGATAAACTTCCTCGATATCCGAATCCAATTCCAATCTTATAAGACTTATATTCATTCTAATCAAGTTTGAATCTGATAAAAGTTCAAAATCCGATAAAGAAAATTCAACCCGAATAGCAATTTGAAAAAAGTGAAATTTTAAAATAAAATGTCCAATAAAAATAATATCCTTTATGTAAAATACAAAATTAAATATTGTAGGAAACTATTTTTGAATATGTATGAAAACTATAGATTATTTTGTTAACAATAATAGCCTTAAAGAATAAACAATAGTGTATTGTTAATTACAAAAACATATCTATTGCATTCGATTTAAGTGTTTTTACTAATATTATATACATTAGGTCTTTAATTTAATAGAAAATTTTATTAAAATTTGAATTCTAACCTTTAACAGATCGAATTATTTGATTCCACATCCAATTAATTTATTTCAAATTATAAATATTTATAATTAAATTCAATCCATCGATAGTTTGCTCAATCGAATATACTAAATTCAGAATAATATTTGATTGAAATCCGCTCCATTGACAGTCCTAGTCCAAATTAATCTTCAATTAAAACTCTTGCTTTTTTTTTAATGGTAAAACTCTCGCATTTTAATCCAAGGCTTTTTATATATAATAGTATGATGTGCCTGATCATGTCTATAAGACTAATAAGAATAATACCTATGGCCCAGGATTAAATATTTGAACAAAATTGACCTTGTCCTACATGAATTTATAATTCTCAGTTCTTTTTGAGTATTTTACGCCTCGAAAAACATCTACTGGAAACTTTAACAAAGCACACATATTTCAAACATTTTTCATGACATATTTTACCAGTGTATAACGCGTTGATTGGATTGAATCAATTTTTATGTCACTTGGATAATGTTGCAACCAAATTTATGAATCAATTAAATATATAATAATATTTTTATAAATTGAAAAGGATATTATTAAAATTTGCATAATTCAAGAGCTGAATTGAATTGTATTTAAGTGGGTTCAATTCAATATATAACAATTTATAACATCAAATTGTTTTATCTTATCTAGTTTGACCTGAGTACATTGGGCTTATATATGCACACATGACTCTTTATGTAATACAAATATTGATCTTGAACTTGAACAGAGATTTGCTTAAATGATATTATCCATTTTTTCAATAAAATTTTTGGCCGGAAATAAGTTCAAATAGATAATGTGTAAAAATCAAATAATTTATATGGGAAACTTTAACAAAAAAACAGTTTATATGGAAAGGTGCAAAAAAATGGACATAATTAGGATGTAAAGTGTTTTCCCCCCCTGAACTGAATTACATCAAAAAGAACATCACTAATGGTATGATTGGTGCGTAGGAATGGAGTGGGAATGGAATGTCATTCGCATTTTCATTTTTGGTGTAATTTAGGGGTCAGAATACTCATTAGTCATTTTCGTATGAATCACTATTTTCATATATGAGGGTTTAGTGATCCCTTCCATACCATATGGGTTTAGCATGAACTATGATTTTTATATTATTAGTACAATGCTTATTAAATTTATAAGATATTATAAAGTATATATTTACACTAATTAAATATTAATAAATGCATTAAATATACATTAAATCATATTTATTACATAAATATATATATATATACATAAATCAAATATGTTTACAATTTATATGTAATATTTCATTTTAAGATGTATAATATATTAATATATGCTAACATCTATTCAGTCTTATAAATATATGATAATATGAAATTAATATTATATAATTCACTAATGCATTTGATATTTATAATGAAACCATATATTAAATTTATTTTAGGCTAAATATATTATATCATATATAGTAAATGTCCATATAATAATTTCATATATAAATATCAAATAATTAATATTGGTATATACTTTGTATTAAGTACACAAAACATAGTATATAGCTTGTATAAAAAATAATATATCAATATAGAAAAAATATATAATATTGATGTGCCAAGCACCTCCTTAGCCGAACACATCAGCAAAGGCGAACCTGTTTAAATCCTAAATATAGAGCAACAGAGCCCTCGACCTGGTAGGCTATCCTCAATGGAGGTTTTAAGTTGGGTTGTCCTCGATCGTGAGGTTATAAACAAGAAAACTCACCAAATGTCAGGACTGATACCCTCGAAAAGACTTATTATCCTTAAGAGTGCGTTCACATGCAAAGTAAGCCTCGGAGTGCAAGGCATGAGAGGGGAAATACCCCTAGGCTTTATCCTCAAAGTCAATGGCTCAAAGCCGCGAGGAGCGTCTACGAACCCTCGAGACCTCTTAAGCAGGGCAAGTGGAGCGAGAGCACAAGTGGCTTTAAGGCATCGGGGGCCCTTGGACGCAGTTGTAACGAGGGCACAAATCCCATACTTAGTCTCTGCCAAGCTCAGCAGCCAACGGGTAAAACCCAGCTAGCACTGATGACAAGCCTTGTACATATCGCCACCTAACGCGCCCCTGTTGCACATCGGTCCATCCCATCGATCTCCAGTGCATTAAATGTCCAGTCATGAATACAAGTCTTGATCATAAATGCTTAAAACACACATTAAATGCTAATTGGACCCCTCATTAATAATAGGTAAGGTCAGCCGCCATTTGAGAGTTCAAAAGGGGACAAAAAGCACGTCCACCCGTACCTCACATATCAAAAGGGCTAGCCAACCCCCATCAACCGCGTCACATCAGGGGACACATCTATTGTGTATAGCAAAAGGTAACATAACATACGTACTCTTAATATTACATGCAAGAAGACTATTTTTCTATTCATCATCTTCTTCAAACACCATATCACTGACTTGAGCGTCGAAGAGTCTACGCCGAAGCAAAATAGACTAGTCTCACGTGCGTTCGTCCCTCCTTGACAGGTGGTCCACCAACATTTTCATTCAGAGCGTATCAAACTCCGTCACCGCCACGTGGTCGAACCAAAAAACGACCGCATTGATTATATACATTGATCGTCAATATATAATACTGATATATTATTTAAATACAAAACATTATTTTATTTAAATTAAATTTTCAAAATATTTTTTCATATAAAATTACTTGAATCATGTACGTGATATATTTTTATTCTTATGATTCGAACCTGCTTAATTATCAAATATATAAATATCTTGGGTTAAATTAATTCATTCCTTCTTTACTTCTTTGAACATACCAAATGCAGAAATACCATTCTTTTTTTCATCTCCATTTCATTGATATCTAAATCCTTTTCTATATATCAATCACCCTGTAGGAGCCTTTGCCAAAGAGAAAATGAAATGCGACAATAACTAAGAGAGTGTTTGGCTAAGCTTATATTAAAGAGCTTATAACCTCGTAGAGCTCATAAGTTGTAATTTTGTTTGATAAAAATTAGAGCTTATATGTTTTTTTAAGTGGAATGATGATCGAAAAAAATAAAATAAAATAAATTTCTTGTAAATAAATATTTTTGAGATAATAGAAATGTAATATTGAAAAAAATAAATATATTTATTTTATTTTATCTTTTAGCATTAAACAACTTATAAATTATTTGGAAAAAAAAAGTTGGGAGAGCTTATTTTATTTTTATTTTTTTTTAAGAGTTAATAAGCTCCCACCAGCTTATTTTTGAAACTTATAAGCACATTTACTAAAAAATTTACTAAACATTTTAAAAGAGCTTATAAACTCCGAAATAGCTTATAAGATATTTTAAGAGCTTACAAGCTCAGCCAAACACTCTCTATGAAAGCTGAAGGGCCACCCATATCTTCTCTATTTGGTACACATGGTCGGATCTTCATATTTAGAGGGTGTTTGGCTAAGCTTATAAGCTTCTCTAAACATCTTATAAGATGTTTTAGAGCTTATAAGATGTGGTGGAGCATTTGGTTAAATTTTAAGAGTAGGGGCTTATAAGTTCTAACAATAAAATGTTTAGGAGCTGAACTCGTTTTAGAAAAGCAAAGAGATGCTTATTTATTTTTTTCAGATCTAGCAATATTTTTTGTTTTCAACTAAACTAATTATAATATTGTCATTACTAACATATTATAAGCTAATACCCAACTTATTTATTCAAATACTTTAATAATATATTTTTAAAATAAAATTTAATAGCTTATAAATTTTTAAAATATCTTATAAGATGTAAACGCTTATAAAATATTTCATATAAATTTAGCCGAACACCCACTTGGGCACATGTATGTATCCACGCAAAACATGAAAAGACTACAAGAACTCATCAATGGGACGGGTCCATACATCTTCAAACTTTTGGGGTCCAAAAGGTTTCAAGACTTTTCTTTTTTGGTCAAATTCTCTGCTTTCCTTAGTCCTTCCCAAGGACACCTACCTTCACAGTCTGCCCACTTTCAATTCATTTTCTTCTTTTAATTTGGGTTCTTTTGGCGATAATTTATTTTAAATTACGTTAAATCACCTTCATTTTGACAAAAATTCTGAAATATGATAAATTACAAATTATTTCCTAATGTTTGATTTTTTATGACTGATGTCCTCTAACTACAGGAGAAACTTGTAATGTAAATCCAAACATTAGGTGATATCCCTAACTTTTTTACACCACATGAAGCCTCATAAAAATGGGCTAAATCTCAAGGAATTCTTTTTTTGTTCTTTTTATTTTTTTTAAGTTAACCCTTTAAAATATCATGATGCGTTTGCTCTGCAGGACCAGTCTGAGTTGCTTAAAGTAGTCCCCGTATAAATAAAATTAGGAAAAAAAAAAAAAGTTACAATATTTTGTTCCATAAGTGAAGTCCACTCCTTAAGTGGAAAATTGTGTACTTTGAACTAGAACTATAAATGAATAACCAAAAATTCGTTTGTCGTTCGTATCTGTATCAGTTTGTAGGGTATATTATTCGTATTCGTATAAAGCAGATATTAACCGTATCCGTATAAAGCAGATATTATCCGTATCTAATTACAAGTATTCGAATAATAAACGGATATGGATATAGTAATTGCATATCCGCTCCGTTTAATATTCGTTTCAAATGTGTATCCGACGGATATATTCATTTAATATATATCCGTTATCCGTATCCAAAAAATAATATTAAAAAATTATTCTTATTATTATTATTATTATTAACAGCCGTAGTAGTAGTAGAAGTAGAGGGTTTGTGTGTGTGTGTGGGTGTGTGTGTATTTATATTTTATAATGTCTTCTTATAAATAAAATAGAAAAAATCTAGTTGACATATATTTCCACAATTTACAACGAAATAAAAATAAAAGTAAATATATTAACTTTATTTATATCAATGACCATATACTCTAATTATATATATAAGAAATTTCAATTAGATGAGTTATATATTTTTTATTTATTTATTTTTAATTATATAAACAAATTCGAATATTCAGATAAGTGAATTCGGATATTCAATCGAACATTTAGATAATTATAAGCGAAAATGGATATTCGAATATTCGGATATCCATAATTTTGTCAAAATTTTTAGAAATACTAAACGGATTTGGATATATTTGAATTTGCAAAATATCCATCGGATTCGAATTCGGATACGAATACAAATATTAAAAAACTTAATCGAATACGGATTTGAATGCTACATATCCGCTCCGTTTAATATCCGTTTACAACCCTACTTTGAACATTTAAAGAAGCGATTCTCTTCGCTTTTGGGATTCATAGAGACATTGAAAATTCAATTGGATCAGGTCATAAATTCATTTCCATCTTCCACCCTCTAGAAGCTTTTTCTTCTTCATGTGTAACTCGAAAAGGGTTTGATTGTGTAGTCGCCTTGGGCTCTGTATCTAGTTACATGTTACATATTCTTATTAAAATTCAAATTTTAATTCCCTAAAATGATAACATATATATCATAAAACATTATCTTTTTTAACCTATGAAAATACATTCTCACCCCCCTACCTCCACCCCAAAAGAGATAAACAAAAATCAAAAGATTATAGTTCCGTCCCTATTGAAAATGGACAGAAAAAAAAAATCAAAAGATTATAGTTCCGTCCCTATTGAAAATGGACAGCTTTTAATGGCATAAATAGCTAAATTAATAATAACTGTTAAATAACCTCAATCTTCTCTACATGACATAAAATGAGCACTCAAGGAACAAAAAAGGCAAATGCAAAAGGATGGTATCTACAATGGCTAGCATTCTATCAACAGCTAAAGACACTGAGGAATGTGGTTTTCTTGCTACTGCTCTTCATCTGTGTCTTGCTTTCTTGACGAAAACCTGTCAGTTTGGATGCTGCTTTCGTATCCGCTGCTGTCGCCGGCTTCACTTGTGCGCTTCTCCCGCAAAATTCCATCACGATGTGATCGCCCATGATCCCTTCCACTCCTACGGTCCTGTACAATTATATAGGATAAAGACAACACGTTAACACCCAACATGAGATATCTCATGTTACCGAAGTAGGTATATATACTCAATTGAGTTATGAATAGTTGCACAAGAATACAGTCTAAATTACGGACATCATCATGTATACACACTCAGGGTGATACGACACGATCCTACCAAATGTTCAATTCCGTAACCATTAAGTAGCTGGCAATATACATAATTATGGCATTACTCACATCACGGAACGGAAAATCCTCAGCCTCAAGCATATGCACCACATGCGCCATTTTTGGCCTCTTTTGAGCATTTGGATCCACACAGCGTAAAGCTACTAAAAGACTCCGCTTCAGCGCTCTGGAAGAAGGCTTTTCGGGTAACTTAGGATCTAAAACTCCCTCCGCGTTCCTATTGGAAACCATTATTTTAAGCCAATCCACCAGGTTCACCTGAGAGTTCCTCGGGTATATGTTGTTTAAATTAATATGTTGAAGTAATGAAATTCAATGCTAGCCAAATTAAGTAACCTTTATGAGTGGAAACATACCTCCCCAGGGGGGCGACTATAATCCACCGGGTTCCTTCCAGAGATGATTTCCATTATAAGAATGCCAAAACTATACACATCACTTCTCTCATTCAACATGCCGGTGCTTGCATATTCTGGAGCAACATATCTAGAGAATGGGAAGTTTAAAATCCAGCAGTTAAATCAATCTTAGAATAGTTACATAATTACATAAATATCACCTCCTAGTTTTGAAATTACACATACATCCCCTGTAACTAATTTCAACTTACTATTAGACCCTTCTGTTGATGAGTACGCTTGGTTAAATGATGTTATAGTTCAAATTTTAGTAAACTTTTCAAATTGTTGTTGTGTGCATCAATGATGTTTTGATTTAAATTTCTATAATTAAAAGGGAGTATTTATAATCTTGAAACTTGAGGAGAATTTTGTGTAATTACACATAATCACAGGGGAGGTTGGAGTAATTGACCTCAAACCTTATTTGGTCAAGGAGAGCATGCAGTGACTCACCCAAACGTTCCCATAACTCGTGTGGTGATATAACTCTTCTCAGATCCTATGAGCTTTGCCAGTCCAAAGTCGGATACCTTAGCATTCCACTGTTTATCCAACAAAATGTTGCTTGATTTAATGTCACGATGAATGACCTTAGGCTCAAGACCCTCGTGCAGATAGGTCAACCTGAAAAACTCAGCAAGTAGGTTACCAAATAATCAACAAAAATTATCCAAAAGAAATCCATGAATTTGCATTTACCCCTTTGCAGTCCCAAGTATGATGTTCATTCGTATATCCCATGTGAGAGGGCTACAAGGCCCAACATCTCCGTGAAGCCATTGTTCTAAGTTTCCATTGTCCACATATTCATAAACAAGCATCCTGAAAAGCAGATTCAAAATTATACATCCATGCAAGTTTAGCTACTGGCACGAAATGCCAAAATCCTAGAGCGCAAGATGAAACAAAAGACAAAGCCAATCCTGAAGTTACAAGTACCTATGAGCTCCTTCAGCACAATAGCCAAGCAACCTCACCAAATTCTTGTGCCGTACGCGCCCAATGGCTTCTACTTCAACCTTAAACTCTCTCTCGGCTTGACCCCTGAACAGACAAAGACAAAGTAAAAACACAAATCCAAATAGCCAAAATTGGCTGCATTTGAATAAAGACAGCAGTTTGCCAGTTTCCTCTTTCTGCCCTGTCCAAATTTTCGCTATGTATCCAGAAACATAACGTTAACCTTCAAAATCGACCAAGTACCGCGTTAAAGTTCACAATCACACCCTGAATTACTCAATGTATCTTCAGAATGCAACATCAATTATACAGATGCAATGGTTTTAAACAAGATACATAAATTCTGCAAACAAGTGACCGCATGCTTAATTCAATACATAAACATGTCAGAGACTAGAACAAATGTAGCTTGGTAACGTAGTAAAATGCATAAACCCTTTAAGTGGACAATTACCGGTTATTGAGCAAATTCTTGACAGCCACTCTGGTATTATCCTCCAACACACCACGGTAAACTATCCCATACCCTCCTTCCCCAATCACATTCTCATCAGCAAAACCATTAGTGGATTCCTCAAGCTCCCTCAGCGTGTACCAATGACCCCAGCCCAAATGCGACACCTCCGGCCCGGCCAGCGCCGTCCCCGCCTCACCAACGGGCCGGGCCTCCCCAATCCCGTGACCCGACCCGGAAACAGAACCCACCTTCTCGGGGTAGGCAATTCGGTGGCCCTTTCCAATCTCAATGTGGATCCTCTGGTCCTCATTAGGGTCGGGCTCCGGAACCGGGGGTGCCGGGAGCAGCAACTTGGGATTGGTCTCGGGGGGTCGGGTCGGGTCGAGCCGGATTTCCTGGATTTCTCTGGAGACATTAGGGATGGTGGAGTTCTTGTGAGTCAGTAACAAGAGTGAAGTATTCGTCTTCTTGTTTCTTCTTGAGGTGAGCCAGAAAGAGATGAGGAACAGAAAGATGACAATGGCTGCGCCGACGCATATTCCGAGGACGACCCACAAACGCAACCCGAAAATTGAGGTCCGTTTCGATAGCTCGTCGCTCAGAAACGCTCCATCTGCCATTATTTTCCCTGTTTTCTTTTACTCAGTTACTCGTATGTTCTTGCTCAGCTGGTAAAAAAGCTTGAGGCTTTGGGCATTTGACTTTGAGCAGAGTCATGTGAAAGAAAGACAAGAAAATATTACAGTGAGAAATTAGCAGAAGAAGACATTGAAGGCAGGCTGTGATGATGGGGACTACCGGAAATGGGGTCAGGACTTGCCCAATGTTGGTTTTCTTTGATGTGCGACACATAGACAAATGACGTGGTTTGTTCATGAACAAAGCCATTTATTTTTTAATTTTTTTTCTTCTAATTATTGGACTCAGCAAAATAATACTGTAATACCAGAATACTAATTATTATTAGCACAGTGATAGATGGTGGGGAATTTTTTTCATGTACTAAGTCCCAATATGTACCAAATAATTTACATTTCGTCATATTATTAACATAATCTCAATATTAAACAGGCACACATTGAAATTTTAAATGGTTAATTAAGCTCAAACCACCTCTATGATAATTAAATTATCAAGTTTTATGTGTAACTTTTATAATTACACTAACATTCTATCTGAATTTGCATAGTTAAAGAATCAAAATCGAAACATAAGAAGGTTCAAATTACTGCAGATTAATTTTTTTTTAAAAAAAAAATCTGAAAATTCATTTTTAATAAAGACTAATTGAAAAGAAAATGCATTATCTCTTCTTTTTTAATGTTCATAATAAAAGAATGAAAACCCTTAGGCTTTGTTTGGTTCTAAGATTTTAGGAGAAAAGGAAAATGTTGAGAAAAGGAAAATGTTAAGAAAAGTAAAAGAAACTGCAAGAATTTTAAAATTCTCTATCTTGTTTGGTTGTTAAAGAAAATAAGAAGGAAAATGATTTTTCTGGATAATTAGCTTCCATTTATTTAGTTATTATTGTAAATTAAAGGAAAAATGTAAAACCACACTCATAAAAATTCCAAACAATCAATTAATTGTATAAAAAAAATAAAAAAGATTTGCATGAAATATATCCAAACAATCAATTAGTTTGAGTAACAAAAATGAGGTGAGAGCTTGAAAAGTGAGAGAGTGTTTGATAGAGTAACATAAGATTAGAAAATAAGTTTTTCCTTCATTTTCCTCACCTAATTAGAAGGAAAATGACTTTTCTCAATTTATGTTATATTTTCTTTCTATTTTCCTTTCCTTACCACTTCCTTTCTTTTTTCCCTAATAACCAAATATTGAAAAATACTTTTCCTTCATATTTTCATTTCATTTCCCTCCTAAAATCCTAGAACCAAACATAATGTTAGTTTTCATTCACTAAAAACTCTTCCCCTCCGTTAGGTTCATAAATGTGGGTAAGAAAAATATGAAGGAAAATTTTTTCTTTACTTCAAATGATAGTATTTTTTATTTTTATTTTTGATCATTTTCATTTTCATTTTCCATCTATTTTTTTTCTTACCAAAATTCTTATTTCAAACATAGCATTCAAATCCGAATCTCTAGTATTAGGGATTGGTTCCTAGTAGTTCTTCCTTTTAACACCAATATTGAATGTTTGGCGAACGAGTTTAAGCAATTTTTTTTTCCCTAAAAGTTCACAAAATTTGAAGAAAGTTAACATTTGTTAATTGATCAAATTCATAGGAGCTGTCAACATAATTATGAAAATTAGGGAGATAACTTAGCAATTTGACAATTGTATCAAAGTGTCCGAGTGTAATTAACTTAATTAATAAATTATCATTTAACCGAATCTATAAATTGTGTCTCTATTCTTGATTCCGGTTAATAAAGTATTATTTGTGCCTTTGCGGGATACAAAAATTAATTTATTTGGAATGGCTCATAGATTCTTGTTCCTTTTTTTTTTTTTTTTTTTTTTTACTCATCTCTTGGACTGTTGTTTTGTAGATAAGGATCAATTTTAAATTTGGTGGGGAATTCTTATGTTGTCTTTAGTCAATGAGTGGGGATTGCATTATGAAAGATTATGAGTAGTGCTTAGTTTTTTTATTAAGAAGATGGCAAAGTTTTGTGCATTTGTGAAGATCTTTTATTTCCTTAGTCAAAGTTGCGGCCTTTTAGTGGCTTTGTTGGAGAATGTGTGGAGAAATTGGTTGCTATGAGTCAGTGAAACAGTAAACGCGCAGCTATTATTATCTAGGAAGTGGGGTTTTAGTAGGAACATTGGAATTCGAGTTCATCATCAGTGTAAGGATTATTTTCAGTTTTTCACTCAGCCCCCCTTCTACTCGGCGGGAGGATAGATGTTGCTTTATTAAATAGTATCTAAAAGAATTTTTAATCGTTGAATTAAATATTATAATATAATATTTTTTTAATATTTTTTAATATTATTATATTTAAATTTAATAATTAAAAATACTAATTAAGTTTATATCCAATTGAATAGTATGAACAAAACTCTATTCTACATATTATCACCTCTTTATTTTAAAGAAGATGACACGTATACATTTGATTGTCTCGAAAGATAACGTCATTTATTATGAAATTATTTCTAAAACACATTTTAAAAACAGTAAAATTTAAAGTTATTGATTAAAATGATTAATTTAAATGAAAAAAATATAAATTATTTTAGTTGAATACTATATTTATAAGTACTAGACAATAATTTTTAGGACAAGTTACAACCACATCCCTTAAAGTTTAGTAAAATTATGAAAAAAGACCCTTTAAGTATCAAAATTTATGAAAACCACCACTGAAAATTGAGATATGTTTTATAGTATTAAAATAGACTAAGTGTGTAAAATATCCAAAAAGCCCTTAACAATTTTGATGATATCATAGGTGTCGGCCTCTCTTGGCCCAACAAATGTTCTCTATTATTCAGGGCAACCTGTCCAGAGAGGTAAGAATGTTTAATTCGGAAAAAGGAACCTAGTTTGAGTGAAAAAACCTAATTTAGAAAGGCAATCTGACCCGAGAATGAGACCTAACCCACGAAGGTGCATTGATTTGGAAAGGTGACCCAGCCCAGGAAGGCGCATTACTTTGGAAAGGCAACCCAACCCTCATTAGGAGGGTAGAGGACCCATTTTGACTAAATTGGGATTAGGGTTCGACTAGGAGATAAGGTCCTTTGCGTGTCCTTACAAGCTAAAGATAGCCACCATCCCTACTTTTTCTCAACAACTCCAACTACCTAAGCCCCCCCCCCCCCCCCACACACACACATACATTTTCTCAACCCACGTAACCACTGTTCCTAATGCGCAGAAAGGTTGCTGGCGTAAGACTAGAAAGGCACCAACCATTACCTTTCCTATATAAAGGTATTTCAAACAGAGGTAAGGGGCTAACCAACATTTTTTTATCTTAAACACTTGAGCATAACTTCATACACGATTCTCCACTACTCTCTTGTGCTATTTACTATTTTCTTGCATTTTTATCATCCTAAATTCGATACTGACTTTAGTTCAGTAGAGTGCTAATTGCTGTTTTGCAGGTTTCTCCCCCGAATGGCTTGCTTTCCATCGAAAACACCCAACTTTAATTCCCTGTACTACAAATTCGAGGTGCTTGGTAAAGATCGACAAGCATCATGTTTAAAGTACAAAAGAAGCGAATTAGAAACAGCCCCCCTAATAGTTGGTGGAATTACAAATACCCCCCCCCCCCCCCCCTAGATATTGGAATTTATAAGAACCATTATTGAAATTGAAATTTACAAGCATTGTCGACGGCCTCCCCATGTTAGAAATCTGTAAAACACACATCCCCGAAATTGCCTTACTCTCAACTCTATAGTAATGAGCCGGTCTACACCGTTTGACCTAATGTAACTACTAATTAATGTGCCTCGATTCTTATATTTTTGGCAAATTTTGTTAAAATTCAACGATATCAACACCATTGAACTGCCTCGCCTCAAAGATTTCAAGTCTATAAAAATCAACCACCTTCTAGGGTTCCTCGCCATTGGTCAAAGGATTTTCATCAATGTCTTCTTCTTGGTCAATCTCCCTCATTCGGCCATCATTTTGGTCACTAACGATAATGTCGGTCTCGCCTTGACATCCTCTTCCCTCTTCCAGATCTCAACCATCACATCCATCATAAAAATCTTTAGAAAAAATTATGATTCCTAAGGGAGATTTTGTAATTTCACCAAACTTTGTAGGAGGTGCTTGTAATTTGCTTAGTAAAAATATTGCAAAAGGCCATTTCAAAGAAAAAAAAATCAGATAGACCCCTAATGGCATGAGCCTTTTGCAAGACCAAACAAACCTCATGGATGGTTCTGTAAATTTTGATTGTTGAGGGATTTTTTTTGTAATTTTACAAAATCTCAAGGGAGGTGGCTATAATTTGTCCCAGTTTGTATTTAATAAACTAATTTATTCTTGAGAAATAAACAGTTATAGGAGGAAAATGATCATTCAAGGAAAAAGATAGTGCGAAAAGAATATATTTAAATATTAAGGACACAAATATAGGTCAAAATTTGATCTTTGGGCAGAATTGACAGTGGACGGAAAACATACATAGCCATGTAGTATCGACGACTGTGCAACGATGTTTGTGTTTTTAGTGAATAGTTTCATTAGTTTAGTCACTTTCGACCACTTCTATGTGAGAAGCTATACATATTAAAATCAATAGATGATTTTGCCAAGTTCATGAGAGATGATTGTCCCACACTTTTGAAACTATTCTTTACATATCCACCTAGGTCGATACTGAATAAATAGAGCTTTTGGCTTAATATATTTTGTAGCAGACTGGTAAATTAAAAAGTTGAACACTTTAAGACAGTGCTTCCAAGCATTGTAGCAGACTAGTACATTAAAAAGTGAAACACTTTATAAGACAAGGCTTCCCAGCATTGTATACTTTGTCGAGGTTAAAATAATTAATACTTTTTGGGTTATTGAATTCATAATTTTAAAGTTTTAGAATTTAACTTAAGTAGCTTCTCAAAATGTTTTAAAGAAAATAGCTAGAATTGAAAAGGAATTGTATAATCTTAGTTATGAGGGAAAAGATCGAAAGGATATTCACTTTGGGTTTATAATAATAAGGAAAAATAATAACTCTCTTGATAATCCGCGCTCTTGACAGATGACTTGTCCCTTGTACATTTTAAAGAACACTGTTTCGGATGTGTCATATTCAACGAAAGGGCGAAAGGATACGGAGAAGCTAATTCAAGAGAAGTTGTTCGATGGTAAAATCAAAGGAACAACTCCTATTACATCGCTGATTTTTGTCAATTTTTCCTACTCCGTCCTCGCACTCCTGAAGACATAAATATACCCAGATTTTTAGTGTACAAACTCTTGATCAGCACATTCGGAGGTAAGGGCAGTTTAGTCATATTTTTGTTGTAAACTAGCAGAAAAGCAAAAAAATGCGTTTCACATGAAAATATATACTACATAATTTGGTAATAAAATCAACTTTAGTTTACAAATACGCTACCATTAATTTTTTTGTTAATAATTTTAGTTCCATTAAGTTGAAAGATTGTTTATAAAGCATAAGCCCTCTCCCCATTTATAGGTTCCCACCTTCTCAATTAAACAATGAAAATTAATTTGATCCGAGGATTAGAAGAGCTAATTCACAATTCTTTGTCATGTTCCTATCATATCTCTAATTAGAATTAGGAACATTTATAACATTTTAATCTTGTCTACAATATTCTAAAATATTGCAGTTTACATCTTACTTTATACTATATACTCTACATTTGACCTAAAGTGTTGCTAACTTCATTAAAGTTCCCCATGACTACCGACGGTGTTTGAGGCATGTACAGGTCTGACATGTCTTATATGAGGTGGTGTTTTGGGTTACCATAGATTCCTGTAAGCATCCATTCAATAGTCTGAACATTCGAACAGACCCGAACATCGATGTGGCTTGATGATTTTGACTTTTAACTATATCACATAAGGTTGTTTCCACATGGGTGCTAATCTAAAGCCACCCCTTCCATTTTTCATTAATGTTACAAGCGATTGTTATAGCATTCTTAAAACCAATCTCTCGACCCATCGCCTCAATATCTGTCATGACGAGCCAGGTTTCTAACAAGACTACTATTTTGGGATATTTTTCTTGAACCAGCGTCCGCAGCTAGCGAACGGTGCGCAGGTTTTCAAACCCGCATCAGTTCTAGTCCATTAGTGACATTTATCCATCAGGTGTCCCTAACCTCCACATTCAATGGTAAAGTAATCGACATGGTTTCGCTCCGGGTTCTCTTGGCCACCTTGTCTTGCTCATCTTCTTCCCTTCCCCTTATAACTTCTCTTGTTCGATTTAGTTTCTATTCAGCAGTGAGCATGGCTTTGGATACCTAAGGCCCGTTTTTGTTGGATTTAGAATCATATTTGTAATACAAACATGCAACCGTTTACAAAATAAATAATCTTATGGCTAACCAAACCCAATATTTTTAACAAGAGTCCGCGCCTCATAAAAATTGGTCAGAAAGTCATGGAGGGTAGGCATTATTTCAGACATTAACTGTATGATTTCATTAATATCGCCCCGACTCCCGTGCCATATTATAGCCAATCTTGATGCTCATTAACCTTGCAACAACAGATAGTGACGAATAGTCTTCGTGTCGAGGCCAAATTGGTTTGTTAAACTCAAAAGATCAAAAAACTTTTGAGTTTCTGGGATTGGCGTCTCTTCCACAGTGGGTTGCTGTTGACTATCATTCCCAATTTCAACTACATCCTCTCCATCAATATATTCCCTAGCAGCATCAAACACATATCTGCATATCTTTGTAATGAATTCATGTCATGATTTCTTGATGAACATGGCTTACCACAGGATGCATTCGCTCATATGGATCCTACTTCTCCATGGTCTACCCAATACCAATAGTTTGCTTTAAAATCAAAATGGAGAAGATGATCCATAACCTTAAATAGTTCTAGAACAATTCACTTTTTAATGCATTTCGCGCACGAACACCAAATCATCCCAAACTTTACAAACTCTTCTCAACCTTTAGCATGTTCTATAAATTGGTCAATTTCATCAATAAACGATACTGAAAACCCCTTCTATACATTCACTACGGGAGGATATAACTATCTACATATATTTTAATTACTTTTGATTGTTAGAAATCTTATAAAAAATTGACAGAGTCTCCCCTATAAGCTGGACTACATCAAAATTTCAAATACAAACAACATATAATAAAAAAGTATAAAAACATTTCATATTAACCAAAATATACATCCTTATATGTTACTTACTAATTATATATTGGCATCAAATATATATCACCCCCTATTTCACCACAACATGCAAGCACGTATAAACCACAGCAATCAATGGATAAGCTCCACTCCTTCCCCCAAATCCCATCTACCATCTCCACATCTCAAACTAATTTAATAACTACAAACTAACTAATTACATATATATATACATATTTAATTATAACTAAGCATAGTCAAGCAATGACTTATATTGAAATAGTATTATCAAAGGTTAGTCATACATACCTTTTTGATGATTTCCAGAATCAGCAAAGCTCAACAAATTAATCAATACAAGGGAAAAACCTACGATTTCAAGAAAAATGAGAAAAAGAATTATAATCGTACTTCAACAATTTATATCAACTAAAAACAAACAAACTTATCAAATTTCTAGGTCAAACAAACTACTCATTCTATTGTGCAATTATATGAATTAAATTTATTAAAAAAGTCAATATATTCACAATTGTACAAAATTGTTGATTTTACATATTAAACAAATTCCACACTCTTGTACAATTTTATAAAATTTATAATCACAAAAAATGCATAACTTATCATATAAATACAAAATTCAATTATTATTCAACAAATAATACAATTCCACATTCTTTAATTTTATAGCATCTACAATTATACAAAACTTCTAAATTCCATAATAATGCATGTTATACGAAATTTCTAAATTTCACAACATATAATGTACAAAACATCTACAATTATAGTAAAAAACATAAGTTTCACAATAATTTAATAGTATTAAATTAATAATATTTAAAAAAGTAATGGAAAAATGGACAAAAAATGGGAGGAAAAAAACCAATTAAGTGACGGCTCTCAGAGGCGGGTTGCAGCTGGTTGGACTCCGGCGGCAACTGGGACATCGGGCAGGGGAAAGAGAATTCAAAGAGAAGAGAAATGGGGAGGAGAAGGGAAGAGAAGAGAGAGGGGAGGATTTTGAGAAAAAATTGTTGGGGGGGAGGGGGGAGCGGGAACCAAGGGAATTGCAACTGAAAAAGCTGTACATATATCTGGCGGTGTCCCTCGAGGCCATCAGCTCAGTGATCGTGGCCATAAGAGAGAGGAAATACCACCTCATGTACTATCTCGGCAAAATTTGCAAAGCGCAAAAAAAAAAAATTATCTCAAAATTGATAAGTTTGGCTTGACACTAGTGCATTCCGCGAGGAAACTAAGGTAATATTTCCAATCATATTCGATGGTTGTACTTATGGTCAACCGGTCCAATAGGTCCTCTCAAAATCGGATACATTGGGATGACTGATCGAGTGGGCAATAGAGCTGGGGGAGTTTGATTTCTCTTATTAGTCGAGAACTACCATTCAAGCGCAAGTATTGATAGATTTTCTCCTCAAAAGGGTGGGACTATCTGAAGAAACCCAGCCGCCGCCACCCCATGGATCCTATATGTAGACGGCTCGTCCACCACACAAGGGGGGAGTCGGGATTTCTTTGTGATGTGGTGGAGTTCGCCATCAGGCTTAACTTCCCAGGCATGAATAATAAAGCCGAGTATGAAGCCCTCATTGCGGACATCAAATTGGCCGTAAGAGAAGGAGTTTCCAATTTGAGAGCTTTCACTAATTCACAATTGGTATCCAACCACTCAGGAGAATAATAAAAAAATATTACAAAATATTCGACGCAATAATGCCCCTGAATTCCACCAATTTATTTTTAGAAAATAAAATACAAAAGCAATCCAATGAAAATTCAAGGGAAAAATTCCCCCAAATATCTATGGGAAAAATTTTAAAACAATGCGGGGGAAATTTCTCTCATAATTACTCCCCCTGGATTATTTTCCAAAAAAGAAAGAAATACAAAATAAATCCTAAGGAAATTTGGGGGAAATATCTATCGAACGTGGATGGGATTTTTTTTTAAAAGTAATCCGGCGGAAATATCTACTGGATTTTATATATTTTTATTTTATTTTATTTTAATATTGGTCTAGTCCAATGGAAAAATCTGCCGGAATTCCCCTGGATTATTTGGCACTTAGATTGGAGCCACAATGTCTCGCAGAATATTCCGCCAGATTGACCATACTTGTCAATCTGCTAGAATTCCGACAATTCCGCCAGATTTATTCTACCGGATTTATTTCACCGGAATCCGGCGTTTTTCCTGTAGTGCTTCAAATTAGTCCCACTATTAGAAAACTAACGAAAATGGCATATGCACGTGACTTGTACATGTCATTCCCCTTAGTTTTTTGACGGTAAAACTAGTTTGAAAAGAGAAAATTATTGAGTGAGACTAATTTGGGTATTTTTATAAAATTGAGACTTAATTGGCGACGGGCTTTGTATTTTAAAATTAATTTAGCAATAAACTCTATTATTTTACAAGGATAATATTATGAAAACCAGCATCAATACACTTTAATACATGACCAAGATCCATCAAGCTCACCCCCCTTGGGTGAGACTACCAGATACGGTAATACATTGTATTACAACGGGCCGAAGGGAGTTAAGGAAAGCCCGACTCTTTCCAATTTGCCAAATTACATGCACTACCCCGCATCAAAAATGTGCATATACTCAAACATCGTTGATAACAAAAGTATGAATAGTGCATATACATGTATATGTTATTTTTAATTCAAGAACATTTTGAAGTAAAATGCTTTGAAACATCTTGTCGCAGTAAAAAAGTGGGAACTCTTCAATGGATTATGTAGGTCACATATATGCACTTGATGGTCTAAATTTAATCACACTTCATAAAGTATTCTTTTTTTCTAAAATATATATATATATAGAGTGTGGCTAAGAGTTCGTTTGGATTGATTTTTTTTAGAGGAAAAACACCTATATTTTATAAAAAATTATGTTTGGATGGATTTTCCAAAAAAAAAAACAAAATCCAAAAACATAACCTTTTTAAAAACTACTCAAAATAATATCAAATAAAAATATCTTTTAAAGCAATTTTTATGACTACATCCAAACACAAAACTGTTTGGAGGAAAAAACAAAAAAAAAAGGCTCAATTATAAAAATAAAAAATAAAACAAAACATCATTCAAAAAATATTTTTTTAAATTCATCCAAACCGACCTTATATGTAGACTATCGATTGCAAAGCATGCACCAAGTCCATTAAAAAATTTTCGGTCAAAAAGGGGGAGGTACTCCATTTAAGAGGGTTTTTGCAAGGCAAGATCCGATTTCCTGAAAATGCAATTCTATTTTAATAGTGACAGAACAATTTGTGGATGATATTTTCTTCAGGTGGTGGCAAATGAAGTTCAACTTCATTAAGAGAGTATATACTTCTCTTCTTTTTTTATATTTTTGTTTAATTAAAAATGACAGGTAGGAGTAATATGCAGGTTCTCAAACTAAAAAAATTATTTCTTTCGTCATAACTCATTGAAACTAAATCCAGTTCCATTACCGCACATTATAACACACTAGTACTGAATTAATTTGGATTAAACCCAACTCAACTATTGCAGTCGACCCAACACACCAATAAATTAAATCAAATTCTTCATCGATTCAAACACTGTTCAGTATTAGAAGAGTGCACACACTCGAGGTCAAGTAAAGAAATCATTTCCTCTTAGATCAATTACCAAGATGGATAAGAATAATTCAAGAAATATCCAAGCATGAAATACGTGAAGCTATCCACTCTCTTTTCATCACCAGTGAATTCAATCCCCGCATCAAACAAGCTATGATAACATTTCCCGACAAAACCAAATAAAAAAGAGCAGTATATCAACGAAAAAAAGAATAACTATATGAACAAGCACCAATGTTCAACGCACAAAAATATTCGAATGAAAATAGTTGAATTTCCATTATCTAATGCGATTGTCACCTAAGTATCGACTTTCACCTAAGAAAATTGATTAAAAAAAAAAAGAAAAAGAAGATGAATGATAATTTTTTCCTCCGCATGAGGAGAGCATAATAAGAAAAAATTTTATGGACTGGTGTTGCAAGATATAACATAAAAAAGCACCGAGTTTCCCTGAGGCTATGAGCAGCTGTCGCTTCGATGTGCCAAGCCAAAGGGAAAACCGGGTTCCGAGCTTTGCTACAGACCCCCAACTGAACCAGGGTTGCTGGCCTTCCATTTCATGTAGTCAGCCCTGTCGTTTTACAAATCGGGCACAAGTTTTTGTGCATGAGCCATTGTTTAATACAGTCAGTATGAAAATCATGCCCGCACTCCAGTGTTCCGACATCTTCTCCAACATTATACTCCTCCTGCATCAAAAAAAAATACCGGCCATCAAAGATTGATACTGGCAACATATGGAATTTGAGGGGACAAAAGAAAAGGTTTTAAGTTTTGTGACATTCATAGTTGAAGAAAATGTTCGTACTCGACATATACTGCAAGGCTCTGTCTCAGCTTGATCATCAGCCTTTTTGTCCACATAATTTTGTTGCTTCAAACGACTCATTATGGTTTCCTCATTCAATCCGGTGCACACGTTTCCAATGCGCTCCTCCAGGGCCAACAACTCCTGGAAGAAGTTGAAATACAATCGCAATTTGTAAGGAGAACAGATGGAATAAAATGCGAAAGGAGCACTGCATTCGCACCTCGTAAGACATGTTATCTACATCCAATCGCATATCGCGATGTCGATCGTGTATATCGGCCATCCCGAGAAAGACTGACTGATCAAGGATCGTCACATCCTACCATACAAGCAGGAAAAAACTGTTGAATTTCGACCAAAAAAATATATAGATAGATAGTATTCTATGCGCATTTATGTCTACAACTCTGAAAAAGTAAAGAATTGAAGAAAAATAAGTTGTACGAAAACTAACCTCAAATCTAAAGCCTTCTCCCCTTCGCATAAGATCCAATACATGGCGAATCTGCTAAGAAAACAAAATGCAGATTAATGGCAGCATATTTGGTACTGATTTCGCAATATGAAGGAAATATATTTCTAGGTATATCTTGAGATGCAAGTGACAAAAAACCAAAACTGAGGCTCGAACGTGTATATCAGATAAAGCAACATAAGACACTAGTACAGTAACATGCTACCACACTTAAGCATGTTTTTTTCACACGAAAACACAAGGTAAAAAGAAGTCAGCTGACAAAGTATTGCTTTGGTTCTAAAGTACCTTTCATCAACCATTAATTCTGCACAAATAGATACAGGGTTGAGCAACATCTCAGTCATGCTCATGGCTACTAGGATCAAAACAATAAATTTCAAGAAGAAATAACTGAAGTCATATCATATTGATACCTAGATATCGAACCAAATCGTCATGTATAATGTTTCCAACTGAAAATCACTCAATTCATATCGAAAGCATTTACAAGAAGAATTAATTGAAGTCAATCTTGTGAACACCATTGATCTCATACCAAACCCAAGTGCATAACATTTTTACAAACAAAAATTTCCCCTCATAATAGATATGAAAGTCTTACGCATGGAGAAACAGAAATTTATAATCCTGATTTTGAATCACAGTGCTAAAGAGAAGAAAAGGCAGAGTCAGTATAAAGACTTAAAAGCAGGATAAGGAGATCAATTTTAATGGTCCCTGGTTCAACTTGGACTCGTAATTTTAATTAAGGTATATTTTATTTGATGATAATCAACAATGTTACTTAAAGATTTAGTTGTACCATACATATCCATTTAACTAAGACCCTTTTACCCATCCAGTTTATTTGAAATTGCATCTTGGCCAGTTGAAGTAAAAATCTCCAACTCATGTAAGTTTTTTGAATATCACAATACTTGAAAATTAGTTAATATACTTGGCTGAAAAATAATCAAATCAAAGTCATGATGGATATGCAAGTTGCATGAGTAATCCGACATTTCTATTTTGAGACTTTTTTGAATGTTTGGTTTAATTTTACAATTTTAAAATAATTAACTTTTCAATATTTAATATTAAACTACTCTAAACAAACCTACAAAATGGTACTTTAGCCCATGAATACACTAATCAAGTTTTTCTATTATTGCCAAGTGTATCGCATAACTAATTGTCCAGCCATTCCATGATCCAATGAGCAAAATGTTCAGTTTTTAAACCATGGTTGTGTGCGCAAATGGAGATATCATACAACATCACATCAACTATGCGTCTGGCGAAACTTGTTCTAAAGAGCTTATAAGTTCGTGGAGTTTATAAGATGTTTTTGGAGCTTATAAGCTCCAACATCTTATTTCAAAAATAAATCATTAAAGTACTTAGAAAAAATAAGATCATACAGCTGATAAGGTATTTTTGGAGCTAATAAGTTGTAATTCTCGGTCTTCTAAATGTAATAATGACAAAAATAATAAAGTAAAATTAATTTCATTAAATAATTATTTTTTGAGATAGTAGAAATTTAATATAGTAAAAAAATAAAGATATTTATGTCATTTTATCTTTTAGCATGAAACAGCTTATAAGCTATTTCAAAAATAAGTTGGGGGAGTTCAAATTTCCATAAGTTACATAGAAGGGTAAAGCAAAACATGAAATAAATGAATCCATAAATCACCAAGAAAATTTTTCCATGACAAAGAAGCAAAATCTAGAGATAGTATTAAGATTCTGTAATAATTATCTTATGCAGAGGAATATGTCACAAGCATGATGAATTAACAACATACTAATAAAAAAGCAACATGAAATTCTCCCATCCAAGTTAGAAGCAATCAAGTCTAAACCACAAGTAAAAATGAGAATCTTCATGTAAACCTCATACGAGAAATGATGCAAATCAAGTACGAGACATAGAGATATACCTCAGACATTATACTGCTTCTTCCTTCACCAGCAGCAGCCAAACTTCGCAACGAATAAGGTATTCCAAAAGCACCATCGAGATGTCTCTCCAACAATGCTGATCTTGAGCTTGATATATGGTGGCCATGATTACCAGATCCAGATGAAAGTGCCATCTCCTGTGAGGCAGCAGATGAACTCGATCTAATGCCATGACTACTGCTCTGACCTCCAGACTCCACACCTGCTGAGGATAACAGAGATCTTCTAACAATTTCTGACAGCCTACGGGGGTACTCTGGACGACCCCGATGAGACCAAGCGGGTGCAGATGAATTGTGCCCTGAACTAGACCCAGGCCGCAAAGCAGATGCAACATTTCCACCAATAGCACTACTCCCACCAGCCAAGTTCCAATTTATAGGCTGTTGAGATGAACTTCCCATCTCACTAGTAGGAATGAACATAGGATGTTCAGAAATGCTTCTCGGAATATTTCTTGATGTAGATTCTTCATAAAGCATAGAGTCCCTCTCGTTACTTGCTCTTGAGCTAGATGCTCCACTCCACCTAGAATGAGGATTTCTACGCACAGAAGGAACATGTAGAAGAACTGGCTGACCATGAGCGCTGCCATTTTCTACACCAGGGGGTGGATTCATGTCAAACAAATGATTACGAAGAATGAGCCTTGAAGAATGCCTAGAAGATGAAACATCTGGATTTCTGACGTCAACCTCTGTTGAAAACGAATTGCTAGGTAAGTGATCTTGCTGGTGGTGTGAGCCATTGAAGCGCAAGCGGAAATTTCTGCGTGAGCTTTCAGCGGTTGTTGTCAAAGAGAGAGGACTTGCAGAAACAGCTCCTCCAACACCCAGCCTAAGCCTAGGATTTGCCTGCTCTGACCCATGATTAATAGCTGGGTCATTCTCAGTTTGTATTGGCATTCCAGTGTCGCTGGTAACAACTTGAGCAGCAGGTGCAGCATGCTGAAAACAGTTTGAACTTCCAGCTCCTCCAGAAGACTGTCCGATGTGTACTTCAAGTGATTTTCTCTTGCATGATAGGCGTCGACCGTCCAAAGAACAACCCGGCCTGTCTTCACTCTCCTCCAAAGAGGAACTACCAGTAGATGGCATCTGCTCCCGTGATGATCCAACACCTATTAACACATTCGGTCGCTCAACTACCTGACAATCAACACCCTCATGATCTCCAAACATGTTTGGATCCTGAGGGAGGGCATCGGGCCCAGAAATCTGCAGAAGAGTTGCGTTCCCATTTGCAGTCTGATTGCCATTTGCATTTACGTCGACATTATCCAATGAAAGAATATCAGACGGTTCATACCGACCTTCCAATGTGCGAGCAGCTCGGGAGTGAATGCTCCACATATGTTCTCTTTTTCTCTCATTATGGTCACCTTGACTTTGTGCAGTGCTGGAACTAGCTTCACCTAAGCCCCACTCACCATTCAGACCCTCATGCCCAACATGATGCAGATATTGAATATTGGAATCACTAGATGATATTCTGTAATCTGGTACCCGATTGGGCGCAGAAGTCTGCATACTGTTCCACGACATTTGGGAGTCTATGCCAGTATCAGTTGATGTAGAACCGTGATCGAAACCTAGATTTTCAGGCAAGGCACTAACAGAACTCCTGTGCCCCTGCATTAGGGCTGAAGTTGACTTTATTGGAATACTTGCAAACTGTTTCAATATATAGGAGATGGAATATCCAGCAGTGCCCTCGTTCTTCAGGAAATCTGTAAGCATTAACCCCCAGGTATGTGAAAGTTATGCTTTAAACACATCAAACATCATAAGCACTGGGATTAATGAGCACTGGAAAATTATCTTTGCCCTCGTCCCAGTGGAAAAAAGAATGAATGCCAAAAGCTGTAAGCACCAAGAGCATCAAATTCTTATCGTTCTTTATTATCATCCTCAAGCACCACAGTCACAGACAGTGTATGTCCCCAACCTCAACAAAACTTTTACACCAAAGGAAAGTGTGCTAGAAGCAACAACAACCAAACAGCACATTGCACTGAAGTTAAACAAAGACACCAAATAAAAAACAAGTCTTGACAAAATTTACTCCTTCATTCTCAACTTAACATTTACGTCCAGGCAGACAGCTGTATTGCAAATCGGTAGACCAGAAACGTTAGCTAATGATAGTTCTTGCAGAGTGAAAATAAGAAACAAAATTGATACTAGAGGGGGAAAAAACAAAAAGGAATCCAAATTGTTTACGGCGTCGAGGTTAGAGAAATTCTTAAAAAAAAAAAAATCTATCATTGAGGGAAAAAAATGAAAATCAGTGAAAAAGAAACATATTATTACCTTTTTTTTTCCCCCACGAAACAAAGAAGAAGGGAAAAGATCTTGAACACATACAAGTTCTTGAAAAAAATAAAACCAAACAAAAAAGAGAAAAAAGAGAGAGGAAAAAAAGAAAAGACTCAAAGACAAGGCAATAGATAAATCCCACAAACCAAGATGGAGAAAAACAGATAAAAAAGGATCAAATTGTGAATTCAAAGACAGAACATACAACAAAATGGGCAAAAAAAAAATAAAAAAGAAACAGCAAATACAGTATCATCAAAGATCAAACAAAGATCAAAGAATCTAAGAATTCTTACCAGCAAAAGAGCAGCAGATAGAGCGATAGATCTAAGGTCAAGACCTGAAGACAAGAAGAACAACAGTTAAAAACAATGTTCTTCTTGCAAATAACAAATTGCAAAACTTTAAAAGATGATCAAAAATTCGTCCCAGCCCACCTCTCTCTCTCCCCTCTTTCAAACAAACAAGAAATGGAGAGATAAATCAGAGATAAGAACACAAACCTCAAACACAAAACAACATAGAGAGAGAGAGGGAGAGGTCTTGAAATGGGATGAGAGGGACGTGAGATGGGAATTGAAACTGGTGGGTGGTGTGGTGTGAGAAAAAATTGAGAGATGGGGTGGAGGGATTAATGAGGACAGTCATCTTTAATTTACTCAAAACACCCCCCCCCCCCCCCCCCCCTCCCCACCAATAAAGCCCACACAGACAGGGCCACATTTCACGCCTCAATAACACGCACGCAGACAAGAAAATTTGAAGAAAATAATATAAAGGAGCAACCTTTTTCCAATTTTTCATTAATGCCGCAGTAAATGAATGTAAAAAATCAAAATTTACAGATTGTGTTCATAATTATTCATGGGGTCACGTTAAAAATGTCACCCTTTTTTTTTTTTTTAACCCGTCTGTCAGATGTAGCCCTGTTTTTCAACTCTTGCTCCAAGAACAGGAAAATCAAGAAAATGAAATGAAAAAAATGAAAATGATTTTCCTTTTTTTTTATTTTTAAATTTTTTTTTTCCTTTTTGTTTCTGGTTTTCAGAATCTTCACGCCAAGCACCTGTTCCTTTTTTTGCATCACAATGGATGTTATTTGTTTTTGTTGTACATTTTGAGATTTAACGCCTACAGATTTTGTGTGCGTGTTTGGGGTAAATTTTTACCCTCTCTTGTAATTGTTGGTGGGGTTTGTCATTTTTTTTCATCTTATTCTTTGCCTTAACTGGATTCTTTCTATTATCGGATACACAGCTTTCACACCTCTGTATTTGTATAATTTGACAGATATAGGCATAAACTTAAATATTGTGTCTCAAGAAAACAATATATATATATATATATATATATTGAGGAAGTGTTGGATTTGGTTTTATTCAGGGCGCAAATTTTACTGTCAACGTCTTTCCATATAATTTTTTTTTTTTTTAACAGTCGTATTAAATGTTTATATTATTATATATATTACTTTTGTAACATTTTTTTTTTATACAATCATCTCAGGACACCCTATAGATGTCAATCGGAAAACACTCCCACACACACGCACACACTCACTCAAAGAGGAAAAAGAGTAGAGGACAAAATGGTTCGAACTCAGGATTCCCTTGATACCACTTTCGAATCCCCACTACTCGGCTCTGAACCCGTGACTTTTGTAACATGTTTTTAAAGATTAACAAGAATGTAATACTAATAATTTTAGTTTCCTTAATCAAAATGGCCGGACGCATTTGATCATTTAATCAAAGAGATGGATGCGCCAACCAAAATATAAATTGACATTATTTTATATTCGATGGATAAGTGTCACATAATGATAAATGATACAAAAAATATTATACAAGTTTTAAGTAACATCAAATACAAATTGGAAATTAAGTGGAGAATTGGAATAAGTCTTGCCATTTTTTTAGGAACGTCTAGCCTGATTAGGATTAAAGCCCCAAAATTTTTATAATTAAGCTAGTGATGTTTGATTTGAACGCCATTAGACATGTCAATCGTTTATGTTGTATTGTCATTTATGTGAGTTTGCTACTTGCTATTTTTTAATAATTTGTTAGTTATGATTGATGACCGTTAAGGCTTTGTTTGGTTCTAAGATTTTAGGAGGAAAGGAAAGTATTAAGGAAAGGAAAAGAAACTACAAGAATTTTAAAATTCTATATTTTGTTTAGCTGTTAAAGAAAACAATAAGGAAAATTATTTTTCTAGAAAATTATTTTTTATTTTATTTGATTATTATTGTAAATTATAGAAAATGTAAAAACACACCTAAAAAAAATCCAAACAATCAATTAATTACATAAAAAAAAAGATTGGCATAAAATACATTCAAACAATCAATTAATTTGAACAACAAAAATGAGATAAGAGCTTGAAAAGTGAGAGAGTAATATAAGATTAGAAAATAAATTTTTCCTTTATTTTCCTCACCTAATTGGAAGGAAAATATTTTTTTTCAATTTATGTTATATTTTCTTTATATTTTCCATTCCTTACCGTACCATTTCCTTTCTTTTTCATTAGTAATCAAACATTGAAAAATACTTTTTCTTCCTATTTTTTTTTCCTTTCCCTCATAAATTCCTAGTACCAAGCATAAAGGTTTTTGCTAAATGAGCCATGAAACATAATGATGTAATTAGCGATTTTCTGACAAAAAAAAAGAAAGAAAAATGGTTTATTTTACACTTCACTACTATAATATTTGTGAACATTTTCTTAAAGAAGGGAAATGATATTTACCTAGGCAATTCCATAGTAACATTACTGTTACCGCTAGGAATCCATGCATGTGAGACATTATCCAAGTCCAAGGCCCTTAAGTTGACCACTTATTTATGGGCTCAACGACAGTAGCAATAATATATAAATATATATATATATATATATATATATATATATATGTCAAATTTGGGACTGATCGATCTTGATCGGGAGCTCTGATCAAGAGTGAAGGTGAAGGGATTTGATCAGGAAATTGATCTGCAACAAGGAAAAGACAACGTGAGCTGGTTGAGATAGGTATCGACCAAGACCCTCCGATTTTTAAGTGAGTCGATCAGATTGAATAAAGATTTGAACAGAGTAAGTGGGTGAAAGTAATCAATGATCCCCTTCTTACCATAAAATGCAAGGATTTTTATAGTGTGTCCAAGTAGACCACTTCATATAGGACCCGTAGGCTTAGTAGGCCATAATATGATGAGGTGGAGTGACTCATAAGCCCAAGAGTAGGGTCATAGGGCATTAGTTGGCTCTTAATTAATGAGATATGGAGTTAGGTGGTAACCTCTCACATAGGGTTAACGGAACATTTAATGCCAGCAGGAATTTGTTGGACCCAGTATGGTTCCGGTCGAATGAGGATTCGATTAGCCCGCATCGGGGGGCTGGTATCCTGGTCGATGAGCCCTAATCTGATCGAGAGCTAGGGCCTGTGAGCTTGATGACATGGAAGGGCGACACATGGCGTGTCTGATCCGATCGAGAATTTCGATTGAAAATGTGCCACGTTAATATATGTATATATGTTATTTAATACATATATGTAATCTTTTAATATTTTAATGGAAAGTATTAAATTTAAGGTAGGATTTTGGATGACTGGTTTAAAATTCATTAAAATGACTAAAAAATAACTCAAATTAAATAAGAGTTTAAAATTTTAAAATTTCTTGCAATATAAAAACTATACAATCTTATTTGAACTTTTATAAGGGATTCAAAAATCTTAGAACTTTAAATATTCATTATTTGGTTGTGGATCCGTTCGTACAGGTGGCAATTATTTGTATGGTTCATGCTCATTAATTATCCACTTAACAAGCATGGGCGTGGGTACCAAAAAGGAGCATTACTCCTATCAAAGAAAAAAGATTGCCGAGTCCACACTGCCGCTAGTAAACTTGACTTTTTTTAGTACAATAATAATATTAATAAACTATTTAATAATTTAGTAAAAAAAATTGCTTTCGAATTTTTTGTTAATTAAAATTGTTAAATTAAAAGCCTATTTAGATGAATTTTTTTTTTTCAAAAGAAAAGTACTTACTTTTTGAGGAAAAAACATTTTAATGAAAAAAAAATATTATGTGTTGATTGGGCTTTTTGTGAAAAAGCAAAAGCAAGAAAAAATAAAAAGTCAAAGTGGTTGTTTCTGGAAGCTGTACAGAAAATTTTTTTAAAAAAATTATATTTTATAACACTGTAAATTATTGCATTCAAACACGTAACTACTTAATTCAAAAAAAAAAGCTTTAACTATAAAAATATAAGGCTCGACAAGTACTTTCTTTTTTTAAAAAAAAAAAATTCTAAACAAGTTGTAAATTATATGTACATCTTTCATGTTTTATAATAAGTATATGCAGTGGCGGAGCTACATATAACTTAAAGAATGCACGTGCAAACCTTAATTTTAAAATTACATGGTATATGTGTGTGTGTGTGCGTGTGAGTGTGAGAGAGATAGAGAGAGAGATTAAATTTGAATGACTATTTTAATGTTTTTTAATATAGTCTTTGATTATTTTTCAGTGCATGTCTTGATTTCTTCTAAATTAATTATTTATATTATCAATATTGCACCACTTAGTAGGGATGCTCGCTTCTTCAGTAGGTACATGTAATAAATAGAGCACAATTGTGTGTCCAAAGAAGAAATATGTATTGCTAGTATAGCATACGTGTTAGTGGCCCAACTTTTTCCTTCAACAGGAGCATCTTCACGCTATTTGTGTCGTCTCCATACACCACCACATATACATACACCACGTATATCTATACATCCACACAGTGTGTGTGTGCGTGCGTGTTTGAGCACGCACATATGCCTTGTTTTCGTGTCCTTTGCTTTCAAACGTGGTTGCTTTGCGTTTTTCTATTTGTTTTTTCTAATCGCAGTTGTTCGTGTCACGAAAATGCTTTTGGCCAAATGCCAATTTTCTTTCTCCCTACTCAAAACAAAAATAGAACCTTGTGTAATGGCCGCTTTTTATTTATTTATTATTATTATTTTTGAATAAATTAAACAAAGATATAAAGGATGATTCCCAAATCACTGGAAATATCCTAACTAGTGATATTACGATTTCTTCAAAATTTCAGCAAATGTGAGGTCAGATTTGGCTAGCAAATTAAAAATGAAAAGCACGATTTCATATGCCGACACGCCTTATATTGTAAAAAGACACAACGTACATATCATTAGATGCTACGACTAGTAATATTGTTGAGGAATATTAAATTTATAAGCCAATAGTTACTATAATTTAAGGAAAACTTATTGCAACTTATCTTTCATCCTACTGTTTAAAGCCTGGGAGAAAAGGGAACTCAAGAGAGCTGTAATGACAAGAAAATATTAAGGCATGTGGGGAATAAAACAATGACACATAGTAGTATGGTTAGGTTTGAGAAAAACTTTTGTATTATTAATTATTTTAAAGTAATGTCCGACAAATCAATAAGAACGGTGATTTCCATACGAAACTAACAGACTACATACCATAATACTATTTCTACAAGGGAAATTTACACTTAGAGCCGCTGAAGTTTGATCAAATCACAGTTAGATCCCCTTAGGTATGGCCGTATGGATAATTACACATACCTCTCTTGAGTTTAGGGCCTGGTTAACATCCAATGAAAAGATAATGAAATGATTTTGTCATCCTTGTCGGAATGTTCAGAAAAAATAAGAAAAAATTTTCCACAATTCAAGTTAAATATAAAATGACAAGTTTATCAATTTCTCTGATGACAATTATCACTTCCAATAAGAGTATTATTGTCTACAAAAAAGTTTGAATTTTTGGGAAAAGAGTACAATTAGAATTCCGCTATGATTTTTTGCTTACATCAGCAATTCATGGTGTATTAGTGATCGGAACGTGCTACTTGTTAGTCGGAACCAAACCTATGCGTAATTTTTCAAATCTAAATAGTCTATCTGTAATTTAATCGAATCTTAGAAAGTCTAATTGTAATTTTCCCTTTCTACAAAGATTATTTTGGAAAAATATGAAATTTTTGCTTCGGCAAAGAATAATATTTATGGGCATCTCTAATATGTTGATCATATATTCGAAACAATTTAAAGATTAAAGGTTTTACATATATAGCTGTAAAACGACTAGCTAGTATTTTCCTAATTTTGCTGTTTTTATTTTTTAAAAGACTTGTTAATCGATTTCGGTTTTTTTTATTAATAATCTGTGGTTAATCCTACCAATCTCATAGCATTTATAAATACTCCCTCCGTCCCATAATAGTTATCGCTTTAGGAATATTTTTTTGTCCCATAATATATGTTATTCTCACGTATCAAAAAGGAATCTATTAATTTTTTCCTAATATACCCGTAGACTTTAATTAATATCTTATGCAAATTCCTAAAAAAATCAGCAATTTATTAATTGTGGGTCACTCAATTCCTAAAAAATCTCCCAACAACGCTAATTGTCTCATATTAATTGTTAATTTTATCTCAACAAAATTAATTACTCTTTCAATCTTCTATGTTACTAATCGTTGTTTATATCCCAACAATACTAACTAATCTTTCAATTGTTCATATTAGTCATCAAATTTTGAAATTGTTCGATCTGTAAAATGTGCAAACTTTTTTTCTTATTGATAGATAAAAAATATACAAACTTGAAATTGAGCAATATGGTGAAAATTGAAAGGATATTGCATGTAGAAGATAAGACGTCTTGGAAAGATATTAATGGTTGATGAGAGAGAGATTATTGGTTGATGAGAGATAGTGGCGTAATTTACTAAAAATGTATTTTAGTCAAAATAATTTATAATTAATATTTTTAATCCATTTTCTTAATTTTTGTACATAATCTTAAAGAAACAACTATTATGGGACGGAAATAGTATTTTTTTTTATTATATGTGAATGATATGATATTGTGACATTTGATATGCTCTTTACATGGACAATCTTCGATTCTAGAGTTATCACAAGCTATTATAAATAACAAAATTATCTTGGAGTTTGAGATTTCGTATTTTGTTGATCGTAATATTGGACGACTATTAAGTCTTGAAATTTATTTGTGTAGTATTTGGTTTGGTGGGAAATTTTAGCCCAGACTCAGCTCGGTCGAATCAGTGTTAATCATGTGGCGAGTGTTTTATACTTGCCCTATGAATGATCGATAATTTAGGGAGAATAATCAATCACTTGACAAGTGCAATATATTTGCTATATGATTAATTTGTTGGGTTCGGTCAAATTAGATTTGGGTTAGAATTTTCCTTGGTTACCATGCATAACAATTCACTTGGAGTGACTTCTTAAGTATTGCATTCCTTGAAGTGGCCTGTTTTAGACCGGGGAACTATAGAAATATGTTATTATATATATACTATGCTATAATTTAAGCTTATTCCAAACTTGTCAACCAAAAGATTATATCAAATTTACTGCAATATATCATAGCATGACTGGATTTATTTATTTATTTATTTTTTGGTTTTAACTAATTGGTTTTGATTCATTGATCGATTAATTTGGATCAGGTACTGCAGATGCTCATTATGGGAGCGACCCTCTTAACCCAATTGCTCCATTCACAACACCTGGATTCGAACTCTAAACGTTACTTAAGGAATCTATCGCCCCATCCCGCTAGACCAATTGATAGTTGGAATTGATTTACTATTTGGTTTGATATCCAATCTAGCAAATCAGCACACCGAAATTTGAATTGTATCAAAATCTCAACTTAATTGTCCTAACTTGGTTATCTCCACGAGATTCCAAATTTAAACTGTGAAATTACCCAAATAACTTTACTAGCTGGCTAGCGCAGAAATGGGGAATTGGGAAATGAGATGTCTGTAGTTTTACTTGGAACCAGGGAAAACTATATATTGAGTAGAATCTTCAAAATATTGCAATTAATTTACTATTAAATCTTTGAATAGAGTACTGTAACTGGTAGGTTACACAGCTTTTTCACCTTTGATATTTCTTGCACCCTAGCCCTCAAGCATGTATTTATTATTCCGTAGAAAATACAGTTGATGCATTAACTTTTTTGCACTCATTTAATTTACAAACCACTCCCACTGCTTACCACAAAAAAAAAAAAAAGAAAAAAAAACTTTTATTGCAACTATGAAATTTCAATTTCCTCATTCCTATAGGTATAATATCGATGTGACATATGCTCTCAGCTTTGTACTGTTTGCAGAGTGGAATATTATAATTTTGGAAGAAAAATTATTGAGAGAACGCAAAATTATAAATTGCATTCCTTTTTTGTTTTTTTTTGCTGAATATGAATGATGGTGGAATAAAGTTCAAGATTTAATTCAATAGCGCCAGATTTTAACCTAGAAATGGACCCAGAAACTTGTGGAATGTGAAACTTAGCCAAAAAAAGAAATAAATAAATAAAAAATATGAAGTGAAAAATAACAACTATAGCAGCAACAAGTAAACAACAGTAACAACTAAAATAACAAGGGCGAATTATAGTTACCTTTTCTTAAGTTTGTCGCAATTTAAAAAAAAAAAACCTATGTATGAAAATTTACTAAAACTTCAAAATTTTTAAAATTATTTTTAAAGTTGACAAAGTACACCCTATAAAAAAAATGCCATACTGTTTTTGGCAGAACGATTCCCGTTTCCGCGGAAGAAATGCTAATCTCTTCACAATTTCACCATAATCTCCGCAAATATTAACCAAAACTTAAATTATTTTTCAATGAAACTTTCAATCCATTTTTTTTTTGTAAATTAAATTAATTTTTGGTATTTTTTCAAATTAAAATATTATGTCCTTTGCACTCGGCACATTTATCCACCAAAAGTTTTATATTTTTCAAAATTAAAATATTATCTCCTTTGCCCCACCAGAGAATCGAACCCAGGTCTCCACCTCGTAGACAAACCTATCGAACATGCAATACAAACTCACATAATTACCTCATACTTTTGCAAATGCGGGGGTTCAAAACCTCACCACATACAATGATAAGAAGGAGTCTTGCTATTGGACCATTCTTATTATTTATTCAGGTCTTTTTTTTTTTGTTTAATGCCTAACATATGTTTGTGAAATTATTAATTTATTAATTCAACTGTCATATCATTCAATTTATTGTCTATCCTTAGTTGTATTAAATTTAAGATTGAATTATTAAATCATTTATTTTAATTTAGTATAAATTTTAAAGTATTGTTAGTATCAAATAATTTAGTGTAATATATCAAATAATTTTTACCCTTAGCATAATTTTATTTTTTTTTCAATTTTCGGTGGAATTTTATCTGTCGAGAAGTTAAAAATTAATTTTTTTTAATTTTTGGAGGATAAAATTTAAAAATTAATTCTTTCGAAAATTAAAAAAAAAATATTTTTTATTTTTTAATTTTCGATAGAATTTTTCACTAAATTCCGCCAGAAAAACCAAAAAAATAATATTCCTTATTTTTTTAATTATTTTGGGGAATTTTGCCAAAAACCCAAAAAAATATATTATTTTTTTTATTTTTTAAATTTTGTCCGAAAAAGCTGTATTTTCTTATAGTGACAAGAAATCCCAAATATTGCCCTTAATGTTAAATTTACAAACAATTTTTCTTGAGGTTTGCTGAAATTGGACAAAAACTCCTCAAGTATTAGAATTTACAACCACACCAGCAATGGTGACGACAAACTCTTCATGTTGAAAATTTGTAAAACACGCATTTTTTGAATTGCTCCACTCTCAGCTTCACGGTGATCACCCTATGAGCTTTGATTGACATCATTTAACTATTGTTCAACCTCAATTTTACAGTTTTGCCGAATTTCACTAGAATTCGATGATATCACTACCACTGGAACCACCTTGCTTGAAGGAATCCGAATTTGTAAGAATCAATCACGTTTAAACTCCTTATCATCAATCAAAAGGGTTCTCCTTTCTTTGGTTGTTGATTTACTTGTTGGTAGTACCACCTATTTTGTCTTGATACTTTTTTCTAAATCTCGACCAATATACTCATGAAAAAAAAAAACCTTTAGGAAAAGACCCAACCTTTTTTTCACCAATCTTAGTTGCGAAACCCTAAGGTAGGAGATTTTTGTTGAACAGACAAACTTCAATGGTGTAGGTGTAAATTTTGATACCTGAGGGTTTTTTTTAATAATTTAGCAAACTCAGGGGAGGCGTTTGTGATTCACCTTTTGTCCACCAATTAGTCAAAATAATGAATGAGGATATTTTGGAAAAAGAGACGTAATTTTCCGAATAAAACCCTAACGAAAACGAATGTTTTTTTTTATTTTATAATTTCAACTAATCTCTATGGTAGTTCTAATAATTTCCCATACGTGAGGAAACTTTTTTTTTTGTTTTTTGTAATTTCAAAAAACCTAGGGGAGGAAATTGTATTTCGCCCTTATTATTATAATAATAATTATGATGATGATGATAAATAAATAAATAAATGAGAAATATGTTTGGATGAGGTTGATGATGGAATTTGACACAATTAGTAGCCTATTCTTCCACAGTAATGTGAAATTTAACTTCATCTAGTCGGTTTTTTTTTCACAATTATTTTTATCTTAAGTACAAATAAATTATTTAACATGTTGTTAATATGGAATATGTGTTTTTGACATATTACAATATTGATGTGGCCGAATCTGTCTCCAGCTACGTTGGTGCCAAATTAACGCAAACCTCCAACTGTGAGGTGCCACGTGTCCGAACGAGTCCGATCAAGCCATAACTTTGCTGATTGATGACGGAGGCCGAGCATAGCTCACCAATGCGCCCCGGCATCCATATGTCTTCTCGATGAGAGGTCTCCCCGAAGTCACTGCATCTTCGATGACTAACCCACTCTCCTTGAGTGGTCCCGCACCATCCCTGAAGTGGTCCCAAAAATAACCGTCTCTAACAATGAATGTACACGATGAATCCATGATACGTGTCGAGGAATATCCCCTGTACGAATAGCAAGGCTGGACCGGTCTAACCCTAATTTGGCCCACCCGTCTCTAATTTCTATAAATAGCATAACGTTACCGTTCATAAGGGGTAAGCTTTCCAAATTCACTTTACGCACATTATTACCTTTCGATTACCTGCTCAAATTCTGACTTGAGCGTCGAAGGGTCTTCGCCGGAGACGCTTCTGGCTAGGCTCACGTGTGTTCCATATTTGCAGAATAGGACCCGACCAACACGCTCATATCCTTTATTCGGATTTTGGACTGACATTGGACTATTCTAGTTTGACTTCACCTTTGCTCGGAGTGACGTATTCCCGTACTAAATCCGGCCACATTAAATATGTCAATATAAAATAAAGAATAGGAAAAGGATTAAAGGTCAGCTTTGAGATATCAGTTCTAAAAATTTGCAGTTATTTCATATTTCATGTGAAGTGATGGTTCAATCTTTTGCTTTAATGCTCAATCCGGAGAAAATTGAAAGTAAAGGCAAGCTCCCTTATAAAATCTATAGGTAAACAACGAACATAAACAACTATTTAGCAATCGTAGGAGTCTAACAACTCGAACTCTGACTTTTTGGTCAGGGGCCTACACTAATTAAAATGGCAAACGTAATTCTTTGAGAAGTAATTAACACTAATTTGATGGAACTCAGCCTGACTAGGAATTTTTGGACCAAGCTCCAAAATTAAGTAAGAAAATTGAAAAGCTTTTTGGTTTAGTCAGTCAAGGGTTGCCAACCCATGGGCCCCTTGCCACTGTTTTTTCCCAATGTTGTCTGGAATAGTGATCAAGACTCAAGACTAGAGAGGCACGAAATAATGGCCCTAAGTCACCACAGACACTAAAATTTAGATGGGCCAAACCATGACTCCTACCTGGAAACTGCTTTTGTAATTATATAAGAAATACACGTGAAATCATGAAAAAATTGCTTGTCATGTTGCTTTATGTTATTAAGTTTAATTTGTCCAGAAATCATACGACTAGACCCAATTTTACACCTTTTCTGCATTTCCAGCAAGCATGAAAAGAGCTTTTCTGGACCAAATCAATATAGCTTAAAGTACAACAATTGTTCAATGATCAGGGATTTGAATCACTGAAGTAAAATCTCATGTTTGAACCTTGTGTATGTAAAATACAATAGCTGGAAAAAAAACTGCCCATATGAATCCCCACAAAATCAATACTCATCTCGAATTTAGTCGGACCCTAATAAAGTATTCGATACCGGTGGTCCATGGACCTAAAAAAAGAACCCCTTTGATGCAGCAGGTGGGAAACAATTTTATATTAACTGGCCCTGATTAGGCAAGCAATTTGCTCATTATGTTCACATGTTTGGCGAAAGGATAATCAGAGTTGGTTCCAACTAACTCTCGAGTTGTCATACAAGTGCATCTCCAAGCCCCACGAAGTAACATGAGGCTAAATTAAGCAAGAATTTTGCTAAAAAGGCCCCATTTAATCTTTGTAATCATGAGTTCCAATTATTTCCTTTCCTTTAATGATCAAGAAACAGCAAACAAGAACCAAATTACAGTGTCCCCCCACCCCTCCATACTTCTCAAACGGGACAATCCAGCCGTAGCCACCATCTTAACAAACCAATTAGGCAGTGCATAAATCCGATAGCCAACGAGTGACGGTCTAACTTCAAGATTAACATCTACTCATCTAAAAGTTTTTTGGAATATCAAAGACATTAAACATCTAGGATAAACTCAATGGTTTCAGCAGGGAGAAGCTTCATCAACGATTGATTGGAGTATGCATTCTTTCGACTATTCTATTTACAGCATCACAAGACATTACCAATGTATCATGGAGCAGGATGCTGTAAACATTTAAGCCCTGTAGACGTTAAAAACAGAGATATTAAAAAAATCTTATACAAACACAAAAGCTACAATAGAGGATAGGGGAAAGGCAAATGCGACCTGAAAATGCTACAAATATATCAATTATTTAAGATTGAGCACCCGACAAAAATTAACATGCCATACCAGCAAAGCATAAACACTAATGAACTTAGGGGTACAAATGAATTGAGCTCAAATCAAGTTTCCAAAAGTTTTTTCCGCTCGAGCTTGGATCAATCAAAAGAAAAATGGTAAACAGATAACCTAATTTAGATAACATTTTTATTTTTTTCGTATTCCTTAACATCATTATTCTTGTTATTCATATTAATCAACTTAGCATATAATTTTGTACTTTCTATTATAATACATAATTTCAAATGTATATTTTATTATTATTTTCATAAATATTTTCAATTATAATATTAATATACAAAATTTCAATAAATTTTACTTATTTTTAAATGTAAACAATACAATTATCAATTAACTTTACCATTATTAAAGTAAAATTAAATACAAAACTGAAAAATAAAAACAAAAGTTTGCAAACTTTCAAATAGCTGTTTAGCTGAAATTCGATCTCAAGAAACTCGAGGTGGAATTGAACATTTTTTGAGCCTACTCAACTCATCTTGCACCTCTAAATGAATTGTTCAGGGAATAAAAACTTCACTATGGTGGAAAGTCTCGAGTAGCATAATGTGGGCATTCAGCTTAACAGCAATACTTCATTTCTTCATAAGAAAATCTCTTTTGAAATTCAACTCAACACGGCATTTTCCATACTATCTGGGGCTCACAGGTACAAATATCTAAACAAGCATGTATGTGTGTGTGTGTGTGTGTGTGTGTGTGTGTGTGTGTACATATATACGATGTTGTGTTCTGGGCCATCTCCCAATTCGAAAACTGCAGAGAACATAAAAGTTATAGGCATGTCATATGCATGCACTACTCAAGGCTGCATATTTACCATAGGCCAGTTAAAACTGCAGAGGCAGTGCCATATTTATGCAGTGTTTGGACCTTGGATTTTGGTGAGGAAAAGTCGAAAGAAAATGAAAAAGATCAAAAAATAAAGCATGGAGTATAATCATTGGAATTATGAAAAATAATTTTCTTTCTCTTCTCCTTACTAAAATCCAAGGAAGCAAGGACAAAACAAAGCATTAAGCATCTCACTAAGGTAAAGATGATGCCCAAATGAGAACCCTCAAGTGCCACCAAAATGAAGCCAAAACCAAAAGGGATGGGAAGAACAAAGAAAATATAAAAAGAGAGAGACAAATAAAGAATTTTAATTGGCAGGACGAACTTTCATTCTCCCTCTTATCAACTATCTTGCTTTTCTGCTAGTTATTTTCGAGCTAATTTCTTAGACGATGCACACACAACTCACATCTATTGTTGTGTATGGGAAGCATCCTTTGGTGCCCATTAAATGGAAAATTTACCATTTGGGGGTGGAAAAAAAGAAAAAGAAAAGAAAAAAGGACATAGAAAGCCGTGCACTAGATTTAACTGAAAAGAAAAACACACAAACAGAAGCCCCATGCACAAGTTCTTGCACAAAGAAATGCCTTTAAAAAAGGGAGTAATTTTGAGACTTACAATTGAAGGTAGTACATTAACATAATGTACGTTTTGAGTGGCCAGCTTCAGCCTTTCTTTAATTGGACCACCATCAACAAGCAGAAGTTTCTTGGCATTCTCCATTTGATGCACAAAGTTCACAATGTTCTTTGTTTTGTGTGTAGGAATCTCCAAATCCTCAAAAACCATAAGCTGTATGTTACATTGTAAATTAGTTCAACAATCTGATGGAATTTCGACATGGATAAGGAGGAAAAAATTCATAAAATAGAGAACACCTAATACTCTCTTCAACGAGAAACTGCAACAATGGCATGGCAGAAATGAAAAAAAGAGAATACACGTGGGGCAAAAACAGATGATGAATATAAAGGAAAGCTAACTGATAAACACAAACCAATGGGAGCGCGTTAAGAAGAATACGAAAGGAGCTCTAGTTTAGGGAAATTACATTTTTTTCGTATAGAATTACTCCTCATATAAGTGAACCTCAAGCTACTCCTTACTTGTTTGTATAATGGCACAAACTGTTACGTATAAACTTGTTACACAGTTACGTGCTTTCACTTCAATTTTCAATTCTAGTCTTTTTCACAGTTGGACTTTACTTGCCTTCCCTTCTGCTGCACGAGCTGAAAGTGCAATCTTCAGCCCTAGATGGCGAATCTTCTTGTTTAGCTTGATAGCATGACTTCGTGGCTTTGGACCATGCATTGTGGCACCGCCCCTAAACTGTTGAACATTAAATTTCTCTGTTAGCACTCATTTCCACCCCTTTCAAGTACAGAAAAGCAATCAAATCCCCATAAGCAAAACAAAATAACCTGTGGACCTCGCAGAGTTCCATGTCTTGCTCGACCAGTACCCTTCTGCCGCCAAGGCTTTCTACCAGTCCCACTAACCTCACTAATAGTTTTGGTTGAATGCGTCCCCTGAGACCCGCTGCACAAATCTCAGTGGTGATACCACGCAAATACAAAATTAAAATTAAAAATAAAACTAGGAGAATGGGGGAAAGAAATAAAAGGCTCAAGCAAGACCCTCTTTTTTCACTTTTCTCCCCATGAGGTATGAATCAGCAAGAAGACCATGAAACAAGATAGTGGATCTTTGTTCAAACAGGCTACATCAATTGAAGACTGATAAGAAACACTTATACGTGTTTTTTCCAGAAAGAGAGAGAGAGAGAGAGAGAAGCAACATTTTGTGACTATCAATGGGCCAGCAATGTAGAGAAGTCACACCTACTGCCGCTTAGCAAGCTGCCATCTTACAACATGATGAATAATATCCTTCCTAATTGGAACATCAAAAACATCGCCAGCCAATAAAGGGCCCAAGCAAGACCCTCTTTTTCACTTTTCCCTCCACGAGGTATGAATCAGCAAGAAGACCATGAAACAAGATAGTGGATCTTTGTGCAGTAAAACATTATTGGCCTCAAACAGGCTACATCAGTTGAAGACTGACAAGAAACAATTATAAATGTCTTTTCCAGAGAGAGAGAGAGAGAGAGAGAAACAACATTTCGTCACTGTCAATGGACCAGCAATGTAGGAAGTCACACCTGCTGCCGCTTAGCAAGCTGCCATCTTACAACACGATGAATAACATCCTTCCTAATTGGAACATCAAAAACATCACCAGCCAATACCATAAAGCCCTTATCTTCATTATGGAAATTTGTAACAGGAATCACCAGGTCCTGATACAGACCTACAAAATAAATAACTCAACTAACCAAAACGATCCACAACATTTACAAGGAAAATGTGAAGAAATCCCATGACTAGTTTCAGAGAGGAATTACTTAATTTTCATTTCCTTTTAAAAAGAAATTACTTTTCATGAAAATAGATAACTGAGAAACTTAATCGAAATCATCATAGCATCCACTAAAACAGTTGTATCCCTCAATCTAAAGCCAGTATACTATCAAATAAACTAATTGACGTCCATATACTTAGCACAGCAGTTTTCCCTCCAGAGTTCATGAGGAAAAAAAACAAAATATGGGAGTATTGTATAGCAGAGTTGCAGAAGCATAATAACACATGGAGATAAGGCATTCTATTATACACAAACGCTTTTTGAGATATCGAAGTTTTCATAACTGATCATTGTTCTTCCTACTCCGGTATCATGATTGACATCTTTGCTCATCCACAGTTGAAGCTTACTATATGTGAGCCAGTAAAAAGAGAAGAAAAAGTATTTGATGCTTCCAACACGGTTAACGCATAGTTGACACTTCTGATTTTAGAAGTATGATAGAATAACACAATTCATTAGTTGCTTATCAATAAGAAAGCACTCATTACAGTTTAACTAACTAGTTAATCAAGAGCTTTCTGAAAACAAGTTGAAACTTCTTCTCTTTCAAGCCATGATATGACAAACCACTGGATCATATTTTTAGTGTGAGAAGGTACAAGTATGGGTGAATGTTGGATTAAGTAGCCGCGCTTCTACAATAGAAAGTGTGACAGTGGCAACTGTTTCGCTCAATGACAAGAGTGAAAAGCAGTGGCATGCTGCTGATGGTTTGATGGATGTAGGGGGCCTAAAGTCAAAGAGGCACAGGATAAGTGAGTGCCACTGCCAATGGAAATCATTTCAATGGTTGGAAGCCAGGAATGGCTGGAAGAAAGAGGAGAAAAGGAAATAAATTTACTTAACTTTATCGCCATGAAATGACTAAAAAACAGAATATATGTGTCTGTAAGATTGAAATTTATCCATTAATATCTTGTAGTACCAATTATATTAGTTCGACTTTTCACAAGTTATGACTCTTGAGAACTCGTTAGGAACTCAGGGAAAATGGTATTTTGAATCTGAGAAGAATTAAGGTGTTGCTGAAAAAACAATAGCATACTAATCATCCAACCAAAGAAAAAGGAAGAAAGTTGCAGACTATGCATAATTACAGCAATGCGAAGCAGTTCATATTTTTAAAGAAAATAGAACCATCTTCAAAAGGTGCATACTCAGGTCCGCATACCTATTTTCCTATCAGGTGTCAGCACACGTTTTGAGGACAACAATTCCGAGGGAAATGCGCCTTCACTAGAATTCGGGGTCAAAATGGTAGTAGAATACCTTCTGTACACATGATAAGCCATCTGACAGAGATACGACATATTTAGAGTTCAAATGCAAAACCAGGGAGGGGGAGGAAATGGGCTAACGAGAACAAAACTCAATTGTTGCATTGAAAATTCAAGCACTAATCATAACTAAAATTTGCAGGTGTTTTTATGTTAAATTCTACCTGTCCCAGTACAGAAAACTGGGATGAAGACAAGCTGTCTCCCAAACCATGACCATTGAATGCGGCTTCATGTGATAAAAACAAACACAAGTAAATAGACAACTGAATAAAGTAATATATATATATATATATATATTAGAAACCTCAAATTGAAGTTTCACAACAATAAAATTGATAATCTTGAATTACATAGTAAAGGGCCTCAATGGAATCAAGAAACTCAGCAAAAAAAAAAAAAAATAAATAAATAAAAAGACGGATACATCTCGACTATGACATACCATTACGACGAGAAACTGGCACAACTGAAAAATCAGAGGAACCAAAAGCACGCAATACCCTTCTTGAAATTGACAATGCCATAACAAATGCTCCCAATTATAGATGTCGAACACGCGGGAGCTCTATTCCATCTACAGTAAATTAAAACTCACATTCTTTATTGCCTCGTATCCATTCAAATTCAGAAAAGGAGATGAAAAAAACAGAACAGAAGTAGAGTTTAACTTAAACCTGAACCCCAGACTGTTTGATCAATAATTTGCCTGTCGAAGCAAAAGCGGAGCAATGGAACTTACCAGAATGAGAGAGAGAGAGAGAGAGAGAGAGAGAGAGGAGAAATGTAGTAGCGATGCACAGAGAGGAGAGAGAGCGAGCGAGCGAGCAACAGGGAACGCTCGATAAACCCTTTTGTGCCGTTGTTTAAATCTGGGTTAATTACACTGGGGGTGTTTGCAATTACTTTGAAAAAAACGTATTTAGTTGTTTTTAACTTTAAAAAAATCATTTTGAATGTTTGATTACATAATTTTTGCATAAATTAAATTAAAAAAAAAAAGAAATCGAGAAGTTTGGAGAAAATTGCTTCTATCAGCTTAAAAAGGTGTTTGGGATTATTTTTATTTTTTGAGAAGTTTGAGTAGTTGAAAAAGTTGAAAAAAAAATGATTAGTAAAAGTTGGTAGTGTTTGAAAATAAAAGTGAGAATCAGTTAAAAGTTGATAGTAAAAATATAGAGTGCTTGAAAATAAAAATAAAAAGTAGTCAAAAGTTGGTATTTAACAGTTCAAAAAGTTCAATTTATTTACAAAAATATCAATAAGCACTTTTATTTAAAAATTAAGATAAGTAGTCAGTAAAATTGTTATAAAAATTCTAATACAATGAAGAATTGAAACAATTAAAACAAATAAATAAAAGAATAAAAGAGGAACTAGAAGATATGCACAAGAAATATTAATATATCTATACTATTTAAAAAGACGAGAATTTTAATTTTTTTTTAATAGTTGCTTGATAACATTGATCTTTAATTATTTTTATCATACATGATCACATGTTAATATATACATGTATGTAGCTTTATTTAATTATAACATTTATTGTATTGCATGTTCGTTTTAGTATATCATATAATGAAATATTATATATATTATTATTTAAAAATTTTCAACAATATCAAAATGGAAAATTATAATATCAATATATATGTGTATATATATATATATTAGGTTCCTTCATGGATACTTAAATATATTTGAACAAAATTCAATATTTCTCAAATTTAGAAATGAAAACTGGAGTTAAGATTTAGAGTTTCTAAGAAGAGAAATATATGCATCAATGGTCCAATTTTATAAAATTCTTGCAACATGAGAAAATTTAAAGTATTTAATATAAAAATTAATAAAAATACGAAGATTAAAATTTCAAATATGTAACTATATAGTTTTAGTTAGTATCTAACTGTTGCTAGGGCACGGGAAATAAGTATATATTTTCATTTATATATATTATCATAAATTTCTATTAGATTATAGAACATTAATTCACAAATGAGTATGTTCGAAAATTCATTTAGCAAAAAAGTATATTAACTGTCATTATTAATTTTGGTACAATTTATAAAATTTATTTAGAAATACGCGATAAATAATTTTAGTAATTTGAAATTAAAGTAAATGATAAGTCATGTAAACAAAAAAAAATATGAATTTTTACTATTGATATTTGAATTGAAATTTTATGAAAAAAAAATGAGAGAAATTGTGTTTTATCGGCTCATAATAGAAAGGTTATACGTGACGAATTTTTTGATATTAATCGTCTAAATGGATATAAATATGTTTCAAAAGCTTTGGGACTTTGCATTTCCAAACTAAATGAGCAATTATAAGATGTAGAATGAAATTGTAAAAAAAGAAAAAGAAAAGAAAAGAAAAGAAGAAGAGAAAAAAGAGAGAATAGAAGAGAAATAAGATAAAAAAGGATCAAACAAATTGGTTAGAATTCGTAGGAACAAACATTCACTAAACATATTATTCTCTTCAAAATACTTCAAACATAGTATTGATTAAATATTTTAATCCGAACTGGTCCGGGCAAGTTATTTTAGTAGATCGTTTTCCCGTTTCAAAAAAGGATATACAGTATCTGTCCGAATAAATCACCATCTCCAATGTCGTTGTGCGGCTGAAAATGTCCCCATCGCTGCAGACGTACGTTGAGAAAAGCACTTCGGTAGTAAAAATGACTCCTTGTCTCATCTACACAGCCTCTCCCTCCTTGTGCCTTTCGCCATGATGTGAATTGGATAGCCTGTCAAATAGGACAAATTCAACAAATCAACTTAACAAGAACAAAGTTCAAACTTCTCTGATTTATAAAAAATAAAAAAGAAAAAAGAGGTTGCAACTTTTCTAACTTGTTAGATCATATATATCATTCCGGACAAGCTGATCCGAAACAAACCGAGAAACCAAAAATCCATGGATCTCTTTACATTTTTTTTTCTACTAGGCATTCTCTTGGTCACATGTTTCCATGTCCTAAAATCAATTTTTCGGCATCGTAAACCGGTCAAACTTCCTCCGGGCCCTCCGCCTTTTCCGATAATCGGAAACATTCTCCAACTCGGCCGAAACCCCCACCAGTCCCTGGCGGGACTCTCAAAAACTTATGGCTCCTTAATGTATCTCAAGCTCGGCACCATTGACACAATAGTTGTATCCTCGCCGGAACTTGCTAAACAGGTTCTTCAAAAGTACGACCAGGTTCTCTCCAGTCGTCCGCACCCAGCGGTGACCTATTCTTACAATCACAATCAGCTCTCATTGGCGTGGCTCCCGGCGGCCGCCCGGTGGCGGGTCCTACGGAAAATATGCAAAGACAATATGTTCTCGCTGCAAGCGGCTCGACGCCAGCCAGGGCCTCCGCCGCGAGAAGCTGAACAAACTGTGTGACTATGTGCAAAAATGCTGCGACGGCTGCCGGGTTTTGGATATTGCCGACGCTGCTTTTACGACGTCCCTGAATCTGATTTCAGCCAGCCTGTTTTCGATTGATTTTGCAGAGTTTAGTTCGGATTCGTCGCAGGAGCACAAGGAAATTGTGCATGGTTTGATGGGAGTGGTGGGCACGCCTAACCTCGCTGATTATTTCCCGTTTCTTAAGCCTGTTGATCCTCAAGGCGTTAAGCGGAAAACGGGTGCATACATGCGAAAATTATTCAAAATATTTGATGATGTAATTGATCGGAGATTGAAATGGGAGGATGATTCTAAGGCGAAAGATGATGTGCTAGATGCTCTACTTGATATCAGCCGCAAAAATGAGTCTGAACTAACCCGGAATGACATACTACATTTACTTCTGGTAAGTTGAACACTTCCGCAAATGTTTGGATTCTAACATTACAAGGTGCACAAGATCACTAATTTTTGCTCTATGCATGTCAGGATTTATTTGTTGCAGGAACAGACACGACAGCAACCACAATAGAATGGGCCATGGCAGAACTACTATGCAATCCTACAAAGTTGGCAAAAGCGATAAACGAACTTCAAACCGTCATCGGCCAAAAGGGACACATAGAAGAATCAGAAATAGCCAGGTTGCCATACTTGCAGGCAGTACTCAAAGAAACTTTCAGGCTGCATCCGGCGGGTCCTCTACTAATACCTCATAAGGCCAACGCTGATACCGAAATTAATGGCTTTATTATACCAAGAAATGCACAAATACTTGTTAACACATGGGCAATCGGCAGAGATCCCAGTATATGGCCAAATCCTGATTCTTTTGAACCTGAACGATTTTTAGAGAGTAAAATAGACATCAAGGGCCAAGATTTTGAGCTGATCCCGTTTGGCTCAGGGAGGAGGATATGTCCAGGGTTGCCGTTGGCTTATCGCATGGTGCACTTGGTGGTGGCCTCATTGATTCACAACTTTGATTGGAAACTTGAACGGGGAATCAAGCCGGATGAAATGAACATGGATGAAAAGTTTCAGTTTTCATTGCAAAAGGCCGTGGCCCTTAAGGCTGTCCCTGTAAAACCGAGTCTCTGAGATATTAATCCAGAGCGGATACTAATGAGAACCAATAATTATGATTTGCTACTATTTATTGGTTATGATATTTAATATTCCAGCGTCCAATCTGTTGAGCATTAAATTGATATATTCTGGTGTTTCATACAGATTCTTTTGTGGAATTGATTTTTTAATCCAGTGCATGATGATAATTTTTGAATTGATATTTAAGTGGTTACTCTTCGTAGCTTTTTTTTTTAATCATTATTACGTACCTCGGCATTTTAAGTTTTTTAACTTTGAATATGAAGATATCATCACCCCGTTGGTATTAATCAAGCAGGCTTCAGATTTTAGTACATTATTGTAGATAATAATAAAATAAAATAAAAAACTAAAATAAAATAAATTAAGTAATATAGCATTATACGAAATGAGTTTTAAAATATCCTATTTTTATACTTTTATATTCAAATTACCCTACTTTATAAAATCCTTTTCATTTTAACCCTTTTGAATACTAATTTTACTATTTAAATAGTAATTTCACTATATAAAATTTCTTTATTTACGTTATTGCCTCAAACTTTAGATTTGTTTACTATTTGATACCTCCTATTTTAAAAAAGGAAGGTAGATCCCATGTTTAATGATACATGAATTTTATTAAATTTACTCTTTTTCGATTTTTAACAGTTATTAGAATATAATTTTCTATTGTCATTTTCATTTCCCAAAGTGCTTGAATATCATTTTCTATGTGGTTTAGTTCTTTAACATAGTTATCAAGAACATCTTTATTAATACTTTGAGTGATATAATAAAAAACATAGTCTTTTTTTTATTATTATATGTTGCAATAAACATTCTTAAGTCTTCAGGTAAATTTTCTAATACTTTCAAAATAACTATTTTATGTTTATAATTATTTCTTCTTTTAAATTAATTCTTTATAATATCAAAATCCTTACCCATTTTATATGAACAAATAAGTAAAATATGTTCTCAAACTCATAATTAATAATGAAGTACTCTAAAAACCATAAATTTTCATAAATCAAGCAGAGAAATCTTAATATCGAAATCTTTTAAAAATATATTACCTCATTTAGTTCCTCAATTCTTTAATCCTTCTAGGGACTCGTCTTCTTTCACCTTGACAAGTCTGACTGATATTTGCCCAAACGCCCTCCTGGCTTCACGGGACTTACAGTTTCAAACGGCTACTGTCTTAAGCGGTGCAATCACTACGACCTTCGTAAGATTTAGAGAATTTTAGAAAATAAGGAGAAATATAAGAATAAAAGATTCTTATATTAGAATTTCAAATACTCGAAATTTATGAAAATAAAATGGCTTTATTTCCTTCAAAGGAGATTTATACAAACATGATTTAGAAACATCTAAGAAGATTTTCAATGGCTGGTTTTCTATACTAGTTTTTTGATACAAAGAGTTTTTCAGATTGAGGATTCGATGCTCTACAAGTAAAAAACCTAGCACAATTCATAGAAAAACAAAATGAACTATTCGGACTTCAAAGTTTTATTTGGCGTCTGTTGTCTTTATCTCTTTATCTTCATGAGTCAAAAAGTTGTCTCCCACAGCTGTCTGCCACAATTTTTTAGTGGGCAATGGCGTCGTGGTATCTGCCACTCCTTGTGAAATCGTAAGTGCTTACATCATGATTTGCAACACCCAATCATTTTGCAAGCCTTTTTCCTTGTAGCCTCTGTGCAGAAAAACTCATGTATGATGAATTTATTAAGGAATTCCTTTAGAAGTGGAGATTTAATTTGTCCACCTTTCCTTAATAAATTCCAATTGTTAGCCTGCATGAGTGTCTCATATTGACGCTCCCAAAGAGACCCAACAATGGATTGAATAGCTTTAATACCCATGGCTCTTCGTTCTATGATCCATGGATTGGTGAACTTGAAAGATCGAAAATTCTTTATACCGGTTTCAATCTTTAAGTTTGTAGCCAAAACATCTATGGTAATCATATGCTGGACTTCATGCCAAATTCGCATCTCAGGTTCTGGGGCTATAGAATAGAACTTGAGTACTACTGCTCTATTTCTAGCAACTTGACTGACCTGTGATTTAAGGCGATCATCAAATGCTGAAATTTTATGAAGATCTTTATCAACATAGAGAAGATCTAGAAATTCATAGTTTGCAAGCTGAAAAACTTTATACGGATCAGTTCCAAATATGGTTGTGATTCTTGGATGAACGCTATATCCTTTAAAGTAGAAGTGTCCTAGAATTCACCCATTTATAGGCTTCTTCTGCAACTTCTTTATACTCATTTTCCCATTTATTTGTGGGAACAAATTCTTCATCATTGGAACTCCTGCTATTAAAGCTTCCGACTTTAGAAATCTTAACTTCAATAACCTCTTATTCATCATGAGATTTTGAAGCCTTTCCTTTATTTTTCATGGAGTCAATGAAATCTTTATTAGATAAAGGTTTAGCTTGAACTCTAGAAGACTTTGCTTTATCTTTTCCTTTATTGCTTTCTTTTTTATCACTCTCATTTTTAGCATCACTCATTTTTTCTTTTTCCTTTTCTTTATTTTTGGAATCAAGGAACAAATTTAAACTTTCTTGAATATAAAGGGCTCTTCTAAGTCCTTCTTGAGATATTTCTAACACTGTTTTAAAATTTAATTCAATCAAGTCTTTAAGAGCGTTATTGCTATCAACAATGTATTGACAAGCCAATACAATATCAACAATCTCATTCTTTAGCTCATTTGCTTCTTTATCAAGATCCATCTTTCTTTATGAATTTATTCCTACAAAAAAACAAGAATTTATAAGATGATCTGAATCATCAATAAAATTTTTGGGAAATTGTCACCCATCAACGGATTTGAGAAGTCTTTACCACCAACCGTTAGATAGTGGACTAGCTGTATGTATAGTGTATGCAATCAGTCTAGTTGCATTTAAAAGGAAAATGCACACCCATCTCATCCATTTTAGAGTTGGAGAACTCATTCTTTTTCAAATTTGGTATTTCTGGAAATGAAATTGGCTAGGAAATTTTTCGAACCTTTTACATACTCTATTTTGAAACTATAAAAGGACAAGAAAACTTGCCATCTATGTAGCCTTCTGTATTGGGGTGTATTTGGTAATTTATTGAAAATCAAAGACTGTATTTGGGTATTATTGATTTGGACTTTGAAAGGTTTTTGATATAGAAAGAAAGAGAATTTCTAAATCCCTTTTATGATGGCTAGAAGCTCTTTCTCATGGGTTGTATAATTGACTTCAGTTTGACCGAAAGTACCACTTGTATACCTGCATATCTCATTGAGATTGGTTTTAAGTAGTGCTGCCCAATAAAGATCTGAAGCATCCATTTGTATTATTAACTTATCCTTTTCATCAGGAAGTTTTAATTCAGACAATATTTTATATTCTTCCTTTAAATTTTTAACAATCTCTGTATGTTGATTGCTTCATCCTTTAGTGTTATTTTTTCAAAGCAGTTTTTGAATCTCATGCTTCTTTTTAACAAGGTTTATTATGAATCCCTCAGCATAATTTAAACAACCAAGGAATTTTTCAATTTGATTTCTGTTTTCCAATTTATCAGGAAATTCACAAAATTTCTTAGATATATGGGGTTGAAGTTTTATTCATTTTTTATTTATTTTTAAACCTAGAAATTCAATTTCTTCTTTACAAATGATACCTTCCTTTCGGATAAGACGATACTATTATCTTTACAAGCTTTAGCAAAATGGAGTAGGTGAGTTTTATATTCTTCTAAAGTATTAGAAGCAATTAAAACGTCATCAACATAAACGACAAGAAAGTCTTTATATTTATTAAAGATTTTATCCATTCTTCTTTGATATATAGAAGGTGCATTTTTTAATCCAAATGGCATGACTAACTATTCGAACTGTCCTTGAGGAAAACTGGATGTTGTATATTGTATACTTTTAGGTTCCATTTTTATTTGCCAAAACTCTAAACTACAATCAAATTTAGAATAATATTTCTTTCTTTTGACTAAATTTAGTAAAACTTCTTTATTAGGGAGATAATAACTATCTGACCTAGTAAAATGATTTAGTCTTTTATAGTGCATTACCATTCTAGGTTTTCCACGTTTTTCTCAGCTTCATTTTCAACCATGAAAGTTGGGCTACTAAAAGGACTATTACTCCTTCTAATTAAAGGTGGATTTTTATTTAATAAGTCATTTATTTGTTTATCAAATTCTTTTCTATCCTTTTCAGTATATAACATAGGTCTTTCTTTTATAACTCTATTTTCAGTTAACTAAATTAAATTATAGCTCGAATAGGTTAGGCCAGTGAAGAACCATGATGCGACTGGCCTCTGTTCCATTGTTTCGGTGTTTGTCATGGGTGGAGGTGTGGCGGCATTGTAACGCTCGTTTCACTATTTTTTTTTTCATCGTGGCAATGGAACAGTCGGAATGGTGGTATGGTTAGATAGATATTGATAATTTTGTATTTTCTCATTATTCTAAGTGTTACTAATAATACATTTAATTTGTATTTAATTTTTTTTGAATCATTGTATTGTATATATTATTCTATTATTTTTCAGAATTTTTAAAAGTTTTTTATATATATTAAACTTTAAAATGTGCGGAACGATTGCGATCGTTCCATGACATTGCAATGGAACTGGAATTGGAACGATAGCTTTCGTTCTGTTCCCAGGACCATTACGACGAACCATGGGCGCGTAAATTGTACATGTGATTCTGATTTTGGAAGAGTGGCCGATTTATAAGGGAAGTGCTGTGACATCTGCAATGTGATATTTTGGGAGAGTCTAATTCTTATTGTATGGACAAGAACTTTTCATTAGATCAATCATGTATATTTATTGCAAAGATGCACGACATTACTAATTTCAACTATGTGTTAGGATTTATTCGTGGCAGGAACAGACACAATTGCGACCATAGTTGAATGGGCCATCACAGAACTAATACACAATCCAACAAAGATGGTAAAAGCAAGAGACGAGCTTAAAACCATCGTCGGCCAAGAGGAAAATCTTGAAGAATCAGATATATCCAGACTGCCATACTTGCAAGCAGTGCTCAAAGAAACTTTCAGACTGCACGCGCCGGGTCCTCTACTAGTACCTTACAAGGCCGAGGCCTGTTAGATATTTAATAAAAATTATTTTATCTTATATTAGAAAGTTAGTGGAGTCATGGATAAATACATGTGGTTAGTGGAAATCCATTTTCTAATTTTAGATTGTTAGTGGGAAATCATGGATGAATGGTTTAGTTAGTGGTACGAGTCATGGAGTCATGGATAAAAGATTCTAGTTAGTGGTATAGGTCATGTTCCCTATTTTTGATGACCACTATCTTCATTTGTAAGCCTATATAAAGGCCAAGCGTTTTATCAATTTATGCATCGAAAGAAAAAGCAATTCATTCTCTCTATCTCTTGAGTAATATAGATTCTATATTTTCTATTATATGTTATAATAGTGGTATCAGAGCCAAGTTAGATTATAGAGAGAAAAATAGTGTGAGAGAGATCAATTTGAGAGAAACAGTGTGAGGGAGCATACTAGAAAACAAAAAAAAGTCATGTCTTCAGAAAACAACTTTGTACAAGGTGCAATTCCTTGTTTTGATGGTCACTAATGACCATTGGAGCATGCTAATGGAGAATTCTCTTCGGTCAAAAGAGTATTAACCAATTGTTGAAGACGGCATCGAGGCATCGACGGAGGGCGAAACTTTGATAGATGCTCAGAAAGTGGAGTTCAAAGCTAGAAAGCTGAAAGATATGAAGGCGAAGAATTGTCTCTTTTAGGCTATTGAGCATCCCATCTTGGAAACTATTCTTTGCAAAGATACTTCCAAGGCCATATAGGATTCTATGAAGAAGAAGTATCAAGGTTCTGCTAGAGTGAAGCGAGCACAGCTTCAAGCCTTGAAAAGGGACTTCGAAACTTTGCAAATGAAGGAAGGAGAATTTTTCACTAGCTATTGTTCTAAAACCATGCAGATCAGCAACAAGATGCGTTTCCACGGCGAAAAGATGAAGGACGTCACCATTGTAGAGAAGATTTTACGCTCCTTGACGACAAAGTTTGATTATGTTGTTTGCTCCATTAAGGAGTCAAAAGACATAGATGCACTCTCTCTTGATTAATTGCAAAGCTCCCTGTTAGTACATGAGTAGAAGATGAACCGTAGTTCAGCTTCCGATGAGCAAGCTTTAAAGGCCTCTACTAATACTTATTTCTCAAATTTTAGAGGAAAGGGTAGAGGTAGAGGTAGAGGAAGATGAGATCGAGGAAATAGAGATGGAGGCAACCAAGATGGCAATAGAAATTTTAGAATAAATGATGACCAAGGCAAAAGCAGAGCAAAAGACTTTGACAAATCCAAGATAGAATGCCATCGTTGTCATAAATTTGGTCATTATTGTTATGAATGTTATACTAGACTGCCTAATGACAAGGAAGAAAAGTCAAACTTTGTCGAGAATAAGGAAGGAGAAACCTTGTTGATGGCTGTTCACGTTGAAATAGAGCATGATCAAGATGTTTGGTATGTGGATACAGGCTGCAGTAATCACATGAGTGGAAGTAAGTCTTCTTTTTCTCATTTAAATGAAAGCTTTCGTTCTATAGTTAGTTTTGGTGATTCGTCTACTATGAATGTTATGGGAAAAGGAAACATTAGTATTAGAGCGAAGAATGGTTTTGTGGAAACCATATCTAATGTGTTCTATATTCTCACTCTGAAGAGTAATTTATTGAGTGCTGATCAATTGTTAGAAAAAGACTATGTCATCACTTTTAAAAATGATATCTGTGAAATTTCTGACCCGTCAGGAGGAGTTGTTGTTGCTGTGAAAATGAGTCAAAATAGGTTGTTTCCTTTGCAAATTGAAAATGTTCAGTTTTGCTTGATAGTGGAGGTGAAAGATCCCTCATGGTTGTGGCATTTTCGTTATGGCCACTTGAACTTTGGCGGCTTGAAGATCCTTTAGAAGAAGAATATGGTGACGGGTCTTCTTGAAATTGTTGTTCCCTCCAAAGTTTGTGAAGAATGTGTTATTGGCAAACAACACCGTTCTCAGTTCCCAAAAGGCAAGTCATGGAGAGCAAATGAGGTCTTGGAGTTAGTGCATTCTGAAATTTGTGGGCCAATAAATCTAATTTCTAATGGAGATAAAAGATATTTTATTATATTTATCGATGATTATTCCTGAAAGACTTGGGTTTATTTTTTGCAGGAAAAATTATAAGCTTTTAATGTATTTAAAAGCTTTAAGACTCGTGTGGAGAATGAGACAGGAATGACCATTAAGAGTCTCCGAACTGATCGTGGAGGCGAATATTGCTCTAAGTCATTTGGGACTCGTTTGATTCGGGCTTATAAGGGGACTGGACTCATTGAGAACATGGTACCATATTGTTTGATAATGGGGCTGAAAGAATATGGATCTTAATGATTCAGTCTCTAACCCGGTTTGAGATTCCATAAATTGGCCCAGTACAGTTGACCCATGGGGGTAAGTATTGACGTCTCTCAACAACTCTGCATTTATTGAGGGCCCATAAATTACCAAAATATCCTGAAAGCTAAGCAGTCAATTACTTAACAACCCACTTTGAAAAATTTAATTTCAAGAAGACGACATTTTTTCCAATGAAGGCAGAAAACTAATCGGCTAAAAAAAGACTCCACACAACAAACCCTAGCGTTCTCCTTCGCCGCCGTAAAATACAGAACAAGAAATTGATTCGTCCAAGATGTATTCAGGTAAAATCGTTGTCAACTTAAAGACGAACACCGACGATAATCGACATATTATTGATTCCCGACAACCTGATCCTTTTTTTCCTTTTTTTTTTGATTTTGTTGTGTTCTCCCTTTTTTTTTATTTTTTATTTGTTGCCCTCAGTCCGTAATCGTGTTTAAACTAGGAACTTGTTGTTGATTTTTGTGTTCTTAAGATGAAGTTTTTGTTGAATTACCAGATTCATGCTTCTAAACTTTAGTAACTAAGCTAATGGTTCTTTTTTTAGTGCTATAATTGCATAGTTTAACAAGGATATTAGCTTTGCCTCGTCTCTTTTCAGGCAATTAGGGGTCGACCCAATTGTTAATCAGAACGTACAGACGCAGGAGAAGCTGGCTAATCAGAACCCTAAAGTCAAGGTACTGAATTTCTTCTTTACTGGTATGAATGGTATTTTGTTTTTTGATGACTAAATAATTAAAAATATTTAAAAATTTAATAGTGTAGGATTCGGGTGGACAATTTTGAGATAAAGCTGAAGTTATTATTCTCTTGGTTACATAATGACTTGATTGTTATACCCATATATGCCATATGTGTATGTTTGTAAATTTGTTATGTCTGAATGCAATTTGGAAATCTGACTCAGTTTTCGAAATGGATCGAGTCACCCAAATTGTCATTCTAATCCTGTTGCACTTACACTTCTACCGCGACATAGTTCTTCTCTACATTATGTACAAGATTCATAAGAGAAATCGAAGAGAAAAGGCCCGTAAAAGGCGCAGAGAAGCCATCAGTTGGAGTGTTGTATCAAAAATACCAGATCAAATTCAACAAATGCGAGTTCTAACTGAAATTACTGATACAGCTTGTATTGAAAACCTACGAATGGATAGAAATTGCTTTGCTCACCTTTGTGAATTGCTTTCGACTGTGGGGGGGTTACAGAACGAGAGATTTCTGAGTGTTGCAGAGAAAGTCGCAATTTTTATATCTGTCTTAGCCCACCATAAGAAGAATGTCACTGTTAAAAAAGAGTTTATGCGTTCTGGACACACAATCTCTAAGTATTTCAATGAGGCACTAGAAGCTCTAATTCGTGTGAGCCCGTTGCTACTGGTCGATCCTGAACCCGTTGATGAAAACTGCGACAACGAAACGTGGAAGTGTTTCAAGGTAAACTTTTTTTTAGAAAATTTTTAAATATAATATCTTTCGATCCCTTTTTATATTTGTTGAACAAAATTGTGTTAAAGAGTATAGGTACGCGTTAATAACTTATTGAATGGTCCACAGGGTTGCATTGGGGCCCTTGACGGTACATTTGTTGAAGTACGTGTTCCAACATCAAAGAAGGCACGTTACTTTAACCGTAAATCAAAGGTTGCTGTAAATGTGCTAGCGTGTTGTGATCGTAAGATGAATTTCACGTACGTGTTAACTAGTTGGGAGGGGTCTGCAGCAGATAGTCGAATCCTACGGGATGCTGTAACTCGGCCTAATGGCCTGCATGTACCTTCAGGTAGGATACAAAATTATCATATAAGGACACATTTACAAAGCTGGAAAAAGGATGTTATGTTTAATATACCATAGTTAACCAATGTTTACATAACAAGTTGGATAAACCTCCATTAACCTAAAGGCCCTGTGTTTTGTCATGGTTATTGGTTGTTTAATGTCATGTTAGTGTATTTTTATTAATGTTTTTATTTTTTATTATAAAATATAAATTTATTGTTAGAAAAAATATTATCTACAAATTTTTTCTTTTACCCTATTCTGTTTGCCTCTACATTGTTCTGTGGTTTATTTTCAATATTTTTTATTGTTTTTAATATTTCAGTCAACCATCTTTTCAACATTTGTTTGTGTGTATTTATTATTATGGTTATTATTATTATTATTATTATTATGGTTATTATTATTATTATTATTATTATTATTGGTAATTGTGAAACAATAGTAATGATTAGTGATTTATAGCCAAGGGCAAATGGCATTGAAGTGGGGGTGTTGTTGCAAAAATGATTTAAATGATATGTTGGTCATTTAGTGTTGGAGTAATTAACCTGGATGATGTTGTAAACAATGAATGTTATTAGGACAAGTATAACCTACACCGCACCTAAGATGTAAACTTCATTTTCCACTTGGTTAACACTACCTATTTAGTTTGAGGGAGACATTAACATCCCTTTTTTATTTGGTCCAGGGAAGTACTACTTGTGTGATGGTGGGTATGCAAATGCAGAAGGATTCTTGACGCCGTATCGATCTACACGGTACCATTTAGATGATTGGGCAGTCGGGCGAGCTGCCCCACAATCAGCCCGCGAATTTTTCAACATGAAGCATAGTCGGGCCAGAAACATAATTGAGAGAACGTTTGCTCTACTAAAAAATCGTTGGGCAATATTACGTAGCACTTCATTCTTTCCTCTAAACACTCAGAATATGGTGATACTTGCTTGTTGTCTACTTCATAATTACATTCGCACACACATGGCTGTCGATCCAGCGGAGATCGAAGTGAATATGTTAAGCGGAAACCAGCAACAAGATGATGAAGATGAGTATGTTGATGGGATAGAAACATCTACAGCTTGGAATGCATTTCGTGATGGACTAGCGGCTGAGATGTATAACACTTGGCGTAGTCGCCGCCGACGCTAAATGTTGTTCTTTAAATTTTGTTGGTCCTCCTATATTTTGTCTGAACCAATGTTGTATTTGTCTGGATGATGAATCTGTAATACACATGTTGTGGCTTTGTTGTATTTTGTTGTTTAAACAACTTGACATGAATTAGTATTGGTATGTTGTTTCGCTAGAGGAATATGTGTTGTGTAAGATGTGAATGTCATTATAGTAATATGTAATTGTACTTTGTGTTAATATATGATTCAATGTTTCCTTGATTTTTGTGCAGGGCATGGCCTTTTCAGGTTCATCGTCCCAAGGTACAACTTTTTCATCACGGAATTGTAGTCAGCCACGACGCTATTGGTCACCCGATGAGGAGGAGGGTTTAATGGCTTCTCTTGAAACCCTTAGCACAGAGGGGTGGCAATCAGAAGAGATGTTCCGTGGTGGGTACATGAATAGATTGGAGACAATGATCGCATCAAAACTACCGGGTTGTGGATTACGTGTGCGGCACATCAAGTCAAAAATTCAAGTATGGAAGCGAACATTGGGAGCTATTGAGGCTGTGTTGAAGCATACAGGAGGAGGAGGGATCTCTTTTGATCACCGTTCGAGTATGATCATTGTGGAGGATGAGAACGTGTGGCATGAGTTAGAGCAGGTACGAAACTGATCACATTATCACTTTAATTTAAACATTATTCTAAACCTATTTTGTGTTGTGCCTTTACATTTTTCATTCTAGAAAATTGCACATGCATCAACAATTAAAGGTAAGTCACATCCTTTCTACCCGAGATGGCTAAATGTCTTTAACAATGACCACCGAGCTGATGGAGGTGATTCGTTGGACGTCAACACTGCTGTAAATCAGTTGCTATAGTCGACTCAAACATCACCCAGTGCCACTCAACAACCACCAGATTTTGTGTTTGGGTCTGAAGAAGATGGAGATGAAACACCCGCTCATTCGGTTTCAACCACCCCACCAACAACAAGCCCAACTAAAAAATCCAAGGGAAAGAAACGAAAATTAAAGCTGGGGCATTCAAGCGATTCAGACTTTGAGGATAAGATGGGTGAATATCTTAAAGAGACGAGCATGACGTTACGTGGTCTAACTGGAAAACTTGCCGAGGGACTTGGTAATTCACCTAGAGGGGAGGCAAGCGAATCTGCTATTCGCAAATCGCTGTTTGAAGCAATATCAGTATTCGATGACATCGATTTGGACGATCAAATTAAGGTTTCTCGTTATCTGAGTTCGCATAAGTCAGATATGGAATTGTTTTGGGGGATGAATGACAAGGCTAGGAAGCGATTCATCCGATTGCTACTGTTCGAGGAACTTAAGTGACATACTAGATGAAATATTTAAAATCCTTTTGTCTTGACTAATGCTAAACTAATTTGTGAGTCACGTTTTGGGAAACCTCATATGTTCTGATAGTATTGTAATTTCGTTTTGGGAAACCTCATATGTTCTAATAGTATTGTAATTTCATTTCTTGCTATATGACTCTTTAGTAATTTAAGCAAGGTAATGAACTAGGGAAAAACCTGTCAGTTAATTTCTTTTTTTGGGTATGCAGGAAAAGTTGGACCTTTTATTTAAGCTGTCATTATTATTAATAATTTATGTTTTGACTCAGAATTAGTTGTGGCATCACTTAGGGGTGATGTGTTGTGAATTTAAATATGTAATTACATTCATGAATTGATAATCTGTCTGTGATGTTCAATTCCATGTCAATGATTTTAGGTACCATTTAAATCATTTTAGATTTATACTAATCGGCCTGTGATGTTCAATTCAACGTCAATGATTTTAGATTTCAATCACGATCGATGTGTCATTCATATACTCGTTCAATATGCAAGGGATGGTTTTCGTCACCAACAAGGAATTCGGGAAAAAATAGTCATTGATGTTGATAATGTGCTTAGAAGAATTTTGTAGGGAAAATTTGTTTTTTTTTTAAACTCCAATGACAGAATTAAACTAGCAATGGAACACGATTACTTAGAATAATCACTGTCAAAAATGACATCATAAAATTATACTTAATTTGAAAAAAATTATTTCTAAAAGGACCCTTAAAATTTACAAGCTGATGGGGAATTGAATTTTATTACTAGCGAAAAAACAAGAAAAAACTTTGGATAAAGATTGTTAGACAAAAAGAAAAAAAAAATACCAGTTCGATACTATTCACGATTTGGCAAATTATTGAGGAGAACACACCCAAAAAAAATAAAAACATGATTTAAACATATCAAGGGCAAAAATGATAAATTTCATATCTAGCTTCCCAACTAGTTCCAAAAACAAACAAACCATCTAAGTCAGTATTAAAGAAGTTAAAAGACAACTCCACAAACAAACATAAAATACAAATACATGAGACTCTACTATGTAAATGCCAAGGATATTGTCACTACTCACCAAACTTCTTAATCAAATGAGTCCTTGAAGAATTTTGTGAGACTCATGACATTCAAAAAGAGCTCACAACAACATATACACTTCAACAAAATGGTGTATCGGAAAGGAGGAATAGAACCATTCTCAACATGGTTCGTAGTTGAGGAAAAGTTGTAAAGGCATTTTGGCTGGAAGCAGTGAATTAGAACATCCACATCTTGAATAGAAGTCCCACTTTTTCTCTTCGAGATGTGACACCTGAAAAAGCCTGGATTGGAAGGAGACCGGCTATAGACCACTTCAGAATTTTTGGGTGCATTGCTTATGCACATGTCCCAAATGCAAAAAGAAATAAGCTTGATGACAAAGGCGAAAAATGTGTCTTTCTTGGTATTAGCGAGACATCCAAGGCATATAAGCTATTCAATGCACTGACAAAGAAGATTGTGACCAGCAGAGACGTTGTCTTTGATGAAGAGAGCACTTGGGATTGGAATGAACGGTTGTCTTCTCAAGTGTTGTGTGACGATGAAGTTGAAGCGGTAGCTCGAGTGCTCGAGAATGCTACTCCACCAGCCGCTGAAATTTTACCAACACAAGGAGAAGACACTAGTGTAGCAATTGAAGCACTTCGTCGTGTTCGACGAAGGCCTGCATAGATGCAAGATTATGAGGTAACTGGAATTAGTGCAAATAAAGATGCAATTTCCCATTTTGCATTGTTTACAGATTATGAACCAACAAGTTTTGAAAGTGCTATCAAATAAGCAAAGTGGAAGAAGACAATTGATGCTGAAATTGAAGCAATTGAAAGGAATGATACATGGGAGCTGATTGATCTTCCTAAGGGGCACAAACCATTGCGGTCAAGTGGTTTTATAAGACAAAGCTGAAGGAAAATGGAGAAATTGACAAATATAAGGCACGGTTGGTAGCTAAGGGGTACAAGGAAGAGTATGGTGTCGACTACACTGAAGTTTTTGCTCCAGTTGCAAGACATGTCAGTATTAGATTGGTGATTGCATTGGCGGCACATAATTCTTGGCCGATTTTTAGCTAGATGTCAAATCAGCATTCTTGCATGGCTACTTGGAGAAAAGGTATTTATCGAGCAACCCCCTGTTTATATTAAGATTGGAAATGAGCATAAAGTCTATCAATTGAAAAAGGCTCTTTATGGACTAAAACAAGCTCCGAGAGCTTGGTACAGTCGCATTGAGGCTTATTTTTTGAAAGTGGGCTTTCAGAAGTGTCCATATGAGCACACACTTTTTATTAAGATTGGAGTTGGTGGAAGGATGCTTATTGTGTGCTTACATGTGGATGATCTTATTTTTACTGGTAATGATTGTGCCATGTTTGATGACTTTAAAAAGTCTATGATGGATGAATTTGATATGTTTGATCTTGGAAAAATGCATTATTTTCTTGGCTTAGAGGTGATGCAATCCGATGATGGGATTTTTGTTTCCCAAAAGAAGTATGTTTGAGAAATTTTGGATAGGTTCACGAAGAAGAATTGCAATCCTTCCAACATTCCAACTGAGTTTGGCTTGAAGCTAAACAAAGAAGGAGAAGGAAATAAGGTGGACAACACACTTTACAAGCAAATTGTAGGCAGTTTGATGTATATAACTGCTACAAGACCAAACATTATGTACTCTGTGAGTCTTATTAGCAGGTATATGGAGAACCCAATTGAGATGCACATGCTAGCTGCAAAGAGAATCCTTCGTTATTTGCAAGGAACCAAGGATTTTAGAATCTTTTACAAGATGTGAGAAAAGTTAGATTTAATTGGTTTTACTAATAGTGATTATGTAGAAGACCAAGATGATAGAATGAGCACTTCGGGTTATGTCTTCATGTTTGGGATAGGAGCTATTTTATGGTCTTCCAAAAAGCGGTCCATTGTCACATTGTCAAGCACTAAAGCTGAATTTGTGGCTGCTATAGCTTGCGCTTGTCAAGCTATTTGGCTGACGCGAATCTTTGAAGAGTTATAGTTGAAGCAAGGAAGAGCCTCTAAAATATTTTGTGACAACAATTCTGCCATAAAGCTGTCAAAGAATCCGGTGCTATATGGAAGAAGTAAGCATATTGATGTGAAATATTATTTTCTACGAGACCTTAACAATGAAGGAACAATTGCGCTAGAATATTGCAGAAGTGAAGATCAGCTAGCGGACATTTTTACTAAACCTCTCAGGTTTTCTTCCTTCCAAAATCTGAGGAGGTTGATGGGCATTGGAACCTTAGAAGAGTTCAAGCAACTGGCTTTAAACTGAAGCTTGAGAGCTTTCAGTTTAAGAGAGAGATTGTTAGATATTTAATAAAACTTATTTTATCTTCTATTATTAGAAAGCTATGATGCACGGACACGCCTAAAAATGACCCCGTGCAGTGTCGGACACGGACACGACCCCGACCCCGACACGTGTCCGACACCGCAAAAATGTGTCTGAAAATTAAAAAAAAAAAGAAAAAAATCCGACACGGTGTCGGACACGGCTGTGGTTTTTTTGATATATTACAAAGTTTAAATGAGGTCTTTTTCAAAATTTTAAAAAATTTAGTGGAAACACTAAAAATAACAAATAATTTTTTTAATCTTTAAATCTTATAACCCAATTAAGAGGTGTTTGTTTTAATGATGAATATTATTATTTATCTTTCACATATTTTAATTTAATAAATTATAAATAGATAATATAATATAATATATTTTTTAATAATCGTGTCAGAGTCGTGTTGTGTCCTAAAATTTTGAAATTTTCCGTATCGCCATGTCCGTGTCGTGTCGTGTCCGTGTCCGTGCATCATAGTTAGAAAGTTAGTGGAGTCATGGATAAATACATGTGGTTAGTGGAAATTCATCTCCTAATTTTAGATTGTTAATGAGAATCATGGATGAATAGTTTAGTTAGTGGTATGAGTCATGGAATCATGAATAAAAGACTCTAGTTATTGGTATAGATCGTGTTTCCTATTTTTTATGACCACTATCTTTATTTATAAGCCTATATAAAGGCCAAGTGTTTTATCAATTTATGCGTCGAAAGAAAAAGCAATTCATTTTCTTTATTTCTTCAGTAATATAGATTCTATATTTTCTATTATATTTTATAATAAGGCTGATACTGAAATTAACCACTTTGTCGTACCCAAAAATGCACAAATACTTGATAACACATGGGCAATAGGCAGAGATCCTAGTATATGGCCTAACCTGATTCGTTTGAACCTGAACGATTGTTAGAGAGTAAAATAGACGTCAAGGGCCGGGATTTCGAGCTGATCCCATTTGGCTCGGTGAGGAGATTATGTCCGGGTTTGCCATTGCCTCATCGCATGGTTCACTTGGTGGTGGCCTAATTGATTCACAACTTTGATTGGAAACTTGAAGGGGGAATTATGCCAGATGAAATGAACATGGATGAAAGGTTTGAGTTTTCATTGCGAAAGGCCGTGGCCCTTAAGGCTATTCCTGTAAAACCGAGTATCTGAGATGTTAATCCAGAATAGATAATATTGAGTATTAATAGTTATGATGTGTTTTCTACCAATTTTTAGTCAAGTGGGGATTATATTGTGACATTCCATAAGATTTTATATAAATGCGTACAAGGCAAAACATTATCCATGCTTTACAACTTGCCAATTGGGCAATTTCTAGAGCAATTGGATTTGTATTTATGAGGATCACATGCATATGTAATCGACAACCGAAACAGACCCGTTTCGGAAATTGACATAAATTTTCGGATAACATGTAATTAATTAGTTGTATGTAGCGTTCACGATTCGTACATAATTAAACGAAACAATAATCTTATTTGAAAAAATACGAGTTTTAATTCTTGTGACAATATCATATGTTAGAAAATTCAATCAATCATCATCTATGAATTTCGAATTCTTAAGATTTTATGATTTAATCACTTAATATTGATAAAATGTTACATCTAACATGTACAACTTCCTATTTTTCGACTGAAAATAAGTCGACTTTGAGTCAACAACTTCTTGTTTTTGAAGAGAATGATTTCTCCCCTCTAAAGTGCTCAGATTGATTTCTCAATACAATAAATTCTTGTCCTTTTTTATTCTTCTTTTTCTTTTCTTTTTCTCTAGATCCCTTTTGATTGAAGAGTTAAAAGATGCTTTCCATCAAAATCATTGTATAGAGTCAAGTCTCTTTACTAGTTGATAAGAGCCGAATAATTAAATGTTATATTATTGACTATCATCTATGTTTATACGAATAACTTTATGTAAATATATGACGTGGATTATATCTTATCATTCTAAAGATCTGCGGGGAGCAAGGTATCTAGTTGGGCAGCCACTTGATGTTGATATTGAATTATTGTACTTTTAGATCTTGACAAGAAACACCCTTCATTCTCGGGCAATTAGATAACGAAAAGCTTACCCTTATTTCCTACGTGTAACGTGTATATACGGAAAATTCTTGCACAGATCTAGATTGATCGTATTCAATCAATCATATAGTAAGTGTTAATATATTTATTATGTAATTGGTCACTCTCTTTAAACTGTACATTAATTACATAATAAATATAAAATACTCATCACCTAATTAGTCATGATATGACCGAATCCAATATGAATAAGAATTTCCCTATATATACGTACACAAAAACATAGTATTAATTGATCTCTAAATTTGGAAGGTGAAAATGGGGTCATGGCTTTAATTCTCTTGCTCATTTTCATAATACATGTCAACACGGCCGAAATTTTTTAATTTAAACTCAGTTTGATCACATGATTATTACTAATTTAATCAAACCAGTACTAGAAGTTCATGTCGGCAGTCTGCTTTTAGATGCTTCATTCTTACACCCCTACGTTTTATTTTTTATTACTATTATTTTTTCTGATTATTTTGTAAAAATGGCAAAGTCCCGACCAATCAATTCGAATATTAATAATCAAATTAGATCAATAAAATATTATTTCAGTCTAATAGAGTATCTGGAGGGAAATTTTAATTCGATTCGATTGAATCAGTATTAATAATGTAGTGAGTATTTTATATTTATTTTATGAATGATATTATTTAGGGATAGTGACCAATCACTTTGTAAATATAATATACTGATCATATAATTTATTAGATTTAACCAAATCAGATTTGAATTAAAATTTTCTGTCTTGGGATTAAACTAAGCCACTTGATTCCATGATTTCCTTAAGGATCTATTCCTTGCATTATTGCATGTTCTAAAGAAGATGATTAGGTGCCTTACAGCTCGATGATTATTATGCTTAAAAAGCAAAAACGACATTCACATATAAAGAAAAGGACAGATATATAATAATCCAGTAAAAGAAGAGTCCCAACTCCAATCCGCCACTTCTTACTACTCGAATTTTTTGAAAATTTTTTACACGAATTTAATTTGACTGTACCCAACAAATAATAATATGACAAGCAAATATTTTCTACTTATATCGCATGAACTACGGTACTTATCTAAAATATCTATCATATCCAGATTAAACCAAAAAAATGGGGCTTGCTAATGCAATGGCTCTGTTTCTACTACTATCATGGTTTCTTTTGGCTCAAAATGTTCATCATGCCTCAGCAAAAAGATCAGTGTATATTGTCCATATGGACAAATCATCAATGCCCAAGGCATTTTCCAGTCACCATTATTGGTATTCTTCCATGCTCAAATCTGTGAACTCAGTGACTCAGTCATCACTCGACAGCAACAAACACGAGCCGAAGCTTGTCTACACGTACGACAACGCCTTCCATGGATTCAGTGCAGTTATGTCCAAAGATGAAGTGGATGCTTTAAAGAACTCCCCGGGGTTCATTTCAGCCTACGCCGATACCATTGTCACGGCGGACACCACTCATACATACAAATTCCTGTCTCTAAACTCGGCCACCGGATTGTGGCCGGCGTCTCAGTACGGCAAGGATGTGATCATCGGCATCGTCGACAATGGTATCTGGCCGGAGAGCCTGAGCTTCAGGGACGACGGGATGACCGAAGTCCCGGCGAGGTGGAAGGGAGTTTGCCGGGGAGGGGAACAGTTCAATTCATCACTGTGTAACAAGAAGATCATTGGAGTCAGATATTTCAACCAAGGAATTCGTGCAGACACTCCTGATATACCTAATACTGCCAGGGATGACGATGGCCACGGCACCCACGTCGCCTCCATTGCTGCGGGAAACTACGTCGATGGTGTTTCGTTCTTCGGTTATGCCCCCGGAACGGCAAGAGGGGTTGCTCCACGCGCTAGGCTGTCGGTGTATAAGGTCCTATGGGGCGGTGGCGGCGTTGGATCGGATATACTCGCCGGCATTGACCAGGCCGTGGCTGACAAAGTCGATATAATATCACTTTCTTTGGGTACCCAAGAGACTACTCTGTATGACAGCCCCCTTTCAATAGCTAGCTTCGGTGCCAGGCAGAAAGGGATCTTGGTTTGTTTCTCAGCAGGCAATCGGGGCCCGAGCGTTAGGACCATACGGTCGGGATTCCCTTGGGCTGTGATAGTCGCATCAGGGACCGTGGATCGGTGGTTTGCGGGGACGTTGACCCTGGGGAATGGAAAAAGAATCACCGGATGGACTACGTTTCCTGCAAGAGCCACAGCCAGGAACTTGCCCCTAGTTTACAACGAGACCTTATCCGTATGCGGCTCGACTGAACTGGCGGAAGTGCCTGATCAAAGTATAATCGTATGCAATGTAAGCGTTGCGAATACAGATTACGAAGGCGTGCTATTCGATCTAGCTAGGAGTGATAGTAATGTCCGGGCAGCCATCATCATTGCTGAAGATCCCAGAGTATTCAGAGTCAATAGATTTCCTTTCCCTGGAGTTGTAATCACCCCCATAGAAGCACTAGAGGTAACAAATTACGCGTTAAATAGCTCTTCACCAACGGCAACCATTCTTTTCCAACAAACGATTCTTGGAACGGAGCCGAGAGCTGCTCCGGCCGTGTCAGAAGACTCGTCAAGAGGCCCCGCTCTGAGCTACGAGGGGATCTTGAAGCCCGACTTATTAGCGCCGGGCGTGTCAATCTTGGCAGCCTACAATCCTCAAGTTACAGCAACAAGAATTGGCAACAACATAGACCTCTCTGCTGACTACAATCTCTTGTCCGGCACATCAATGGCTTGCCCGCATGTCTCCGGAACTGCTGCACTTCTCAAAGCTGCCCACCCTGAATGGAGTCCTTCAGCTATCCAATCGGCCATGATGACCACTGCTAATCCTCTCGATAATACCAAACAACCAATCAAGGACTCAGCCTTTGGTTATGAAGTAGCCTCGCCTTTAGGCATAGGATCGGGACTGGTGGATCCGAACCGTGCGCTTGATCCAGGCCTCATCTACGACGCATCCCCGCAAGACTTTGTGAATCTTGTCTGCTCCCTGAATTTCACCCGCAACCAGACTCAAACCATCATAAGATCAAGCTACAATTGCTCAAATCCATCTTCGGACCTGAATTATCCGTCTTTCGTGGCTCTTATTCGCTCTATAGAGATAGGAAGGACGTTAACCAGGACATTCCAGAGGACGGTGACAAACGTGGGGGATGGTGCAGCTACGTATAGAGTTAGGGTGGAATTGCCACAGAATACCAGAATCAGTGTTCAGCCACAGACTCTCGTGTTTCGCAAGAAATACGAGAAGCGGAGCTATTCTTTAACGATCCGTTATTTTGGTGACATAGAGATTCAACACAGGCCTGGTTCGATCACTTGGGTTGATGACAATGGCAATCATACAGTGAGAAGTCCCATTATGGTTTCTGCTGCAGCCGATAATTTCGATTAGTTTTTACGGTATTTGATTGCAGGGTGATCAATATGTAAAAGGCTTGTGTAACTTGGTGTAAAGGTGTGTAATCATAAAGGCATCATTGTATGCTGGGCAAATGTTTTTGCTGAAATAAATGAATGAACAATAAGCTTCCTTCATACTTTCTGGTTTACTTGTACATTGTAAACTGAAGATATACAATGCCATGATAGCAGATGAACATATTAATGGCTTAAGATTACTTTAATACGATTTGAGTATCAAAACCTCATTTCCAATTGATCAGTGATATGATAAAGTTAACCTTCAATATTCAAACGATTAGAACTCTGTTTCAGTGACTGATTTAGTTGAGAAACTAATTTCACTTGCGAAGTATCACAACTAGTTTCAGGAGTATTTTCCTTTCCACCAAATTACATGCAGATTTCTAAAAATCATTTAAAACGACAAAACGAAAATATAAATGTTTATGCAACGTACGAACATGTACTTATGGAATATCAAATATATACATATACATATATAATATATGTATGTATGTATATATTTATTGTAAATTTCAAATGAATTGTAGGAATTAATATGCAAACTGAAACTGTACAAAATTGTTAGACCTCTATAAATATAGGATAAATGAATAGTTCGTTTATACAAAAACTACAAGGAAGGAATGTCTAAAGCCTAATTGAAGCCCTAACCTCCACTCCACTTGAACTTTATTGAGCCGGGTTTGGAAAACATTACAAAATGATATTCAAACATTTTTTTTATATAATATGCACACACTCCACCCATACATACATATTGTTAGGATTCAAGTTTTACCCATACACATATACAATTAGATTTCAAATACGTGACAATACTTTCAGCACTTTTGAAAGTTGGGTACATCCCGTATATTACAAACATATCTGGCCATGCGGGGTGCAAAAATGTCAAGTTGCACATCAACTTGACGTTGGACTTCAATGCATGTGCCTAAATGTATTGACCAAGGAGTTGGCCCCTCCCCTATAGGGATGCTAAACTCATCAATGCTTAGCTTTATCCACGGATGCTTAGCTTTATCCACTCCGTGTACATAAAAGAATAGTTGTTGTGTCCCTAAGCTTTAAAACAATTTCAGAGGGGCAGATTTGAACGGTGAAAATGGGGCCAATGCCTTTAATTTCTCTTCCCCAATAATCACAGGCATCTCATTGTCGGCTTTTAGATCATGCTCATTTTTTCACTCACACTTCACTTTCTTTTTATAAGTAAAAAACGCAGGGCATGACTTTTAAATATGGAAAGATCAGATGGTCGGATTATATTATAACTATTATTTATTTAAGTTATATATCTTAAAAAAGGGCTTCAAGTTTTTGTACTAACCAAACTTAAATTCAGTCATATAGAGTCAAGATCTGGATTGAATGATTCAAAAATTGTGTCTCAAGGATTTGGAACCTTACTTATTTACAAATATCAAGATAAGACAGGCTACAATAATCGAGAACGAGCAGGAAAAGGCAGAAGCCGCCAATTATTACTATTCTTCTGTGGAAACTTTAAACTTATATAACATAAAATTTCTCTCATACCCAAATTCCGGAGAGAGAACAAAAATGGAGCTTTCAATAGGAGCTCTGATTGTCCTCTCATGGTTTCTTTTGGCTCAGAATGTTCATCCTGCTTTAGCAGAAAGATCAGTATATATTGTCCATATGGACAAATCCTCAATGCCTAAAGCATTTTCCAGTCACCACTATTGGTATTCTTCCACGCTCAAATCTGTAAAATCACTGACTCAGACATCAGTCAACAGCAACAAACCCGAGCCGCAGCTCATCTATACTTACGACAACGCCTTCCATGGATTCAGTGCAGTGATGTCCAAAGATGAAGTTGAAGCTTTAAAGAACTCACCAGGGTTCATTTCGGCCTATCCAGACGACATCGTCACGCCGGACACCACCCATTCCTATGAATTCCTTTCCCTCAACTCCGCCACGGGATTGTGGCCGGCATCTCAGTATGGAAAAGACGTCATCATCGGCGTCGTCGACTCCGGCATTTGGCCGGAAAGCCCGAGCTTCCGGGACAACGGGATGACACAAATCCCTGCAAGGTGGAAGGGAGTTTGCCAGGGAGGGGATCGATTCAATTCATCACTGTGCAACAAGAAAATAATTGGAGTCAGATATTTCAACCGGGGGTACCAAGAACAGAGTCCTGATACTCGAATACCTAATTCTGCGAGGGATGACGACGGCCATGGGACCCACGTAGCCTCCATTGCTGCGGGAAACTATGTCGATGGTGTTTCATTCTTTGGTTATGCCCCTGGAACGGCAAGAGGGGTTGCTCCACGTGCTAGGCTGGCGGTGTATAAGGTCCTATGGGGTGGAGCAGTTGGATCTGATTTAATTGCTGGTATTGACCAGGCAGTGGCCGACGGAGTCGACATCATTTCGGTCTCCATAAGTAGCCGTAATACTAATCTGTATGAGAACCCTCTCGCAATAGCTAGCTTTGGTGCCAGAGAGAAAGGAATTTTGGTTTCTCTCTCAGCTGGCAATCGTGGCGGAAGTGTTAGGACTCTACGATCAGGGATCCCTTGGGCTGTGGTGGTCGCGTCGGGGACTGTCGACAGGTGGTTTGCTGGGACATTGACTCTGGGGAACGGGAAAAAGATCATTGGATGGACTACGTTTCCTGCTAGAGCTACAGTCAGAAATCTACGACTCGTTTACAATCGGACCTTATCTGCCTGCAGATCGATTGAATTACTCGATGAAGCTGCTTCTAATAGTGTTGTTGTGTGCGATGAAGCCATTGAAAATGCCAGTTTCCTTTTCATGACGGAATTTTATCTGCCTCAATCCCAAGTCAGAGCAGCTATCATCATTTCTGAAGATCCCAGCCAGTTTCGGTCCAATACATTTCCTTTTCCGGGAGTTATAATTAGTCCCACAGAAGCACGAGAGGTGATCAATTACGCATCTAATAGCTCTGCACCGACAGTAAGCATTGATTTCCAACAAACTCTTACAGGGACGGAGCCAAGAGCTGCTCCTGCACTATCTGATGACTCATCAAGAGGGCCTGCAATAAGTTATGAGCGCATCTTGAAGCCAGACATAATGGCACCAGGAGTGTTGATCTTAGCAGCCTTCAATCCTCATGTTCCGGCTTCAACAATCGGTAGGAACATACTCCTGGCCAGTGACTACACTCTCTTGTCAGGCACATCAATGGCATGCCCTCATATCTCTGGAGTTGCTGCTCTTCTCAAAGCAGCACACCCTGAGTGGAGTCCTGCAGCTATTCAATCCGCCATGATGACCACCGCAAATCCTCTTGATAATACCAAGCAGCCCATCAAGGAATTGGATCATACGGTTGCCACACCTTTAGGCATTGGATCAGGATTTGTTGATCCGAACCGTGCACTTGACCCAGGCCTCGTTTACGATGCGTCCCAACAGGACCTTGTGAATCTAGTTTGCTCTATGAATTTCACACGCAACCAAACTCGAACCATTGTGAGATCAAACTACAATTGCTCGAATCCATCTTCAGACTTGAATTATCCATCTTTCGTGGCTCTTATTAGCTCTGCAGATATAGGAAAGATGTTAACCCGTAGATTCCAGAGGACCGTCAGGAATGTGGGGGATGGTGTAGCCACATACAGAGCCAGGGTGGAATTACCAGAGAATACCACAATCAGAGTTCAGCCACAGACTCTAGTGTTTCGCAGGAAGTATGAGAAGCAGAGCTATTCTTTGACAATTCGTTATAAAGCTGATATTGAGATTCAACACAGAGTTGGTTCTGTGACTTGGGTCGAGGACAAGGGGAAGCACACAGTCAGAAGTCCCATTATGGTTTCTGCAGCGGCTGACAATTTCGAGTAGTTCTTGTGGTAATAATCCATGTGAAACGCTTGTAACTCTGGTATAAACTTATGTAACGCTAAAGGCATCACTGTGTGCTGGGCAAATGTTCTGCCTAAATAAACGAATGAAAAATAAGCCTCTTCTGGTCCCTCTCCCATGCAAACCATTATAGTAAGTTTGTCACAATAATCTTAAATGTATAGTTATGTGTACGAACAGATATGCCTAAGATTATTCTACATGAGTATCAAGCTGTCATTTCCGACTAATCAGAGAGATCATAAAATTGAACTTCAATACCTACATTATTACAACACCACGCTTTGTGTCTTTGCTTTAGTGGAGAGAATAGGAAGGTAAAAAAAAAAAAAAAAAAAAAAAAAAAATTAAAGAAGGACAAAACATGACAGAACTAGTTTCAACAGCATTTTCGTTTGGACTTGCTCAGGATAATATTAAAGTAGATTAATATGTTCTGACGGAAAAATCAAAGAAATATACAGATGTCGGAAATGCTATATATGAACAAAATTACTCCAAGTGATTTAATCAAGCTTTTCTCTACATATGTTTTACTCAGTATTTCTCTAAGTAAAACAAAGGATCATCTCGAGCAAAGAGGAAACGGATTAAACTTCAGATATGAATGAAAACACACACACACACACACACACACACACAAACAAAAAATCGCAACTACGTATACGGATTCAACCAAAAACCATGGATAACAACACGCAAGAGAAGAATTTATATGCGAACCACATTAGTGTGGACATTATACAAAATCAAATAAAAAGTACAGCAAATGAAAAGGAGGAACAGATGGCGTACGGTGAAACGAAGATTTTGATGACGGCGATTTTAGGGAGTAGAATGTGAGATTGATCGGAGATGGCGGAGGTGAAAGAGATCAGCGCGGCGGTTGGTTTGGGGACGGTGGCAGTGGCGGAGCGCCGACCGCCGGGGAAATAGTTGAGGTTCTTGAATAGGAAAGTTGTATGTTTTAATTAAACCATCCCGACTAAAGTTTCAGAGGAAAATTAGAAATAATTTTTAATATACCTACTTTCACCTCACTTATTTTCAAAATACCTTGATTTTGAAAAGATTTTCTTTTCTACCCTTAGTTATAATTTCCAATAGCGGCCTTACTATTATAATCAAACTTTAGGTCTAATATATATAAAATCAACAATTATGCAAGAACATCAATATTTTTAAATACGTGGCAAAAAGACATAAATTACACAAATATTTTAAAGAAATATTTGTGTGAATCTTTACGTGATATATATGCTTTAGTAAACTATTTGATGCATCTATTCCCTAGATTTGAACCTATAAGACATAGAATTTCGAGGACGAAATTCTTTTAAGTGGAAGAGAGTTGTAACATTCCAATTTTTATATACATGAAATATGTACAATAATACAAATTAAAAACCGTTTCCAACGAAATACATGCATATAAACCAAAATTTTATAGTATATGTGTATAAAAACCGAAAAAAGTATATTTGTACATATGAAAATTGAAATTTTGTATGTGATATATATAAGTATAAGATCAAAAATATAAATATAGAATATTTATATATAGATATATAGAAATTTTGAAGTTTATAATAAAAACAAATATACTAGGGTTATTTTATTTTATTCCATGTGTTAGGATACTTGTACATACTATATGTTATAAGAGATTTATGGCACATGATATTTTACATGTGGCATTCTTGTAAGTCATAGGAAATATAATCAAAACACCTTACAGGACACTTGTTTTCATGATATTTAAGACAAGGTGATCTTCAAGAAATAGAAGACATGTGTAGAGACACTTGTTTTAATCTTCATGAACCCAAGGACACATGTATATGATCCATACAAGCCCTTATCTCAATCCAAGGGTTATAATCTTACCCTTAATTCTTAAGAAAAGATCAATGGTCATAATTTAGCCAAAAATGCACATTTAAGATATGGAAGATATAAGATTTGGAACACCTAAATCCTTATCCAATTTTGATTCATACACATGGATGTCTTAAAAATTAGCCTTGAGATTATTAATAAAATAATGTATGTGTCTTGAGCTAACTCCTATAAATAGGGGACCTTCCCCTAAATTTTAAACCACAACACACACACACACAAAAACACACCCTACACACACAACAGTTATTGCTGCAAAAACACACTGCGTGCACACACTCACACATACATAGAAGAAAACCCCAAGAGCTATTACACACTATTAAAAGGTATGTCCTTACCCTAGACTCCCTATATGTTTTAGATATAATTTTATCTTGTTTTAAATAGTGAATTCACGCCTAGATATTCATATGTTTATGTTTAGTTAGTTTATGAAAGCATTCATATACATGTTTTACTTATGCATAAGTATAGCAACTTAAGGCTTGTCTATATGCTCATGCATATGCATACATATTTGGAAAACTAGGATTGTTCTTTTAAACTATACGCATACATTTACATGAAGTTATTTTTAAAACTATAAATATGCACCTAATACCTATGCATAAATATTGCCTATTCATTTACTTATGCATAATATTTTCCTAAAGTAATTGTTAAAGTATAAGTTAATTACTTTATCACCCCTAGGATACATGTTACATTCATGCAAGTATTATATTACTTCAAGAGTCTAATTAGTTATGTTATGCCCTAACTAGTTATGAGCAATTACGGTATAATATTCTAACCTTAGTCGTTAATGCTAACTTTAGGCAGTTGCCGAGTCGATATAGCCAATCTAATCCATAAACTTGGTGAGATAATAAATCTCTAAGGTGAGTGTCTTTTACCTTCTTTGCTTAGACATTAAACCATATATAGTAAATATCTTCGTATGGCCTACCCTATTTGTTTTATGTTATCCAAATCTTTTGAAATTACATCTTTTTGAAAGTATTTTTCCGAATTATAAGCCAAGTTATACCTGAAAAGTATTGCATTTCTAATATTGTCAGTTATATTTGTTTCAAAATGATTTATTGACACCCTTGGGATATCATGTTTTCATTATGTTTTTATATATCCCTGCTGTTAAAACAAGCTATTATTTTATTGAAAGTTTGTAAGTCATTCTGTCTCGATATCATCTATTGAAACCCTTGGGGACGCCCTTGGAAAGTTTGGGTCCAGGTACATGTTAGCAGGGTATATCGGGTGGAAAGGACCGTCAATAGAATCTTCTTACATGATACCATTCTGTTGGAAACACTAAAATTTTATGTGTAAGATTTATAACGCCCTGGTACTTCCTAGTATTTTCAAAAATTAATTATCTATATTTATTTCATGTTTTATATGCATGTTATATACGATCCTTATATTATATGTGAATTATGTGATATGATAATTATGTTTCTAATAAACAATTAAATTTATAATACACATATAAATTGAGATACACACATATATATATATATGTACATACATGTATCTTCAAGAATTACAACTTATTAATTTATTTGTAATAAAGTCATATGTATAAATATATATATTTCGGAAAATATAGCTATATATATATAGGTATTTTTGAATTTATACATATATATTATATAATAGGTCATTTTTTTGTATTATATATATATACTTATCCAAAAATGTCATTTTCATTAATAAACGCTTTCATACACTTGTTGGAGATAAGATTGGATAAGATATGCTATTAAATGCCATCTTACACTTGTATGGATCATCTATGGATAATATCACACTTGCCCTCATCTTCTTAACATAGGACAAGTAGATTGACACCCATTTATATTAGGGCAACACATATGCAAGAATAGTCATAACACTTGTAATAATCATGTTTAATTAGCTTAGCACATATAGTGATCATTTCCTACTAACATACACATGCATTCATCATCTTGACTTAGGCTAACACATAAACACATTAGGGTAACACATATGAAGATTTAGGGTTAACACTTGGGCTATTAGATCACCACTGTGTATGAACACATTTAATAACTAGGGTTAGTTGTAAAGAATTCATTTAACGCAAAAAAATATCTTAATAAAATAAAGAATATGTCTGGTCAAACTACTATAAATAGGGGAGCTTGGCACCCCATTTTCATCACAACACTCTCATACATACACACTTATATACACCGTTACACACACACCCTCGTACACACGGCATACACACAAAGCATACTATACATGCACACTTATACATATAGAAGAAATTCTAGGGTCTACTCTCACAATTAAAAGGCATGTCTAACCCTAAACTTCTTTATTGTGTTATCGATTCAAGTTCCTTCTACTTTAAGTAATTAATTCATGTATATATATACTTGTTTATGTAGTAGTTATTCTAAAAAAATATTCATGCACATGCTATACCTATGAGTGTAGTAACTTACCTATGTGCTTGTACTCATGCTCATGCATTTTTAAAAAGGGGTAAAGTTGCTCTTTTAAAGTATACACATGAAGTTATTTTGAAAATTGTAGATATGCACATGAAGTTATAAATATTATTCGTATAGCCTACCCTATCCGATTTATGCTACCGAATCTTTTGAAATTATATCTTACTCTTTACGTTTCAACAAAGTATTTTTTTCATACTATAAGTCAAGTTATAACCAAAAAGTATTGTATTTCTGATATTGTCAATTATATTTGTTTCAAAATGATTTATTGACACTCTTGGGATATCATATTTTAATTATGTTTTTATGTATCCCGGTGTTGAAACAAGCTATTACTTTATTGAAAAGTTGTGAGCCATAATGTACTGTTTATTGAACGATTGACACCCTCGGGGACGCCCTTGGGAGAGTCAGGGCTTGGTACATGTAAGAGGGATATATCGAGCGGAACAGCCCATCAATAGAAATTTCATACATGATACCTTTCTGTTAGACTTGATTCTTACATGCAGTTGGAGGTTAATTGTCATAGAGATTGACTCGATGTATTGCACGGGCACGTGGTACACCTACCATTTACCATTTACAATTGTTCAAGTCGCTCCTTGACACAAAGGAGGGGGGGGCATAAGGGTTTTATGATAGTTTACTGTTTTGGGTAATCATAAGATTGGAGACACCGTTCAAGACTCACTATCGGTATTGTTCAGTCTTGATATTGTGTTACTGAAATACATGTTCGACACTACATCATATTTTAATATTTTTAATGTTTTAATGAGCATAAAATTCTTTACATTTTTATGTTCGGCCTCACTAAGTCATTTGGACTTACCACCCAAGTTCTTTCTGTTCATTGCCTCAGATTCAAGGCATAGGACAAGGGTACTCGGTTAAGGCAATTAATGCACTAGTGCATAGTTCTTTATCATGAATAAAAGATTAGCTTGTTTAATAAGAATTGGAAGACCGCTACTTGAAATGTTGTACTTTGGATAGTTTGTTACCCTACAGTTTTATGTAATTTAATGGTATTTTACTCCTATCTCAAATTTGTCATTCGATAAACGATTGCTGTGTTGGGTATCGATTGGAAAATAGGTACTCAGCAAGATCGTTAAGTGAGCTCTACTCGTATAAGATAGTCTTAGCAAGGGGGGGGTGTCACAGACAGGCCTCTAATGGGGCTCTGATATTAGAGTTACAGAGTGCGCGCCTAATGTTGGGACTTGCGCAAGTTTACGCAGTCGTACAAGTAATAAATAGTGAGTAGAGTGTCGAATCCACAGGGATTGTGATTTGGCCCGTGAAATTGACTTGTATTGCTTATCTAAATTGAACAAATTGAATAGTGGTTGTGATTTTTTTAGATAAATCCTAATTTTCTTAATAAAAACGACTTACGAAGAACAATAATACCAAATAATCAAGGCGAGAAAAACAAGTGAAAGGTGGTTTCATTCACGTAATTTGCTATTCTAATCCAATCCCCAATTTGAGTGGTTTTCGTGGTTGTGTGAAGCCTAGGAACGAATATATCCACAATCTCTCTCGAGCATTGCGGAATTAACTCATACAATTCCTCTAAGCCTAAGACTAACCAATTCTCATTCAATTAATCCCAACTTTCGAAGTATTTATATGAATTTTTAAACACTGCCTTAAGGCTCAATCAAAGTTAAATTCACTCTCGTGCAACTTTAACCCCATTGATCTTGTCTAATTAGAGCTAATATCGTGAATCGTCTCTCGACCTCATCACGATTCCCAAATTCGATAATTAGGGGTGATCAAACCCTAACCACGTGTTAAAGCATTAAACAAGAATCATACAACATAGAAAATATATGAAAACCAATTCAAACTCGTAGGATTTTCATAGAATAGCAAAAAATCAATGAATTACACCATCCTTACACTTAATTTAAATTAGTTCATAAAGAAATTGAACATAAGAACGAAGAATGCAAGAGAATTCATGGAAAGAGAAGAAGGGAACTTAATTGTTGGAATTCTCAGGCGTGGAACTCTCCTCGTTCGGTTGTTTCTTCCCTTCCTCTTGTTTTCCTCCTCTTCCGTTCTCCACCAACTCCCAAGAAATGAAAACCCCCACAGAAAAAAAGTAAAAAACTAAAAACTAAAAAGAACAAGAATGATGAATGTCTAAAAGCGTCTCCAAGTTCTCATCTATCTAGATCTGAAAAAAAAAAAAACATCTCCCCTTGAATTCCGCATGAATCTGGACTCAAAAGTGGTAGAGAAACATCTAACAAATCTTTCCAAATCAGCACCTCAGTCAAACACGGAAAGTTGTTAATTGCTGTCGCAGACGTTGCGTATGTACGCAAGATCTTCTGCGTACATACACAAATTTACAGATTTATTTTTCTTCAACTTGCTGGCCTTAGGTAAGTACTCAAGATTTCTTGCGTACATACATATTTTTACAGCCATTTTTCCTCTGAATTGCTTGCATTGGGTTGTTACTCAAAATAGTTTGCGTAAATACGCAGCTTCTGATTCCACTTTTCATGCCCTTTATGGTCTTTTTTCCCTTCTTACCTACAAAACAACAATTTTGCTCAAACTTACGCATAATAAGGCCCTAAATGAGAAAAAAACGTGATAAGTCCTACAAAATAAATATAAAAAATCAATTATAATTACGGACTTATCACCTAATTAGCGAAATTAAACAAACTTCAAAAAATTTAAAGAGGAATGGTAGAACACTTTATGTTCTTATACAAAGCTAAAAATATTACAGAGGAAATGGAAAAGGAAACTAAGAGAAACTTTGTTGATTCTCAAGAGAATGTAGAGAGATATGTTTTTCTTTGATGCTCTCTTCTTCTAAGGAAGCCTCCTTTTATAAGCAAATTTCGGACTCCAAAGTCTCCTTTCAATTTGGTTGAATAAGAGATAAGTAAAGCCTAAGATCTTACTGTGTTATTACAGTGCGGATCCCTTCATCTTTTTGTAGAATAGTCTACAGATTTCAGGTGGAACTTTATTTTTGCCAGTTTTCTTTTTGAATGGAGCCACCATGCTTCTGTAGTTTTATCACTCCATCATATTCTCAATATTGTGCCTCGTTGGGCAATCTAATTTGTTCTAATAATCACTCCCATCCATACCCTCGTTGGCACAAGATGCTTGTTGAACTTAATATTGTTCCCAATATCTATCAAATTTTTTTAGTTACAATTTTTGGGACATCAACTTGAATTGTGGCTATATCAGACAAGAACTTTCTAACTTCACCACAATTTTTTTTAAATGGAATAAATAATGAGGTCCTGAATAACTTCCTTCCAACAGTGACAAAACTTGAATTTGGATTGTTTTCTTTAACAAGAGCATCTTCAAATTCTTTTTGAATACTTGGATAAATATCATATAATTTCATCCAAGACCAAATAAGAATTTCTTCTTCAGTTTTTGTTGTCTATGATAGAGATGCAAAGAAATCGAGTCTGCTTGGGAGCCTGACGAGCCAGCTTGACAAAAGTTCGAGCTTGAATTCGAACAATTCGAGCCGAGCCTAGCCCGTATAAGTTTCGAGCTGAGCTCGAGCCAAGTGATTATTGTTCGTAGCTCGCAAGCTTTTTATTTTTAATATGTATTTATATTTTTATATAATTATATATATATATATAATTATAAATAATATATTAATTTTTGAACTCGAGCTTGAGCCTGCAGCTTGAACATAATAAAATAATTAAAAATATTTGAACTCGAGCTCAAGCTAGCTATAATTTATTCATAAATTCGAGCCGATCGAGCTGAGCTGAGCCGAGTTCGAACATGACTTGAGCCCGAGATCAAGCCTTTTTTTTTTGGCTCGTCAAGCTCGAGCTTGAAAAAAAAGGCTTGGCTTAGCTCGGCTCGGCTCGGCTAGTTTGCATCTATCTCTAGCCTAGGATATTTTTCCTCTTCAGATTTATTTTGATATTGGTATTTTTCCAAAGCCTAAACTTGATATGGTTGAAAGAACTTTTCTTTTTCTTTCCGTCCAACAGAACTTATGATTTTGAATGTAAGAAAGATGCTCTTACATTTTTCAAAAAATTGATAGATCATGTATTTGATCATGACAGAAAACTCCCAAATTTGCATGGGTTCCATGGGATTAAATGTAATCTGACAAACTAATCTCTCATTCAATGGCTTCAAATGAAAAGGGATATAATTGTAGATAATGATTGATGTCTTTGATATGATTTTTTAAGAATATGTTAAGAAAGTTTCCTTTTCAAGGATTTGTTTAATTCTTGATTCATGAATCATGTCATTGATTTTTTCAAAGATTTCTGTTGACAATTTTCGTTTTGCTTCTTAAAAAAATACAATTCTTCCTAACCTGTTTAAATGAGGATTATGTGCCTCAATTTCTAAGGCATTTAAGAAAATTCCAGTTAGGTTAGCTAGATCAGAGTCATGGTTTTTGTTCAGCAAAGTTAACATTTAGAATCATGCATGTTGCAATCTGTCTTATGGACCAAAGTTAATCACAAGATTTTTTTAGTTCTTGTGATAATTCAATCATAGCTATCCCAGAATCAGATCTTTTTCCCATCATATGGATTTTTCATACTTTGTTCAAAGGCTCATAAAATTTTTCTTCAATTCCAAGATTACAAAAATCTTTTGGCTCTTCAATTTTTTTAGGAGCTGGATTATTGACAACATTAGCATAATTGTAAGCGGTGAACCAAGACAGGTTGTCAAGGATATACTAATATTGATGGTTTGGAGGATTCCAATACTAACTAGTTGGCATCATGCTCTGAGTGTAGAGTTTCTTACTCCTTTTGAGCTAGAGGTAGCAAGTCGTTTTTCCTAATTCTTTGACAATGCAAAAGGATATATTAGATTAATATCCATTTGGGTGTTTGCTAAGATAAGCTGTAAGAAAGTTTTTATTAGAATTAATATGAACTACTTCAAAAGAAAATTGAGAGATATAATTTGACCATCTCACTCTTCTAGAATTATCTTCAACCTTTTTTTAAAAAAAAAAAATCTTTAACAGCATTATTGTTAGTTCTAATAAGGAACTTAACCGGTGCTAAGTATATTTGAAATCTTTTAATACCATTTTTATGGCTAAAAGTTCTTTTTCAAAAATGATATAGTTCAACTCATTAGGTTTAAATTTAGCATAATTATATCCACAAATTAACTCTTTAGAACATTTTTGTTCTTTGAAGTACTAGTAGTAAGTCATCTTCTTTTTTAATATCCCTTTGGGATACATTCACAGCTTTGAGTACTGCTCCCCAAAATATATCTGAAACATCAGTTTCTAAGATCAGTAAATCTATTTCTTTTGGGAAATAAACTTTTAAATTTGGTCTGATTTTTTTTTTTTTATCTCTTGTAACCTTTTTGTATCTTTCTCAAACCAATCAATTCTAGTATTCATATTTTTCTAATTTTTCTAAGCATTTTTTAATTTTTTTAAAAATAGTTTTTCTCATTTAGAAAGATTCTTAACAAATTGTTTGCCATAGTTAAGCAAACCTACATGACCTTGTAACTCTTTTAATGTTTCCAGTTTTTTTGGGAACTCTTTGATTTTAGTAGTAATATAAGGTTGAAGAACTATTCTTGCGAAACTTAGAATTATTCCTAAGTAATCTATTTCACTTTTCTCCAACTCTACTTTATTGGGACTTAGGATTATCCCAATATCTTTAAACTTTCTAAAAACAATTTATAGATGTTGCTTATGTCCCTTAAATGTTTTTGAAAAAATAAAAATATCATCAATATAAACTAGACAGAAATCTTTAAGGTCTTTAAAAATTTCATCCATCCATCTTTGGAATATTTGTTAAGTATTACTTATTCCAAATGGTAGCATAGTCCATCGGCAATGACCATAAGGAGCTAAGAAAGAAGTCAATGGTTTTGACTCCTCTGTTAGTTTTATTTGCTAAAATTCTGATCTACAATCAAATTTACTAGACACTCTGGCTCCTCTAATTTGGTTAACTAGAACGTCTTTCCTAGGGATGAAGTATCCATCAAAATCTAGACTTTCATTTAATTTTTTATAGTTGATTACCATTCTGGCTTTACCTCTTTTTACCTCACTATGTTTCATTACTAAAAATGCAGAACTAGAATGAAGACTTCTAGTTTCTTCTATTTATCCTTTTTCTAATAATTCTTTTATCTATTTCTAAAACTCATCTATATCTTATTTAGTATAGATCATTGGTTTAACTCTAATAAGCTTTTCATTGTCCTTTAATTTCAATTCACAATACTTGGAGATTTTTCTATAGTAATAATGGATTTTCTGAGAAGTTAGGATTTCATGTTTTTTAAATCTAATGTGATTTGTTTAACTCATTTATTTCCATAGGTTCTAAAACTAGAATTGGACTGGTCTCACCACGCTTAACTGGCGCAAATCCTTTATTGCATATAAAGGAATAAGATTGTAACCACAAAATTGTATAAGATTCTTCTTATCTGTGATTAAAAAGTTTTCATTAGACATACTTATTGGAAAGTATTGGGATAAGAAGTTATTTCCTAAAATTATATCACAATGCATTTGAGGAAAACATAATAGTTTAGGGATTCTAAAGGTTCTTTTACCTTTAGTAGTCATAACTGTAAATGGAATATCTTTGGTTTTATATTCCATTAGACTAGTGGTGTTATTAGCATTTCTAAAGACAATTAGATTTTTCATCCTTTCCCATAACTCATTAGGTATGGCATTTGGTTGACGTAAAAAAGATGTTGCTCCTGTGTCTATAAGGGCATATAAACTATATAGCCTAAGAAATCAAAAGTTATTTCTATACAACAATATCTTATTTTATTTTTCTTAGGGATAATTGCATAAAGCCCACATGTGATTTGACGCTGGTACCTTATGATTTTAAACTATGAAAAAAGCACCCTTTGTTTTTTAAATTTATGCAAGAAACCTCTTTTTCTGAAATTCATAAAACCTTCAAAATTATTAGTGTGATATATAATAATAATAATAATAATAATAATAATAATAATTTTATTAGTTGTAATCCATTCATAATATTCTTTAGAAGCTTAAAATTCTCAATGCATTTATATTGTACTTTAATCAATATTTAAAAAAATAAATAAAAGAGACGTTAATCACGACACGCAAAGTGCGTTGTCCTTACCAGTATCTTATAAAAGTGTGAACAACTCATAAGAGTTTTAAGTTTCTTCCTTTTCTTTTTTTTTTTTTTTTTTTGTAAGACTAAAATAACCTTATATAAGTTATAGTAGATAATATTTATTCATGGTTTTTTGGCAATTTAAAAATGAAGAGTTAGAGAACGCTAGATGCAATAAATACCATAACTATAAATAAAGTTTTAGACTTTTAATTGGCCTTTATAGTATTTAATTTTAATCATACAAAAATAAATAAATAAATAAACAAAAAGATTGGCGATCCTCTTCAATTTGTCCCGTGTAGATACAATTTATATCTTCTTTTATAACACTCTTGGCTATCACTTGTAAAATAATTTTCTTTCTTAATACCTTTAAATCCATTAAACCAAATTTATTGTGTCTTTCTCATTGTGATTAGTGGAAGAATTCATGACAAAATACAAAATTTGTGGACAATATAAAATTAAAAAAAAAAGTAGAAAACGCAACTAAACTTATTGAGTATTATATTGCGATTTATCAAAAACCTATTATATCAAGATGCAAGTGAATAACTTAAATATGCATTTAATAGAGTTAAAAATTATCCACGTGTATCTTGTGTGAATGCAAAATTGCAAATAAAAGATTACTTATAAGTAGAAAATTATAATTATTTTTAGCTAACTACTTCAAATTGGAAATGAAAAATACACGATTATATCATATTTTAGTGAATAAATGATAATATAGCAATAGAAAGCTTAAAAACTATTTCAATGACAAAATAAATATAAAAAATTATAAGTGGAGAAGTTATGTTACACAAACTAGAAATTGAATGAGGATTCGATTTGAAAAAGAAAAGAAAAATAAAGCAAGTCTTGTACAGAAAAAAATACATAATGCTTGATAGAGCAAGTCTCGTACAAAAAAAAAGACATAATGCCACAAAGAGAAGTAAAACTAATTAAACAAAAAGAATGTTAAGAATATGATGGAACCATAAATGAGGAGGAAGTTAGCAAGTTTTATAAAAAAAAAACTAATAAAATATACTGCAAAGAGTCTCATAGTTTCTACATTAATATTATAAAAAATTAAGTAGACAGTCTTTTCCATTTATTGCATCGAGTATTTATTCAAAAAATTGTATAGATAAACAAAAAAAACACCAAACTAACATGAATGTTCCACAAGTACAATATTTGAAGTAACATGTAATCATAAAATGTTGAACATAATAATTTATAAATAATAATATGCTTTATTTTCCTTTTTTTTCATAAGAAAAGCTACTATTAAGAAAATTTTATAAAAAATCAAAATAACCTTAAAATTATTAGTGTGATATATCTAATAATAATATAATAAAGTAACCAATTTCATTAGTTTTTATTCATTTATAATATTCTTTTAAAAAATTAAAATATTCTCAATGTATTTATCTTATACCGCAACCAATTTTTTTTTTTTTTTTGTAATAATCAACATTTTTCTCAAAAAATTAGACAAACATTAATGATCACGTGCAAAGCGCATGTTCCATACTAGAGGGACTAAAATTGTAATTTTCCCTTACAGAATGATAAATGAATAGTTTGTTTATACAAAAAGCACAAGGGAGTAATGTCTATAAAGCCCTAACCCCCATTCAACTTGAATTTAATTCGAATTTAATTTGATTTGAATTTTATTGAGCCGGGTTTGAAAATTATTATAAACTGATATTACGAACATTTTTTTTTTATATTACACACCACAAATCATCCACACACATACACTGTACGAATTGGAATCCCACCCATACACACATATTGTTGAATTCAAACTGATGACAATATTTTCAGTATTTTTCAAAGTGGGGTACATATCCATTACTCTAAAACTCCATACATATTATAAACATGTCTGGCCATGTGGGACAAAAATATCAAGTTGCACACCAATTTGACATTGGAAATCATTGTATGTGCCCAAATATATCGATTAGGGGGTTAGCCCTCCAGTACAAGGCTAGTAAACTCAAGAATGCATAGTTTTAGGCCAAATTCCAAAATACCCCCTGTGGTTTAGCGAAATTACATAAAATTCCCTATAGTTTAAAAATATGTAAAAAAAACCATGTGGTTATGAAAACATTGCACACGTGCCCTCGAAGAGAAAACGCCGTTAACTCAAGCTTAACGACGTTAAATTTATGTTAAAATGACCGTTATAGCCCTTTATTTTGAGCCTTTAGATCTTGATTTAGAAAAATTAACGGTTGAGATGGTTTATTAATTATAAAATTAAATAAAAATCATAAAATATATATAATATAAAAATATATAATTATATATAAAGTTAACTAAATTATAATAATAAAAAATACACACAAACACACACAAATTAACACACACAAACATCAAACACACTCACTAACACACACTAACATCAAACACACACACACACAATCTGTGTACACACTAACACACACCCAAACACACACACACACAGTCACGCACACACACACTCAGCACACACAGTCACGCACACCCACACGCACACACAGCACACACAGTCACGCACACACACACTCTATACACACACACTAACACACACACAGAGTCACGCACACACACAATCAGGCCTCCTTCCTCGATGGCACCAAACTCGACGGCAACGGATCTCCTTCTCCCCCGACGCCACCAAGCTCAACAACGGCGGATCTATACACACAGATCACACATATACACGCATACATACATAGTTTTTTTCATTTTTTTATCAAATCATGTAAAATTATACACTATTTCAACCAACTTGAGGAGAGGAACCCATTGATGGTTACATTATTGAGTTTTAATGGTTGATTGAACAGTTATTAGGGGAGGAAAACGCAAAAAATGTTCTGGCGAGTCTAGGGTTTTTGTATGATTTTTTTTAAATTAAATGCAAATGGTTTGAGATTTTGTGAAATTGGTAGAGGGGTTTTGTTGAGCTAGCGAAAACACATACACCGACGTTTTTGGCCACTACTCCGACAGCGCCGGTGGTGGAAGAGTAAGGTTGAAGATAGTGAAAAAATTAAAACTTAAGAAGTAAAAGGACCTATTTGTAATATTGGATAAGTTAATTTAAATTTATAAGAAAATAGGCATAATAGTCAATATGTTTGTATTTAAGGGTATTTCGGTCATTTTAATCTCTTTTAAAAGTCAAAATGAAGTTAAATTACATGCACAAACACACCCTGGGCGTGTACACCTCACTCTCCGTCAAAATGGGAATTTATGTAGTGTTTTTATAACCACAAGGGATTTTTTTACATATTTTTAAATCATAGGGAATTTTATGCAACTTCGCTAAACCACATTAGGCATTTTTGGAATTTGGCCTTTAGTTTTATGCACTGCGTGTACATAAAAGAATTGTTGTTCTGTCCTTTAGCTTTAAAACAATTTCAAAGAGGTAGATTTGAATTTTGAAAGGTGAAAATGAGACCAATGGCTTTAATTTCTCTTCCCCAATCGTCACAAGGCATCTCATCTCATTTTTCACTCACTTCACTTTCTTTTTCCAACCGAAAGAAAAAGGCAAGGCATGACTTTTTAATATGAAATGAACAAAGGATTGGATTAAATTACAACTATTATTTATATAAGTTATATACCATAAAAGACATATCTAGTTCAGAGCTACAACAATAAAAAAGACTTCAAGTTTTTTTTTACTAACCAAACTAAATTCAGTCAAACCGAATCACGATACGGATTAAATGATTCAATAATTGTCTCAAGGATTTGCGGCCTTACAACTCGACTCTGAATAAGCATCCACGAGAATAATTATCCAGAAGAGACGAGCTATAATAATCACGAAAAGGCCAAAGCTGCCAGTTGTTACTATTCGTCCGTGGAAACTTTCAACTTATATAGCATAAAATTTCTCTCTCACATCCAAATTCCACAGAGAGAAAACAAAAATGGAGCTTCCAATAGGAGCTCTGATTGTCCTCTCATGGTTTCTTTCAGCTCAGAATGTTCATCCTGCTTTAGCAAAAGATCAGTATAGATTGTCCATATGGACAAATTCTCAATGCCTAAAGCATTTTCCAGTCACCACTATCGGTATTCTTCCACGCTCAAATCTGTAAAATCAGTGACTCGTGCATCACTCAACAGCAACAAACCCGAGCCGCAGCTCATCTATACGTACGACAACGCCTTCCACGGATTCAGTGCAGTGATGTCCAAAGATAAAGCTGAAGCTTTAAAGAGCTCACCAGGGTTCATTTCCGCCTATCCCGACGACATCGTCACGCCGGACACCACCCATTCCTACGAATTCCTTTCCCTCAACTCCGCCACGGGATTGTGCCCGGCATCTCAGTATGGCAAAGACGTCATCATCGGCGTCGTCGACTCCAGCATTTGACCGGAAAGCCCGAGCTTCCGGGACAACAGGATGACTGAAATCCCAGCAAGGTGGAAGGGAGTTTGCCAGCGAGGGGAACGATTCAATTCATCACTGTGCAACAAGAAAATCATTGGAGTCTGATATTTCAACCGGGGATATCAAGAACAGAGTCCTGATACACCAATACCAAATTCTGCAAGGGACGACGACGGCCACGGGACCCAGTAGCCTCCATTGCTGCGGGAAACTATGTCGATGGTGTTTCATTCTTCGGTTACGCCCCAGGAACGGCAGGAGGGGTTGCTCGATGTGCTATGCTGGCGGTGTATAAGGTCCTGTGGGGTGGAGCCGTTGGATCTGATTTACTTGCTGGCATTGACCAGGCAGTGGCCGACGGAGTCGACATAATTTCGGTCTCCGTAAGTAACCGTAATACTAATCTGTATGAGAACCCTCTCGCAATAGCTAGCTTTGGTGCCAGAGAGAAAGGAATTTTGGTTTCTCTCTCAGGTGGAAATCGTGGCGGAAGTGTTAGGACTCTACGATCAGGGATCCCTTGGGCTGTGGCGGTCGCGTCGGGGACTGTCGACAGGTGGTTTGCTGGACATTGACTCTGGGGAACGGGAAAAAGATCATTGGATGGACTACGTTTCCTGCTAGAGCTACAGTCAGAAATCAACGACTCGTTTACAATCTGACCTTATCTGCCTGCAACTCGACTGAATTACTCAATGAAGCCGCTTCTAACAGTGTTGTGGTGTGCGATGAAACCATTGAAAATGCCAGTTGCCTTTTCACGAAGGAATTTTGTCTGCCTCAATCAGAAGTCAGAGCAGCTATCATCATTTCTGAAGATCCCAGCCAGTTTCGGTCCAATACATTTCCTTTTCCGGGAGTTATAATTAGTCCCACAGAAGCACGAGAGGTGATCAACTACGCATCTAATAGCTCTGCACCAACAGTAAGCAGTGATTTCCAACAAACTCTTACAGAGACGGAGCCAAGAGCTGCTCCTGCACTATCTGATGCCTCATCAAGGGGGCCTGCAATAAGTTATGAGCACATCTTGAAGCCAGACATAATGGCACCACGAGTTTTGATCTTAGCAGCCTACAATCCTCATGTTCCAGTTCCAACAATTGGTAGGAACATATGCCTGACCAGTGACTACACTCTCTTGTCAGGCACGTCAATGGCATGCCCTCATGTCTCTGGAGTTGCTGCTCTTCTCAAAGCGGCGCACCCTGAGTGGAGTCCTGCAGCTATTCAATCCGCCATGATGACCACGGCAAATCCGCTTGATAATACCAAGCAGCCCATCAAGGAATTGGATCAAGATTTGTTGATCCAAACCGTGCACTTGACCCAGGCCTCGTTTACGACACATCCCAACAAGACCTGGTGAATCTAGTTGGCTCTACGAATTTCACACGCAATCAAACTCGAACCATTGTGAGATCAAACTTAAATTGCTCGAATCCATCTTCAGACTTGAATTATCCGTCTTCTGTGGCTCTTTTTAGCTCTGCAGATATAGGAAAGATGTTAACCCGTAGATTCCAGAGGACCGTCACGAATGTGGGGGATGGTGCTGCTACATACAGAGCCAGGGTAGAATTACCGGTGAATACCACAATCCGAATTCAGCCACAGACTCTAGTGTTTCATAAGAAGTACGAGAAGCAGAGCTATTCTTTGACAATTCGTTATAAAGCTGATATTGAGATTCAACACAGAGTTGGTTCGGTGACTTGGGTCAAGGACAACGGAAACCGCACTGTCAGAAGTCCCATTATGGTTTCTGCAGCAGCTGATAATTTCGAGTAGTTCTTGTGGTAATAATCCATGTGAAATGCTTGTAACTTCGGTATAAACTCATGTAACGCAGGCGCCATTCCCCTTTAGACCATTATAATAAGTTTGTCATCATAATCTAAAATATATGGTTATGTGTTAGAACAGACAAAATACTTCAGATTATTCTGGACACGTGAATATCAAGATGTCATTTTAAAAGAATCAGTGATACCATGAAATTGAACTTCAATACCTACATTGTTGCGGCACTACGTCTACGTCTTTATTTTAGTGCAAAGAATATAAAAAGAAACATAACAGAACTAGTTTCAACAGCATTTTCGTTTCTGCTAATTGAGAACTAGACTTGCTCAGGATAATATTAAATTAGATTAATATGTTTTGGGAGAAAAAAGACAAAGAATACCACATATGTTGGAAATGCTTTATATGAACAAAATTATTCCAAGTCATCCACACAAGCTTTTCTCTAAGATTACTGAAAGGAAAATGTGTTGTTTTCATCAGTATTTCTCTAAGTGAAACAAAGGATCCAAATTGAACACCTACATTTAGATATTTCATGAACACACACAGACACATACGTAAACAAAAAATCGCAATTACATCTGAGAGGCGCAAGCCTATCACGGATCCAACCAAAATCCATGGATAACAACACGCAAGAGAAGAATCTGTATACGAATCATACGAACGCGGACATTAAACAAAATCAAATAAAGACTACAGCAAATGAAAAAGAGGCACAGATGGCGTACGGTGATACGAAGATGTTAATGACGGCGATTTTAAGGAGGAGGATGTAAGATTGATCGGAGGTGGCGAAGCTGACAGAGATCAGCTCGGCGGGGGACGGTGGCAGTGGCAGCGGCGAAGCTCCGACGGCGGGACAATAGTTCAGGTTTTGAATAGAAAAGTGGGGTCCATGATTGGAAGTTTTCAAATTTTATCTTTTAATTGAACCATCAGAACTAATTTTTTGAAACGACAAGGAATGAGAAAATATTAAACTCCCGAAAATATAATAGTTTTTGAATATTTAAAAGCAACAAAATAATCAGCTCCTAATTACTTAAATTAGTAAAAGAAAAATTAATTCCAATACAAAATTACCTTCATCATTTATCTTGTTATTATAGTTCATTTATCTGTTTATTTATTTTTGGACGACAAAAAAATCTCTCTTCAAAAGTAAAAATATCTTTAATGATTTATAAACTTTTGCATTCAAAAGATCCAAATCAATTTAGGTAAATTACGGTAATCAACCCACATTTTATAGTATTTTGCATATTGATATCCAATTTTTATAAAAGTGTGGTTTGTGGTACCCAACTTTTTCTATATTTGATAGGGGTCGGTGTTGGGTCGGGTACTTGCGAGTTCGAGTTTTGCAGGTTGATTATTCGATATTTCAGGTAGTTTAAATTGCCCGAATCCAATCCAAACTATACAATTACCCTATCAATCAAATACCCAAGTAGGTTTGGATTTTAGCCAATCAAGTTCAATTTTTTTTTCATTATTTCAAAATTAATAGTTGAACATCAAATAATGAACTATATTGATTTTACTTCATTTCTGCCAAGAGATGAATTTTACTTCTTAAAATCAAAGATTTATTCATAGTAGTAGAAAACTCAAATTCTCGATAATCAAAATTTTAAATAGTCAGTCATACTTTTTGTCTTCCCACGAATTTTATTCTCACGCTCAAGGCTATATATTCTTTGAAAGTCAAACATCAAATAATAAACTATTCTGATTTAAAACATTCAACTATTAGTTTTGAAATAATGAAAAAAAAAAATCGAGCTTGATCGGGTTATACCCAAACCCGACCAGATGCCCAATTAATTGGGTAAACGTATAATTCAGGTTGAATTTGAATAACAATTTAAACTACTCGGCATATCCAGTACCTGACCTGCAAAAGTCGAACCTATAACTACCCGACCCAATGCACACCCCCACCCACTAGTTTATATTATTTAGTGGTTCTTTGAGATCAATAATTAAATAAGAGATAATAATTGTGTTTAATTAGGTTATTGAATCAATTGTATTTAATTAGGTTATCTTAGGGCTGCCCGAGTTTGATTCACTTCACATGACTATTACTTAGCATATTACAAAAAACGCAGCGAACGGAATAACAAAACCCTAATGCAAGCTGCTCTGAATTTTTTAATGGGTGAATTACATCTACCTCCCCTAAGGTTTGGCGAAATTATAATTTAATTCACGATTTTTTGTAAATTACAATAAACCCCCTGTGGTATGAAATAATTACAAGTGATGGACGAAAAGTGTATAAAGTCCGTTTTGCCCTTTATTTTTTGCTGATATTAAATAGGGCAAATTACATCTACCTCCCCTGCGGTTTGGTGAAATTACAATTTAACCCACATTTTTTTATATATTTTACAATAACCCCCTGTGATATGTAATAATTACAAGTGATAAACGAAAAATGTACAAAACCTACTCTAGCCCACAATTGACCTCACCAACGTGTTTCCCATGTCGAAAAGTTTAAGACCCGCTTCAAGTTCACAGAAAAACTTGTCGGAAAACAGAGCAATTTTTTCAATATTATTACTTTTAGCCCCACAAAGATGTAATACATAACATACAACCTCAAATATTTTATATATATTACAAAAAAACCCCTCAAGGGTACTATCGAAACTTTACATACAAAAACTAACGGAACCCTAACGGTCATAAACGGTTGGGGTAAATTGTTAGACGGAATATACCACAGGGGGTTTATTGTAATTTACAAAAAACCATGGATTAAATTGTAATTTCGCCAAACCTCAGGGGAGGTAGACGTAATTCGCCCTTTTTTAATTTCAAATCTTAAACTACGGAAGTTTTTGAATTGGAACTCACAATAATAGATGAAATCCTAACCATATTTACTCTTTATCATTCAAGAGAGAGTCATGCAGCTTTAGTACGCCGAATATTAACTCAAGTTATACTCGCATCACAAGCTAAGAAATATAACCGGATAACAATCCATAAAATGATGCAATATTTGTACCCCCAACGAAAATAACTAATGTCACGACCTAAAGTTAGAACAAATGTCAAAAAGATAGTTTATCAGTAGCTATCTTTTAAACCACCATCTCCCCCCCCCCCCCCCGGCGCCACAACACAACATCAGTAGCTATCTCATTCTTACACTTATTCATTCAAGATCCAACAACGCACAACTTGACTCTTGACAATGACTTCGGGTACCCTATAAACAGAAATATGTTGCACTTATCCGAACCAAACTCTTCGGTTTTCCGGTTGATGAACCGAAAACAAAAACCGAACTGAACCCGGTTCAGTTTTAGGTTAAAACCGAAACCAACTTCAAAATCAAAAAACCCTGTTGCTGCCGCATGCCTTGCTGATGCCTGCTGGATGAGGACGCGGTCGACGGTCGGCCAATTCACTGGAGAACGGAGTACACAGAAAGAGGCAGAGAGCGAGATCAAGATAAGAGTTGGGCAGAGAGAGAGAGGTGCTGGTTGCCTGGATCTGCTCCTGTTGGGCAGATTCTGAAAACAGATAAAAAGGAAAACCTTTGCAGCTCGCTTGAACTTGAAAACAAGTTTCATATTTTTTTTTTAATTTACTCTCTGTTTAGTTCAGTTTAGCCAAACCGAGAACCTAACTGCGTTCAGATTTCAGTTCTTCGGTTTTAACCGTGGGAAAAGCCAAACCATAGAGAAAAAACCAAACCAAACCAACCCAAACCAAACCAAAATTGCTCGGTTTCATGGACAAATAACCAAAAAAAACCAAACCGTGGGAAAAGCCAAACCATAGGGAAAAAACCAAACCAAACCAAACCGAAATTGCTCGGTTTCATGGACAAATAACCAAAAACCAAACCGCAAGTGGTTCGATTCAGTTCGGATTTTTGCGGTTTTGGTCAGTTCTATCGGTTTTTGGATATTTTGAACGCCCCTACACAAAAGCATATACACCGTATGGATATATTCCCACTTCAATCTACCATCCAAATATTTTCATAATGCTTTCCTAAAGAAAACAAAACATGCAAACATCGAGATGATAAATAAGCAGGGCTGGGGGCACCAAATTCGCACTTATGATAAATCCAAAGGCATCCAACAAAAACCTTAAAACACCAGAAATCTCAACAATTCAAAAGGTAATTTGGAAACCAAAAGATAATCTCAAATTCAAAACCCTAGATATTACCAAAAATTAATCCTAAATTCAGTACCCTCACTAGCAAAAAGTTGATTCAGACTGACATGGCCATATCTGCTATCACTTTGAAAACACCGTAGAGCCTCAAGAAACAAGGTTGTCATTTAGAGACAATGAAGCAAGTTGGTCAGCGGGGCTGTTAGCCTGCTGAACATTCCTCAGGACATCCATAGCCTCAGCAACCTTTGCCTTCAAAGCATCAGGTGATTCAAGCAAATGCAGAACCTCGGTCTGGTCCATCTCCAGAAGCATGCCTGTAACTTTCGCAGCATGCTCATGCTCCAGCTGATCAACAAGAGGGTACAAATTCTCACCCAACATCTGCCAACAGAAAAATTTGCGCATTAGGTACATTGTTCCTAATAATGTAAAACCAGATTGTATATAATTTATGCAGTTGAGCAGACTGCCTACCGTCCTCTGTTGCTCAGGAGTTGCATTAGCAAGGGCAGAAGCCAGAGCAGTGATTGGCATTGGCTGCGGAATAGCAGCATCTCGAGGAAGCATGCCACCCATGTCATATGGAACCGAAAGCATTCCTCCAGCAACACCAGGCATGGGCACATCAGACACATTGCGCCCAGGAGGATACCGATACATCCTCCCCCTTGGTATCATCTGTACAAGAAAAATATATATTATCATACTTACTGATGCAAGGTACACTGTACATGCACAACGTCGGACACTGAAGAACTTACTTGCTGTTGCATCAGAGGCACAGGCTGCGGGTTTTGTTGCCCTGGACCAGCTCCTCGTCTGCCACCAGGGCGTTGTCCCTGCTGGCCCTGCTGGACTAAGGGCACAAAGAAATTTGGCATGGGACCACCCCCAGGACGCATCCCAGGAACAAGCTGCTGCTGATAACCAAACCCAGCCTAAAAAATTTCAACAGTGTAATTGCCAAATATTGTGAGACAATAATGTATAAAGCATCTGTGTCATCAACACATGCCCCCCAGCCCAAACACAAGCATGCAATCAAGTTACAAAATCAAGCAGAGTATATAATATGCTAAAAATCAACATAGCATACAAACAACTTCAATTGAAAAAAAATAAATATATAATCAGACAAATTAAAAGAAAATTTTCTCTTTTAAAAGAAAGTAAAAATAAAAAAATTAAAATGGACTAATTTCCAGATCAGCCCAAGTAAAACAGCCACCATTTCCAGCATCTGATCTCAAACACACAATGAATGGAAGGAACAGATCATGTGGCTTACAAATAAATAACAAAAAAATAACACAGAATCACAAGCCAACTGCCAACAAAAAACGAATTCCACCATCTAGGGCTATATGTTTTAAGAAATCAAGGACCATGGTTCAAACAAAGACCAGAACTTGCACGGAAACCTTGAGAGACATTATAAATAAAGAAATCACCACAAACTCTTACCAATATATGCAAATCAAGAGGGAAAAACAAATAAATTGTACAGTTCTTACAGAAGTACCCCCAGTCAAAAAGGATACCAAAGTCCACCGAAACATTCAAAAATTCCACACACCACACAAAACAATTTCCCTACTCATCTGACTGGAATATCTAATTGCAAATGATGTAGCTGTGAGGGGCATATCATTCAAGGTTGGGGTGTTTAAATGCAGCCAGCAAACGGTGTGATTGCATTTGATTGAGCTGAATACACTATTGAAAGACTTTCAACAAACAAAGTGATAATGTTAAACTCAGAGAATAATTGTCACCTGAGGAGGAATTATAGCAGGAGGAGCTTGCCCATAAAATAGCTGCTGCCCAATACCAGGAGCACCAGGAGGATACATTGGCATACGAGGAGCAATTGCTGGTGGCATTGCGACAGGCCTCATTTGCGAAAACTGAGCCTACAATTAACAGAGAAGCTGCAGTAGACTCTACTAACCAATATAACATTTATGCAAAGCTGTCAGGAACAGAAGAGCCAAACGCCTACAATTACAACAGTAGAATTGCAGAAGTTTCTATATATTTAATCAAGAAGTCCATATCATTGATATCAGAGTGCATTTAGACAATTTAAGATCTTTCAATTAAGACCAGCATTGGCAGCGGACTGTGCATGATCATATGGATCCGCAAAAGGAGTAGATGTACAACATCATGAGAGCACTGGTTCACATTCAAAAATTTTAACACCTAAATAGGTTACATAAAATTCAGGACAAAACAGTGCAGTGATCGAGCGACGATAGTGTAGAATAGGAACTTCTAATTCAAGGCATGCACCAACAAAAAGTCAAGAATATTCGGGCTAGTTTGAACATGGTCAGCTCTCATTTATAATTCTAAGAAAAATGAGCTACCCAAGAAGCATTTACCTGTAACCTTGCTCTTCTCTCTTCTTTACGCTGTGCAAGTGCAACGTAGAGTGGCTTGCTTATCACCATTTTCCCATTCATCTCAGCAAGCTAAAACCCAAACAAGTAATCAGCTCAAGTTACGCAAGTAAATGTCATCAAAAAAATCGATTCTACAATATCAACTCACAGCTCGAGAAGCTTCTTCAGGTGTCGAGAAGGCAACAAATCCAGACCCTCTGCTTATTCCACTAGGATCACGCATAACCTGCAATCAACAAAAATAAAGTCAGAAGAAAAAGTAAGCACAGTAACAGAAGACTATAAATGAAGAAAAATGTAATTAACACATTCAGTATGAAGAGCACACATCATAGTACCTTGCATGATGTAATAGTACCAAACTCCGAGAACAGTTCTTTCAGTTTTTCATCATCAATGCTGTCATCCAAATTTTTTATGTATAGATTAACTCCTTGAAATTTGTCAACAGCTTCCCTGGCAGTCTGCTCAAATCGACTTTTAAGTTCTTGCTCTCTCTCAGACTTCTTCTGGGCCTTTCCTACATACCACTCCTTATCATCAAATTTCTTTCCGTTTAGAGCTTCAACAGCTTTAGCAGCATCATCAGCATTTTCAAAATTGATAAATCCAAAACATTTAGACTTCCCATCAGAATCCCTCATCACCACAGAACTAGTAATAGTTCCATATTCACCAAAAAATTTCTTCAAGTCATCATCCGTAGTAGACTCAGCCAGATTTTTCACAAATACATTGTTGAACTTTGTCTTATTGAATGCAGTTTCCCTCTCTTGCTTACGAAGGAAATGCCCGACATACACTTGTTTATCATTAATAAGCATGCCATTTAACTTATCTATAGCACTTTGTGCGGCTTCTTCAGAATCAAATTGTACAAATCCATAGCCCTTTGATTGCCCATTAGGGTCAGTTGCTATCTTGCAAGAAAGGATGTTCCCAAAGCTTGAAAAAGTGTCATGTAGTGCTTTGTTATCAATTGATTTGTCCAAGTTCTGCACGAGAAAATTAGTAGCATGTTACCCACAAGGAGCATAGACACAAAACAAACAATTACAAACCTCGATGATGAAAGAGCAGCCAGAGTGATCTAAGCACAACAGTAAAATCACAGATATATAGATACATTGTAACAGAATGTAATTGAGCAAAATCAGGTAAATGAAAAGGAAAGAATATGCTAACTACTACAATATATGAGTTAAAACATTCCAATAAACTTTTAGCCAAAGACAACACATAAAAAGCTTAGACCATAAAGAATTAAAAAAAAAGTTGCAAACAAATGAGGCACCAATAAAGAGACAATAACCTTGATAAATATATTTGCTGTTCCACTTTTCCGAATACTTGGGTCCCTGTGAGAATACATCACTCGGATTGACTTACTATTGAGGGGAGTGAAGTTCAGAACTTCCATAGCTCTAGCCGCTGTGATCCCATTTAAGAGGAAAAAACATCAGACAGGGCAATATAGCATTATGCCAGATGAACGAGATTAAAGAGTGAGGAAAGCGGACAAATTGCTCTAAAATTAAAATGAGATTAAAGCGGAGGGAAGAGACGGCTAAAACATGATGACATAAAAAAAGGATTCAAATACAAAACCCAGCATAATTCAACTGCAGCAACATGTCCTACAACAACTAGCCGCTCACCACTTATCAACACAGATGTGCAAAGGGCCAAACATATAAGCTACAGAGGGCAGCTTCTCAGAAGACCATCTTCTAGAAGTTTCAAACGTTCAGGCAAATATTATTAGCCCTCCTCCATGGTCATGGAGCTTTACAAGGCAAACTATCAACAACCTTTTCATAAATATAACAAATAAAGTGCAAAGAGCTATAAGAAAAGACTTTCAGATTGCAAGACTTAAAGAGCAGATATCACTAGGTACCAACTCCAAACTAGCATAGCAATTCTTAATTCAATGAAGCCATACAAACTGGTAGAATTCAGGTTGGAGAATGACTCTCTTGGGTTTTGCTTTGCATTATCTCTATACTAGAAAACAAGCGCCTCCACCATAAACAAAACCAGCATTCAAAAAGTTGGCTTTATTATTATTATTATTATTATTATTATTATTATTATTATTATTTCGTCTGGGGGCCAGGCGCAAGAACTAGAGTTAAAACCGGCCTCAAGCATTTCAAAAACCTGTTTACGTCTCAGCTTAAGAAGGCATAGTTATTCTTAAAAGATCAATATGGTTCAGCATCTTGTTACACAGCCCAGCTTCAATATTAAGGCAACATCAAATGGCGTGACCAATGCATTCCTCAAGAGAAACTATAAAGACTTTAGCACATAGGAAGCATATTCAAGATTATTCCGGACCAATAACATATCAGTACAGAAATCAGAACACTGAGAATACATATACTCAACTTTCAGATTCAGTCTCAAAAATAACAATACTGACTACATAACACAACAAAAATCAGAATATCTTGTTAAGAAATTTTCTTTTTCTCTCAGACTTCCAAGCAAACTTATTTATTGTTAGACAACTATTTATTAATAATACAACTAGGTGAACTTTACCCACCTTGGTTGAGTATTCCACAAGTCCAAATTTTCTTCTGGGATTGGTCAATTAAAAGTGGCTCGGTAGCTAAAGAAATTCACAACACAACACAACACAAAATCATGTTTCAAATAAGCATATACAACAAAAGTTCCAATTGTCATCACTGAATCCACAAGCACCATTATACCAATTAATTCATCAATTTCGCAAAGTAATCACATGCAACCATTCCGACGCACAAAACGCACCCGTACAAGTAACAACAGATAAAAGAAAAAGTGCTGCATTATTCACAAATCTAAGTTGAAGCCAAAATCACTAACCGTCCTGGGCGTTGCTATAGTTCACATAACCATAGCCGAGGCTGCGGCGAGTGCTGAGGTCACGGCAAACCCTAACCGACACAACCTGACCGACCTGATTGAACAGATCGTAGAGCTGAGAGTCAGTGACGTTGACGTCCAAGTCACCAACATAGAGAGACGTCGACAGGAACTGGCCCGCCGGCGCTCCCTGCGCCGCCGCCGCCGCCGCCGCAGAGCCTCCACCAGGCGCCGCCACTCCGTTCGGCCCAGCGGCGGGAACATTCTGGTGCTGCACCTGAATCTGCGCCATTTCTTCTCCGAATTTCAGCTAAGATTTTTGTTTTTTGGGGATAAAATTTTCCTTCTCCTTGTTATTGACAACAGATTAAGCAAAAACAATGAGGAAAGTGCAAATTTTTGGGGTTTTTTTGTGGGGTAGGGGATGAGAGAGGAGAGGGATTGGATTTGGTAAAAATGTGGATACAAATTATATGTGGGTAGAGAATAGATCAAAGGATAGAGAAAATTTCTAGAGAGAATGAAAAATTTTTGGGGTTTTTTTTCCTTTGGGAGGGCAGGGAACTGCGCCGCACTCAGGGAAGAACTGTCAACTGTGAAGGACATATATAACAAGGCTCAGTCTTTGGAAACCCTAAGTTGGAGACAGGAGTCCAATCCTGGCCGTTGATTTCGAGTGACGGGGCTGTTAGTAAACACGATCAAGACACGTGTTGTGTGAGTATGACGTGGTCAAATTTAGAGAGAACGTCTGTGGTTTTTAAAAAAATCTTTTTGAATAATCCCAAAATAATTTTAAAATCTACTAACAAAAACTCGATATTTTTGTCACACGACAGATTTTTTTTTTTAAATGTATTTTTAAATTTGTATATTGTTTTAACTAATTCATCGAGGCTTAAGCAGGTTTTTCTAACTGATACTTAAATCACGAAATCCTAAAACACAATTGATAGTATATGAATTCTAAATTTTGATATTATAAATAACGGTAGTTATGATAATTGACACAATTACCTAGCTATTTTAATCGGACATATTAGGGTAAATACAAATAATTTTCTCCAATAGAAAATCATGCATTTAAAGAATATCTAATTAATAGATTTGAGATTTTAATTTAATTTAGGGGAATTTAATTTTTGGTTAGGCTCACACATAATTTTTTTTTGCAACTTAAGAACTGAATAGAGCATTAATGGAAAACACAGTGCACGATGAAAAAGTTTGCAAGTTATTTTTGCAATCACCAGAAACATGAGCAATGCACAGAACTTCTTGAAATTTGAGTAACAAAGCACTATCGGGGAAATAAAGGTAATTTGTCTAATATTTTCTATCAATAAATATAGAACACTAGTTGATTCAATAAGTATAAGGATAAAAATGAATTTGATTCCCGATTTTTGCTTTGTAAATAGTGGTTTAAGATAATAACAATAACAACTCGAGTATCAATTCACATTAAAAATAAATTTTGGATATGAGAAGATTTTTATTCATAAATTTAATAAGCATACGTGGAATAAAAGAGATGCCACTGAAAGTGCAAAACCAAATCATGGAGGAGCCTTAAGGCCCAACTGAAAATTAGATAAGAAAAGTGATGGGCCAAAAACGTAACAAAAAGGCCCGCTTCAAAGGGATTGGAATGGATCTATTACATTTGTTTTCGTCATATAATGGCCTACTTCTTTTCATCATACCTTGTGTTACTAACTTACCACCGTTTAATGAAGCAGCAAATGGGTCTTGTATTTTTTTTGTTTTTTTTTAACCACTCGATTCCGATTCATTGACCGACTAATTTGAATCGGATACTATAGAGACACATTATAGGGGCGACCCTCCCAACCCTTTAAGGTTGTCAATAGGTCGGATTTGGAGCAAATCTCAAAATTCAAATTTGAATTCAATTAACTCTCCCAATATTCGAATCAGACTCAAATATTGTAGAATTTATATTTATTATTATCGAATTTAAATCCGTGGCTAAATGTCAATTTTTTTATTATTTTTTTGTATTTTTTATATTTAACAACGAATTTAGCAACGGATAAGTACCTGGCCCTGGAAAAAAATGGCGCGAAAGTTGGGGCCAAATTGATGATGTATTTTTCTATGGCTAAATTCTTTTGTTAAATTTTTAGATCTGTGGCTAGTGGCGATCGTGACTAAAATCCGTAGCTATTTGACTATTTTTCTAGTAGTGAAAAGGTGTACTATTGGAGACTTGAGTATCAGGACGCCATCGGGAAAATTAACGTTTGAGCATAAGGGATCAAAACTCCTTAAGAATAGGCTGAATAAAGCTTGCTCTAAAAATGTCAAGCATGAGTGGATCGAGGATGACGCATGGCAAGCCTTGCAAGTAAAATAGAGGTTATTGAGTTTTAGAAGAAAAAACACGGTAAATAAAACTAATCAGGATTCAATTTGTGGTGGAAGGGAAATGCGAGGTCATAAAAGAGGTTCAAAATCTCACCTCACTCACAAAAATGATTTGGTTAATATTTGCATTTGAATACTATTTGAAATTTGTGCTTGTTAGTAATTGCATTTGCATATTATACTAAATCATGTACATGCCTTCTTAGAGGTAGAGAAAATTGGCCATTATCCAGATGTGAAAGAGTTGTTTCTCCATCTCCATCTCCACTGATACAAAGATAAGGATAGAAATGTAAGATTTTGTAATCAGAGGGCGGAGAATGATTGTGTGAGTATTTATTATACATTGTGTAATTAACTGTTTTTTCATCTAAATTATTTTAACCTAACTATCATTTAAAATTTTTCAGAATGCATTCGAGTAGAAATGGCCAAAGATTAGTTCCCAGGTGCATCCTAAATCTGATGATGGCACGAGCCAACCTCCCAGACCATCCCAACTCGAAGTAAGTCACATAATTCAACATTCTTGTTTTTAAATTATAGTTTGACATTGATGTTCTACAAGTTACAATTATATTTAATTTTATAGGTATAGAAGAACATGGTGGCTACTCTGAAGAAGGGTCAACGGTACAGAATTACAGGGGGCCATCAACTAGTACAAGAACTACAAGTTCCTGGACTTATCCAGAGAAATGGGTGGATCTAGTGACGCTCAAGTTGAGGCAAAGGTTAGAGAGGTTTGAGGACAACCAAATGCATGAATTGATCGAGATGCGACACAAGTTCAATGCCTTCCTTCAAAGAGTCCATAATTTGGCCTAGGGCAGTTTCGTACCTTCACTAAACCCTTCTGCTTATTCAACAACCTCTAGCTAGCCGAGGGGTTCTCATCGGACCTCATCACAAGGACGATGATTTACCTCCAGACAAACTTCACAACACCACCTTCAAGATAAGGAGGATGATGATGATGAGGATGACGATAATGGTGGTGATAATTGTTAGACGTTGACTTTTATGTTTGTTATGTTGTTATTATAACTTTAGCTAACTTTATTATGGATTATTTGATATTAAGTGATTTGTTTGTAATTTGTGTTGGTAGACTTGATTGTTTTGTTGTTACTATAACTTTAGGTGTAAAGACTTGATTGTATTTTAATTTATTTAATATGCTGAGTGTTTGGGTTCTAAACACTTCTATGTGTGTCTTTTTGATGTTTTTGAGATGAAGATGGTTATTTTTGGATGCTTGGGTGTACATGTTTGGTTTTGATGTACATGTTTTTGGTATGTGTGTTTTGGTTTTGATGTTTTAGGGTGGCAATAAAACCAAAAGGCAGGTTGCATGAAAAATGAAAAATCGGCCATGGATTAGCCGCAGCTAATCCATGGTTAAAATAATTTCAAAAGAACAATAGCCACGAATTAATAGCCATAGATCAACCACGGTAGCAACGGGAAGCATAGCCACAGATTAACTGTGGTTAATAGCTACAGAACACTTAGCTATGGATAGGTCGTGGCTATGTTTCTATTTTTTAATTTGAACTATAGAAGATCCATGGCTAATAGCTACGAATTTTCTGTGGCTACATTTCTATTTTTTTAAAAGTTTGAATAGTCACAGATTTTCTGTGGCTACGCATCCTTAGCTAACAATTAGCCACACCACTTTTAGTCATGGATCAAATCTATCGCTAATGACATGGCTAATCACATATTTTTTTTCGACAGTTAGAAATATCTTTTACAAGCACGTCTGATGACCGGATGAACAACCAAGAAACCGTCACTCAAGAAAGCCCTCATGCGAGTGGAAACACACATTCTCATACTAGAAAAAAAAGCTTAATATCAGCTAGTTGAAAAACTCACGACCTCTGTTATGGGGGCTAGTTAGTATTAATTGATTAACGACCCTTTCTTGCTGAGTTATTTCTTCTGTTATGAACTATTGATACCAATTTTACATTTTGTCTCAGTGAAACGAAGATAAAAGGGGTTCGGTTAATAAGAAAAAACTCGATTTCTTCACTAAAAGGCAAGGGGAATTATTTTCCTTTCCTTATCATCATGAAGCGGAAGACATTTGCCTATGGTACCATTCAATATTAGATCTTGAAAACTATTTTCTATCAACATAATATAGGTTGTATTACTAGTAGCATAGCGTTCTTTATTTAATAGTGAAAATTATATCATATCAAAATAATGGAAGTAATTTTATTGATAACATTAGCGGCGGAGAAACATATGGTTCAGGGGTATATGTGTACTCCTAATTTTAAAAATTATCCATATATATATAGAAAAATTTGAATAATTATCCTAATTGTTTCTTAATGAATCTCTAATTTTTGTTTTTTAAATTAAGTACTTTTTTATTATCTTTAACTCGTAAATAATAATTGCACTCTATAACCTTAGCGTCCTAACTCCACTAGAGGAGAACAGGGCACTCATTCTTAGTAGTATTCGGTGTAAAAATTACCAACATACACTAGAAATCTATGTAAAAATCTATGTTGTACTTTATTTTATTCCTCATAACTCAATTTTTCAAGCCACAACATAGTACTACAGAAGGGATATCTCTTGCACTCTTGCCCAGTCCAAAAAATAAAAACAAAATGTGCCAGAAAAAATATAGATGATCTTTGAATTCTTTCCCTCCAAAATGTCTTGTCTTCATCATTTACATATATATATACACACACACACACACATACACATACATGTATGTATGTATGTATTGCCCCACAAACCACTAGTTGATGTCATAAAATTAAATCTTTCATGTCTTTAACTACATATGCTACATATACTATAGATATGGTTTAATTTGATTTAAGAAGCTGCAGATTAAGAGGACTAAGATATATATCATTAATCTGGATTATTTATTTATTTTTTTCATTTCAAATTCACACAAAAATCTTTCAATGAAGTGCATGGACTTCAGTGTCCTAACGTTCACCCACTCTCACCCTACAAGTTAGTGTATTTTTTTCAAGCTCTTGCAGTCAAAAGTTACACTTCTAAGGAGCTAAAAGCACTTTTGCTTTCTGGCCATTTCAGGTATATTTCATAGATCAGAAAATAAATCTGCTTAAAGATAGAAAATTTAATGGCTCATACAACAACTTGTCTTTCTTCCTTGTTGAAAGAAAAAACAATATTAAAGAAAGAAAGCTTGAAAAATAATTGAACTGGCCAGGGAACCAAAAGCAGATTACAAGTGAACCAAATTAAGTTAAAATTAACATTAATTAATCACTAATTAATTCTAATAAATCCCATTCAAGATCTTCCTTCTGGGTGCAAAGGAAAGAGCTTAAGGGTCCTATCTTCCACTCCATCTTCTTCTTGTTCTGTACAACATCTGTTATTTTCTTCGACGACGCGTTGATCGAATGTCCATGACCTGCACTTTCTTTTGTATGGACCATCTAATTCCTCCTGCTGCAATAATGTGCGACGAATAGATTCCATGAGATAACTGTCTAATGAGACATTTGTGATAGATTTATAATGAGATTATATTAAAACAAAACTAGAGTGACAATCAGTAGAACTAGATTTGATGGATTTGCAACGAACAACTTAAATTCGCAATAAACTATGTTCTGTGATGGATTGTTCACTTAGTAAAGAGGTGTTTTCTTGTGATGAAAAATCTGACGTGAAACAAAAAAGTTACCTTAGGGGTGGACAATAATAGACAAGTAGTAGTAGTAGTAGTGCTGAACGGAGAAGTTGCTGGTGTCCTAGGACTGTGGCTAAGTCCGAGACTGTTGCGCTTCTGCTTCTGCCTCTCACGCGCCTTATGGTTTTGAAACCAGTAAAACACGTTTTTGCCTTCGATCTTGCCGTACTTGCCGAGCTGCGCCGTGATTTGCTCGATTTGTTGCGCGTTGGGGGTCCGCATGCCACCTCTGTAGAGCATCTCCAGTATTCCTATCTGTTCTTGCGTTGGATTCCATCTCGTTCCGCCGGCCGGCTGTGCCTCCACCTGCAGAAACAACTCGTGCTGATCATCAATCACTCAAATTTAAATCCTATTAAAATTTACATGTATTTTTTTGAAAATTTTAAATTTCGCCTATCTCCCCATATATCATATAAAAGTTTTTAATATTTCATATAAATTCGATCTTGTCCTCCAAATAAAGAGTCATGGATCCGTTACTCTCAAAATTCAACGTGTCTTTTTGAAAAAGCTGATGCCTATTTTCATGTGGAAGTTCATTTTTTTTTCCAATTAAGTGGCCCACATAAGAAATATGAACGCCGAAATATTGTGTGAAAGTGACAGTCATTAGTTGAATTTGGAGGAACAATCTGAAATGTACCTGATGCATGCGTGTTGGCGTTTGTGTTCACGCACTGAGAGGTGTATTGTGCGACTAGTGTGTGTGCAGTGCGTGCGTCTCTTGCATGTAAAAGTGTGTGTTTGTGTGTGTGTATATAGCGAAGCAAATGGGTCGAAACATGTGAAGTGAAGCCACAATCATTATATACAACCAAAACGGGCATGCAAAATGTGAGTTAACACACGAAGAGAGTTGATACATGTGCAGGCTATATTAATTACCTGAAAAGATTCTTTCTTCTGATAACCATCCGAGGATCCGAGTTTCCTCGGACCACTTTCGGGTCTAATGAAACTCTTGAGATCGAAAGTCGAGGCGGTGGCGGCGATCGTGGTGGCCGTGGTGGCGGTGGAGGAGATTTTCGGGGCGAGGGGTCGGAAGCGCTTGCAGCCGAGGGTGAGGGAGGTGGGTTCGTTCTCCCAAAAGATTCCACGTGCGAACTGGTGCACCTTCATGGTGGCTTGCATTCTCATGGGGGGGAGATTTTGATGGGCAGAGTGCGGTGGTTATATAGAAAAAAAGCTGATGTGAGAGAGAGAGAGAGAGGGAGAGAGGGGCGCAAGGGAAAAAAGTCGGGGGGATTGAGGGTAGATTAACCAAGACCAAATGATGAGGTGAGGTTGACTTGAGATTTCCATTTTAAAAAGAGAAATGAAAAGTGATCTCTAGAGATGGTGGGAAAATCTAACCTATAGTGAAGAAAAAAAGCAACACTTAGTGTATTTCCTTTAATCATTCATTGCCAGCATTTTTCCATGCATGTATTCGATCCTTTATTATTATTTTACATTTTCTTAAAAGAAAGATAGTATCTTAACATGTAAATTGAATTCGTAAGAGTATTTTCACCGGAATAACGCACGTAAATATCAATTTACACGTGCAACGCATGTACTTTGCAAAGGAACACACTCATTTCTTAGTTAAAAACTTAATCGATGTTTATTGGTAGATTAAAATTGACAAAAAAAAAAAAGAGGAATGTTGTAGGTCAAAATTTGAAATAAATGCAAATATTAATACTAAAGTTGAATAAGATCTCATTTTCGGCACAAAAACAAGATTTTTTAATTTTGACAATAAAACGAGATAGTGGCAATTGATTGATGATTAAAATGCTGTCATACTATATATTATTGTTCACGAATTAAGTTCTATTGACATTGAGCTGTCATTAGCTAGTTGCATACATGTTCACACAATATTAAGTTCTTGAAAATTATTATTCTTACAGAACCAAAAGATATAAATGCGTCACTCATCCTATACAAATAATGGCGCACATGCCATCATCCCATAACTTAATTTCTTGTTACATAGCGTTTAAATCTTGGGTCCCTTGTGTCTAATTTATCTTTAGTATTTTGTTTGTACTTGGAAAATGACACACTTTAAACTTTGTATCCAAAATTTAAAATAAAAAAAAATGGCACACTTTAAACCTTTGTTGCACAGATACGGATACAACAATACAAACACGATACAATAAAGACGCAATAATACATAATTTCTAAAATTTTATAGCATGACAGTGTTACCGATATAGTACTATTCATGTAACTATTTTTTATTATTTTAATGGTGCATTGAATAAGTATCAAAAAAATTATCGTGTCTGATACAATACCCAACATGCACTGCTCTAATTTTAAAAATGTTTGTGCATTATATCTTTACAAAGTTTGACAAGAATCACACCATTGGTGGTATGATAACTTTTTATTTTCTCCCCTCACCAAAAAATCCATAATTGGAGTGTATATGCGTATGACCCCCCAACCCCCGGTGGGGTTGGGCGTGGGGGTTGGGGTGGAGTTGTATTTATATGTGTATGTATATGTGCATACATATGCGTGTGGTTGGGTAGTCTAATCAAACTGGTTAAAATTTTCTTGCTTTCATGATAAGTTGTCCTGTATATGCTTTTCGGTGGCCTCTTCTCACACACACTCTCTCTCTCTCTCTCTCAACTTTATCAATTACAAAGTGGGGAATAGGGAGAGGGAATGTAAAACACATTCCTCCAATCCCAATACTCCAAAATGCAAAAACACTTTCTCCTTTTCAAGATACGGATAAATATGGTGTGTGGTCTTTAACAACAACTGAATGCAGTCTTTTTTAAAAACTTCAGCATGTCCAAAGTTGAAATTTTAAAAGACAAAAAAAATAAATTACAATCATATTGTTATATAGTATACATAAAAATGCACAAACAACCAGATCTTACGGCCATGTATGTGTTTTATTTATGTTGTTTATAGTGTCTCTCTATCTTTTATTATAGGGAACTGTTGCTCCAATTTCCCAAATAGTGCAAATCCACCTAGTCACTTTTTTATTATTTTATTCTTTTAAGTACTAGGAAATTAAAAGTTTATTGCATTAATTTATAAGACATTAGTGCTCAACATCCGTGTTTAAATATGTTGCAGATAAATTATCAAAAAAAAAAAAGTTGATGGTAAATTATTTGATATGGCATGATAGTGTCATGTTGGTGCGTGATCGTATGGCTCAATAATCTTCATTTAATTAAGACCATCAAACCCAGCAATAAATAATTAAGTAATTAAAGAGTTCATGTGGATGGATTTTTTTTTAATGATAAAACCACTTTACTGAGAAGCACTGGTGTTCGATTGGACTTTTTTGAAAAAAATAAAAGTTCAAAAAGAGTTTTAAAATGAGATTTTTGTGAAGCTATCCAAAATAGTATTTTATTTCTTCTTTAAAGAACATTTTAAATTATTTTTAAATTATTGTATCCAAATACAAATTAAATCATTTATTTTTTTAAGAAAAAAAAATCTCTATTATGAAAAATACAACTCCACAAGATTGTTTTATAAAATTTATTCAAACAGATCCTTAACAAAATGGCATGCGGCTGAACCACTATACAAGAATGTATCATTTTCAATGACAAATCAATCTATTAAAAATTTAATTTTTGTAACGGATTTCGTTCATAACAAATTCGTTAGTCAATGCATTTTCACTAACATATACCATCTTTAATTGCAATCTCGCTGTCAAAAAATTTTTATTAATGAAATGAGTTTTTTTTTTTTTTTTTGTGTGTGTGTAGCTAATGACAGGTTAAATCAATTTTTTCTTTTTCTTTTTTCATAAAGAAACGCACCATCATGTTTATCAGGTGCTATTATGTGCTTGTTTCAGAAAACATCAAAAAATGATGCAACAACATAAATGGTAAGCACATTGGGTCAGGGAAGACTAGAGAAGCTTCTACATCATGACAATTTAACTGCAGAAAAGTTTGGCTATGCATGCAAACGCTAGAAAATTTTGATTTTCGAAATTTAAAAAATTGGTTATAGTTGAACAAATTTGACTTTATTGCACATGATAAGATAACTTATTATTTTATCAGACTATAGTGCGTGTCTAATCAACCACGGAAATAACAGATTTTCCTCTGTTGTTTCTGAGATCATATATATATATATGTATATATATATATATATCACAATTTTAAGACACAGAAAGTGAGATAACCTCTTATTAATCTATCTTATTATTAACCTCCATGATTTTTTTGCCATCTTTCATGTTTTATTGCAATTTTACATGAAACTTTTAGGGTAAAAAAATATATTAATTCATCATCACTGTAATAATGAATATCCTTCAATGATGACAAATTTCATATATAACAAATCTATTGTACTAAATGCATCGTTATTGATATTTTCTTTAGTTTATGTCATTCACTAGAAATTTAATTTATGAGATAAATTTCATATATAACAAATTTGTTATTAAGTGCCTTGTTAGTAATTGTTTCTTTTAACTTTATTTATATTAAACTACGTTACTAATTCCCTACAAATATCTTAAATTTATACTAAAATCTCTAGATCACAAAATTTCCATTACTAAAAGAGATATTTTCTTATAGTGCCTATCTAGCGTGTAGCGGTGTTCAGTAAGCATTTTCCGTTTTAATTTAGGCTAAGCGAGAAAAATATCAAGCCTACCAAATAGTTGTCATGACCAAATCTATAAATCTAAAAAGACTTTCGTATTTTGCTCTAAATACTATGTCAAATGTGTATGACCTTTTCCCAAACGGCTTCTTGAAAAAAAAATATTTGTCAGCTCTTTTCCTTAGTCCTTAATCTTTGCATATTTTTCTCGACAAATAATTACACGATCAGGCCGTGATATGTGCATAAATTTTCTTTATTAAACATTTAATATTAATTACATGCATAATGACAATTCTATAATATCACAAAACTCAGTGCTAACATTTGTATTGGCCCCTTGTCGTACTTTCGATAGTTTTAATGTTACAGTTCAAATTTATTATTACACCAGTGAAATTTTAGTTTGATTTGGGTCTAAGTTCACCTGAATTAATTCATAGGTTGTAAAGTTTTCATATTTTGTCTTTTTTTGATTAGTTGTATGCATTGATACTTAACATTGTATTGTTAACCTGGATTTTCCTTTGTGGTTTGCCTTTTACTCTCTCTCTCTCTCTCTCTCTCTCTCTCTCTCTCTCCAATTCATGCATTCCTGCTATTTACTAATATTCTAGTATGTTCTGCAAAAACTATACAGACAGAAGTAGTTATGCTCCCAAAACTGCAGATAGCATGGGTGGGCCATTTAGAGGAAAATCTGAATCGATGTTTGTCCTAAATTCCTAACTTTCAGATACAAATGGTCAACATTTTTTGTGGAATAATCATACAAATATTGACATTTTGAGATTACAATGTGATCTGGCTCTTCTCTGGAGAAATTCAATATATATATATATATATATATAAAAGATTATATATAATAAATGTACGAGTAATGGGAAATTCTAGTAGACTCCCATCAATCACGAGATCTAATCCTTTCCCTACTTTCGTAGGGCTTCATTATTTTGCACCTATATCCAAATTATTTGTATTCATTGATCGAAAAAAAAAAGAAAAAGAAAAAGAAAAATGAAATTGCAACGTTTGAAATCAGCTGTCAGAGAAAAGATGCTGGGGAACATATATACTTGTAGGCTGGTTGTTTGACAATTTGGCCTCCGGCTTTTCCTATGTTATACTCTTTTTATTCCGAAATTTGATCGGACAGAATTTTAGATCACAGCTGGAATAAAATATTTGTATAGTTTTACAGGATGTTGATTAAAATTTATCGTTAAAAATTAGGGTATCATTAATTAATATACAGTTTTATTGGGGACATGAGACGGGAAAATTCTTACCCGTACCGGGTTCAGCCACACCCTGACTAATCAGATGATGAGTGTTTTACACTTGCCGTGTGATTGGTGTACAGTTTAGGAAGAGTGACCAATCACAAGACAAGTATATTAACACTTGCTATATAATTAGTTGGGTGCGGCCAAACCGGGTTTGGGTAAGAATTTTCCCATGGGACGTCATATACTTAAGTAGATATCAAATTGGTGTATACACTATTAGATTGAAAATGATGATATCACAATTCTATCTTTTGACATCATCATATTTAGATTCAATGATTAATACATCATTTGGGTATGTACCCAAATGGGTGACATCTCATATCCCGTTTCATCGTATTGCAATCAAATGGTTGCAGGCATTCCATTTATATATATTTTGAAATACTCAAATGATATAAAACATATGGAGACATGTAAATTTATGTATTCCTTTATTTGTTAAGTAAAATAATTTTATCGTCTACACAAAAGGAAATAGTAACATTTAGTGAATATCATAATTTATAGTGTGTTCGTAAGCTCCTATAAATAAGTGCTTTCTTTCTTTTCTCTCTTTTTTTTTTCTTTTTTTCTTTTCTTCTTCTTCTTTTTTAATTGTTTTTGGTTCATTGGTTTTCAGGCACTTTTTTATATTTTTCCTTTCCTTGACCGTTCTGTGTAAAGATATTTCTCGACAATATTGAAAATTCATAAACAATATCTTCAAGTAATGAAAGATTTGTAATAGTGGTAAATATATATATATATATACTACAGTGATGCAGGAATCAAAAGATGGATAAGATCGATCTTCTTTTTCAAAATGTATTTTATCTCCTATTTTATAATACAAATTTATGTCATGTGTATAAAATCATTTTTAGTCATACATTTGGTCTTGAATTAATATCATGTGCATTTATATATTGGGATAAGAGATAAAACACAATTTGAAATAAAAGATTTTTTTTACTCTTAATTTGGGATGATATTTCAGCATCATCATTTCCGTTTAGGAAAGGAGCAAGTCTTTTTTTTTTTTTTTAACATAAAGGATTGAGAGTGACAAAAGATTCTAATTAGTTGATACAGAATAAGATTGAATTTAGGAAATATTTTAATTGGCATAAATTTAAACAGAAGTAACTTGTTTTTTGTAGTTCGTAAGTAGCATTTAAAATGGCCATCGCTTCTGAATTGAAAGAAGTTGTAGGACAATCTACGCATAAACGTGCATGTATTCACGAATAGGACGTATATATTTATCAACCCAAAACTCTATTGTTTCCGGATTCTTTTTTTTTAACAAGTTCATATACACACACACACACACACACACACATAAATATATTGTTGAGCTATATGAAAATTTTCTCCCCCAGCTTTCACGATTTTTTGAGTTGGTTCAATTTTAATTACATGTAATCTATATAGTCTATGTCGTGTTTAATTCACTATTTTGTGGTATTTCAACACCCCCAACCACACGTATAAAATTGTTGATGTGTCAAGATTTGCATTTTGAGCAGTGCGGCTTAAATTTCAAATCCCAAAAATGGCATATAGCAAACTCTCATTTGGGGGGTGTTGGGGGATTTCAAATCACTACAAGAAAAAGTAATATTATTGATAAAATTTAAAGTTACAATATAAAAATTGTCACAAATAATTGTATTAGGTGACGATACCTTCTATTTTATCTCTAATTAAGTTTTTTTTGTGACAACAATTTTTATCTTTTCACAGTATCATTCAATAGTGACAAAAATTAATATTTTAAGTAGCACAACTAACAATTAATGATACACTTATAGTGACAATTCTTTGTGATAACAAAAATTGTACTAGGATTTAATGACAAGATTCCATTGTCACTAAATTCTCACAATAGGTATATTATTAATTATCAATTTTGAACTATGTTGTCACCATTGACACTGTACAACCTATGTTTTGTGACAACATAAATTTGTTGTCACTAAATGTATATAATTAATGACAATTTATCTATTATCACTTGTTATATTGTCATAAATTTACTCACACTACAAAAAAAATGATTTATTGTGATGAAAATATTTATCACAAAAAATTCAAATTTCGTCACAAAAACGTTTTTGTGACGAAAAAAATTCGTCACAGTTTCCTCACAAAATGGCCCTCGCATAAGGTTATTGTGAGGAATTTTTTGTTTCGTCACAAAAAACATATGTGACGAAATGCTTTTTCCTCAAAAAAAATATATTTTAGTGGAAATATTATATTTTTTACTCCAAACTCGATTCGAACCCCCGATCTCCGCTAACCGCGCAACAGTGCCGCGCAAGACTGCTCTTTAGTGGCTCCCAAGGGGAGTCGAACCCCTGACCTTGGATATAGTTGAATGAAGTGCAACCATTATACCAATTGCAATTTTCTTGATGGTTTTGTAATTTTATTGTTCTTATTTATTTGTTACCTTAATTTATTAATTTTAATTTTATTTATTTTTTAATTATGTATTGATTAATTAAATTCAAACAATTATAAGTTATGTTTGTTAAAACACGTACCATACCCATATAGTACCCGTTCCTATGAATACTTGAAAAAATACTTTTATTTTTCATACAAATTCTAAACTCAACGAATAATATATATACTTTTAATATAACATGTTTAATACTTGATGAAGTAATACGTCATTTTATGAAATTTATTATATTCATTTTTAAATTTATAATATATGAACAATATTTATTGGTGTAATATATCAAAATTTATTATAATTATTAATTGAATATTATATAAAAGACAATTTTGTAATACTTCATAAAAATATTAATTATTATATAAATAGTTATATATAATTTATATGATGATTATACATTAAATAATTTAATTATTAGTTTTAAAATAATCTTTTTTATATAAATGACATAAAACATAATTTATGTGAACATAATATTAAATAAGCCGTATTTTTACTCTAGAATATTTTAATAAATCGTATAATAGTTGTTTGCATATTATTGAGCCAATTTCTTACCTTAAATTTTGAAAAATATTTATAATAGGTAAACGTACATGTTGAACGTCAAATATTAGTTGACTGGTATTTAACTAACTAAGATTATAGGTGATAGATGATCATTATAATGAGCGCTATATATATACATATATATATATATATTAAATTATGAGAACAAATTTTATTAACTTTTTTATTTTTTAAATTTATTTATTTTACTAAATTTTGATTTTTTTAATCACTATAAAAATACCTGAAAATGTCAAAATTACAAACAAAATTATATTTGGGGTTTCTTTTGATCAGCTTCTTGTAGTGAATAAAAATATCAAAAGTACCAAATCAAACAAGTTTACAAAATACTTTAACTATGAATCCTATATACAATTAGGATACGTTTTCTATTTTTGATATGATTGGATGTGATCCATTAAATATGGATTATTAATGAAGAAACTATATTAAATCCTTAGTTTATTTATTATTTGTCAAATTATTTGTTCATTCAAAATATCCCATACTTTTACTAGTTTATTGGTTGGTTGTGTGGATTTACTATGTTGGATTAAATGAAAAAATACTTTATTGTACTCCCATTTTTTAAGTGTTTCCTATATTCACCCTCAAAATTTATAGCACTATTTCAATCGTGAACATATTTATCCCTTGTGTCACTTTTAAAACTATTATCCACCTTTTGATATAATTTATTTAATTAATTTCATTTACATTAGTAAAAAACATTTGATAAGTCATAATAGTGTGAATATTCAATTTTTGATGATTAAAAATATTTTCAACTTTGTGTTATCTAAAGTTTGTATTTATTAAGATAAATAGTTAAATATTGAATATCAATTAATATAATGAATATATATTTTTGTTTGATGAACTTATATTAAAAACATTATTATTTAGATCATTTCTTACAAAATCTACAATCATTCAAAATTTGAAAAACTTGTCATCATTCAAAATCTGAGTATTTATTTAAAAGTCAATTCATAATATAAATAGAAAGATTGATTTATCCGCCCCTTATGAGAAATTGTGGGCACGAGGAGCATAAGAAAGAAGGATCTAGGTTCAAAAGATGTTATTATTTATAAAAAGTGGTAAGATTGTCTTTCTAAATTTATTAACAAAAGAAATAAAAGAAAGGAAAACACATCACACCCTTCTAGATATGATCTGTAATCAAATAAATCTGTCAAACAGATCTCGAGCCATTGTATAATCATAGGCCTAAAATTTTGCAAGAAAATAATAACTTAAATAGGTAAACATATCTATCAGATTCATTATAAAGTAGCAAATGTGTCCTTAGAATTTAACATTTTATAATTAAAATTGCATTTTATAATTAAAATTACAAATCTTACATGTTAGTGATCTATATTATCAATTGTTTCGTTTAATTTTTCGCCTGTTAAACTTCATGTATTCTATTTATTTTTTATATCAGAAATTAAAATCATGTATTGCATATCGTTTAGCTCCTTGAATTCTCTCTGTAGAGAGAGAGAGAGAGAGAGAGAGAGAGAGACAGATTACTTGGTGATTACATGGTAAGTGCCTTGTATACCAGCTTTTAGGCCTAATTAGGACCGATCAGATGCGCTAGCACGTGAAAATATCATTAGCTGTAATTATGGACTTATCAGCCAAAAAGTTTTGTTTCCTTACACGGTTTGCTATATTAGAATGATTGGTCCTAAGGAAATATTATGTACGATGGTCTTCAGAAAAAAAACTGGTTAGCAATTTTTACTACAATCCTGATTTTGATTTAACCATGAAATCAATTTATCACATCAAAAAGTTTTAAGTAATTATACTTGTGATACTTCTTATGGTCCAATTATCAATTATGACCGACTTAAAAATAATAAACAGTCGATAGACGGGGCATGCTCTGCGTTAACGATGATTAATCAGAGCTTTATTTGTACCAACCATAATGATGCACTTGCTGTGTGTAATTGAATTTTTAATATGCATAATACTAGAAAAACATTTAAGTTTTATATAATATATATTTACTTTTTTAATTAGTTAATTATAGTCAGTGGCAGATCTTAGGGTGGACAAAAAGGGCCCTTAGGTTAAAATTTTTACTAATTACCATAAGCCCAATATGGCAACATCCATTTCAAAATGTTGCCCTAATGCTCATCACTAGTCTATTTGTGATTTGTAATGACCCACTTATATATGATACTTTTAGAATTAAAAAGTTCAACTAATAACTCATAAATTGATTATGGTTTGAATTTTGAATTGCAATTGTGAATTTTCGACTTCTACAAATACAAAATACCCCTTCTCGACCTCCTTGCCAATTACATAGGGATGTTCATTCGGTTAAAACCGCATATTTTGGTTTTTTTGGTTCGGTTAACCGAAATGTTCGATTTTTCAAAATGAAAATAAAAAATAAAACCGAAATGTGTTCAATTCGATTTTCGGTTAAAACCGAATAACCGAAACAATTGTGAAAAAAATAGTAATAATAATAATAATAATAATAATAATAAAAGAGCGTAGTTGGTGACTTCTTTTGCCAGCATATTGCAAAGTCATGTATGTGTATAAGTAATATGTATACAAACGTTATATGTTTATGTAGTTACGTATGTATATTTTTTTACATATCTATATTTACTTGGAATTGATTACTGTTTGAACTTTGCAAAACTTAGGCCAAGGAAATCCAATACAATATATCAAAGATTCATGAATCATGGTACCACTATATGTATCAATACTTATATATATACACACACACAAATATATATATATATATATATATATATTTGTATTTTACATTTATATACTTTACTCAGTTAATGGTTGATTCATGATAATTTTGATATAATTGTCTTTAGAGCACTTTGTATTTTTTTGAAATTTTTCATATTTCTAATGAATAATCTTACAAGAAAAATGGAAAAATAAGAACAAGTAAAAATGCAATGATGCATACATACACACAGCTGTACAAAGTGTATAGAAAAAAAATAAAAAAAAAAGATAAGAGCTTTTGTTTCTTATTTTTGTTCCATAGATTACACAATATATATATATATATGTATGTATGTATATACATTTTTTATTTTTGGTTTTTTAACCGAAAAAACTGAAGACCGAATTTTCTTGAACTAAAGAACCGAAAATCGAACCCAACATGCTTCGGTTCGATATTTTGGTTTTCGGTCGGTGTTCAATTTTTTTGAACGCCCCCACAATTACCCATTTATGAAGAAAACAAGTACTTCGTTTTTCTTTTGTCAAAGTTTGCAATTGATAGTTACAGTTCCTTTGTATTCTTTTTATGTTTTTTTAATTAAAATTTGCATAATAATGTTAGAATTATACATATACACACACATATATATTCAATTGTAAATTTGTTAATTGGTATTTTTTATTTGAACTTTCACTAATTATTGCATGTCTAAGCAAATATTTGAAGGTGATACAATTATTTTGTCATATTCATAAAGCAAAATAGAGATAATTTATAATTTCTCATCAGTTTATGTGATATTTTTTACTTTGATTATAGTACATATTGTATTTTTTTAATACACCCTACATTACATTACTTTGGACTCCATAAAAAGTTTAGTTAAGATTCTCCACTCACTATATAGCTTGAATTTGTTATGTAAACTTATATATTAAGAGAAATATGGAGAGGCAATGTATCAATGCTGCGTTAGTACAAGTAATAAACTAAATAAGCCGATGATCGATCAGCAAAAATTTCACTTTTCAAAAATCATTAACAAAATCGAAATGGGATAAAACTTGCGAGGTTAGTGATATTTTTTTTATTTTGGTTTTGTTTTCGATAAGTGCAAGGTTAGTGCATTAACTTTTGAAGATGTCACTCAATAGTGTCAGTGCCATTTCTTCTGTTTTTCCAACTCGGAAGGTCATATTTGGTCTAGATTTTCGGTTAAGAAAATTGCTAAAGAAAAAAAAATCATTTACTTTAATTATTTTGAAAGTATTTTGATTTGCACGTTTTAGAGTCCATTTGGATGAGCTTTTTTTCAAAAAGAAGCACGTATTTTTCGAAAAAAAGCACTTCGAAGAAAAAAAAATTACGTTTGGATGAGCTTTTGAAAAAAAACAAAAGTAAAAAAAAAAAATCAAAAGGCTTTTTTCAGAAGTTATCCAAAGTAGTTTCAAATAAAAACACTTTGTAAAACACTTTTAATTATTATATCCAAACACAAAACTGCTTAGCTTTAAACAAAACTTTGCTATAAAAAATACAATTCAAAAAATATTTTTTAATAAATCCATCCAAACGAATATTTAAAACCCCAAATGCCCCACCTCACCTCCACCCTCAAAACTCAGTTGTGATGTTAGGGTCTTAGGGCTAGGAATTGTACGTACCAACTATATATGAATTATAGATAATATAAATAATTAAATTAAAAAAAATAAAAATACACTAAATAAAATGCTGTGAAAAATCATTTGGGGTTACTCAAATTTAATTATATACATACAATTTTTTTTTAAAAGATATATTTTTTAAATTATATGTGGCTCTGTTGTTGAAAAAAAAAATAGAAAACTAAAAAGTTTAGATTAAAAAGGAAAGAAAGCAAGAATATATATATATATATATATATATATATATATATATGTGTATGATGGAATCTGGTTATAAGTCATGATTTATAATAAAAATCCAATTAGTTGTAAAACTGGACCTAGGAATTGAATACTACAAGACATTAGTAGTAATAAAAGTTAAAAGTGTGTGATTTGACGGGGGTAATTGTGGTCAAAGAAAAAGTTGGATAGCATGATGGATGTGTAGATGAGTGGACCCCACACAGTGGAAGAAACGGTGGGAATCCATCATTACAAGAAGAAGACATTCCCATCATTCGCACGTGTCCCATCAATCTCACAAAACAAACCCATATATGATATATATATATATATGAATCAAAAATATTAGTTTCTTTTTTTTATCAAGTCTTTTGTTTTAATTAAAATTTCATTCTTTTTCTCATTTTATAAATACACGGTAAGTATAAATAACTTAATGTTTTGATTATATATTCGGGGAATTGTAACTCTTAAACAAAATCACACCTTAAAGAATTGGCCACTAAATATAAGAGAGCCCAAAAATTATATAAAAATCATAACTTTTGGAGTTTAGTATACGTCCTAAACATAGTGTAGTGCACTCTAGGGATAAAATGAATCAAGTCTGCTTGTAATTTTAAAGAATCGGCTCGATAAAGTTTGAACTCGAGTTTGAAGAAGTCGAGCTTATATTTTGAGTTAAAGATAAATCAAACGATTTTATTTGCAGGTTCATAATCGTTTTTTTTAATATTTATTTTCATACTTATGTATAAGTATATAATTATAAATAATATATAATAATTTTTAACTCGAGCCTAAACTTAAGCTCAAGTTCATGAGCCGAACATAATCAAAAATATTTTTTTTCCTTTTTAATTACGAGGTTGGACACTTACCAAAACTTTAATTTATTTGTAAATTCGAAATGAAATGGCTCAAACTTGAGACTGGAAAAAAAAAAAAAAAATTGACCCAACTCAATTTGTTTGTAACCTGATGCATCCTTTCACTCGGATTTTAGGTACTTGTTAGATCTTGGGATCTTGGCTCTGTCATCGTATAATAAAGTGTTTTTTGTGATTGTATATATGCACGCACAAGGTCGTCGGCCGGGGCATCCCAGGCGATGGAAAAAGAGTTGTTTGTGTGTGTGGTACGGACTAATCAAATGCCGTTCAAAAGCCAACAGATGTGCACGCAAGCATGATAACCTTCCGCTTTGAATTTTCAAAAGATATTTCATAATAATAATTATAATTGCTAGATTCTAACTAGTGGCTTCATTCGTGTACATGACTTTAATTTTCATTATTTCTTTTTTTTTTCTCCCTTGTTAGAGACCTTTTGGTTAAAGTATATATTTTTGGGAGGTAGGAACCATGATTTTAATTGTTTGATTATTACAAAATAAGTATTAAGTAAATAAAATTAAGGATGAAAAGTTTGTAATTTCGTGTATGGGTGGCGGTTTATATGAGGAAATTAAGAGGAAAATTCTTTTCTAATAATTTCAACAGCTCTCGAATACACCCGACGTTCATTGCGAGTGTCACTATAACAAAGTATACATTATAGGACACTTTTTTCGGGATACATTTTATAAGTGTCACAAAAATATTATTTTGGGACACTTATCATTAATCATAATTACTAAGTTTATCAAGGCACTTAAAAGTGCCATATATAAATTTATTTTTGGGATACATTTTTATAAGTGACATAAAATTTTTATTTTAGAACACTTATCAATTAATCCTATTAACTTAGTTTATTGAGGCACTTAAAAGTGCCATATATGTAATTGTTTTTTGGGATACATTTTCATAAGTGTCATAAAAATATAATTTTGGTATACTTATCAATAAATCCTAATAATTAAGTTTATTGAGGCACTTAGAAGTGCCATATATATAATATTAGTTTGCCATATATATATAATATTAGTTTGGCTGAAAATTCAACCAAAAATTTAAACAAAATTTAAAAATTATTAAATTTTTAATTTTCGACGGAATTTGGGTGGGATTTTTTGTTAAAAATTTAAAAAAAAAAATTAAAAAAACATTATATTTTAAATTTTCACCGAAATTTTGGCAAAATTTTCTGTCGAAAATTTAAAAATAAATAAAAAATCTTAAAATTTCAAAGTTTGGAGAAATTTCGGCAGAAAATTTCGTCGAAAATTTTAAAAAAATTAAAAAATATTATATAATGTTCGTGTATGCTATATATATATATATATGTAATGTTTGTGTATATATATATATATAGTTGGAGAAATATTTATAATAACCTTATTATTATTTTAATTATTGTATGCTACATATATAATTTTTGTGTACATATATATATATATATATATACACACACAATTGGGAAAATGTTTATATAAACCTTATTATTACTCTTACTACTACCAAATCTAATCAGAAAAAAATGAAATGATACGTTATAAATCATACTGAATTAAAATAAATGATTTGATAATTTAACTTTAAATTTAATGCAACTAAGAGGTAAATAATTAATGTAATGATATTTCAAAAATTATTAAAGTGGTAATTTCAAACATATATGTTAAATATAGAAAAAGAAAAAATATGACAACAAAGTGATTTTAGTCTAACGATAAGAGGCTTGTTTGCCAACTAAGAGACAAGGGTTTGACTTCCCGCAATTGCAAAATATGGATTAAAGTTGGACGCGCGCGTGTGAGGAAGTAGTGAAGGTTCTGGGTTCGATTCTTAGGTTTGGCAATTAGAATTTTATTTTAATAAAAAAATGATAGAATTTCAGCGGAATAGTAAATATTATTAATGTGCCTCGAAAATATATTATTGAGACACAAATAAATATTTTAGGGACAATTAATAAATGTCTCATGATTTATTGCGACACGCAAACATATATTTTATCTGTTCCAAAAAGTATAAATGTCTCAAAAAAATATATATTAGGGCATATTTTTGTATCGAAAAAAGGAATTTTTGTTTTAGTGTGTAATGGAAAATATTACATAGTTGTGTAATTAGTAAAAGATGTAGACTGGAGAAAGGCTTGTGCAGGGGTAGGATAGAATAATGCAACGCCCAAAATAAAAGAAGAAAAAGAAATTACAATGTCACAAAACATTTTTGTACAAAGTCATATACATTTATGAATTTCGAGTACTAGAAGAAAGAAAATGTCATGTTCGGCCCCTTTTCCCAATGACTTTACATATTTCTACACCTAGTTTTTCGTTTTGCTGGGGAAACCTTTTCAACCTTGGAAGTTGATGGAAAATGATATATCGGTATATATATATATAAATATAAATATATATATAGAGAGAGAGAGAGACCCTTGGCTTGTCAATTATATGCAAAATAAAGTGAATCGTTGTAGCCATCATTGCCTTGATTGAAATTTATTCCCCAGTTAGATTTAGATTAGCATCTTTTTTGTACATTTAGCTCATTACTTTATGTCCTACAGTGGAACTCGCCCTTTTCTTTGGTTTCCTTTTTCTTTTTCTTTCTCTTTTTTACCGAGGAGAAAAAGAAAAAAACAAAGAGAAAAGAAAGAGACTGTGTGGGATAATGGCATGATCGCATGGTGAGAAAATGTCATGTCCGTGTATGGAAAAGTGGGAACAAATTGTTGAGGGAAAAGGGGTTTTGTGTGTGTGTGTGTGTGTGTGTGTAAATGGATGACAGTCCAAACAACATTTTGCTGAATTGATGGCACTGAAAATATCAGAGTAAATACTGCAAAATTGTTTGGCTGTTCTTTACCTTTCATGCATTTTTAATATTCCCCTCTTTATTTGGCTTTTCTTTCCATCATTGTTCTAGTTGATGTAAGAGTTCATTGATGCGCACGAGTCTCAATTTTTCATCAATATTACATGCAATTCGGATCTTCTGCTACAAAATAGTGCTATATTTTTTCCTCCACTAATTAATACATGTTATGTGTATTGGTGGGCGATTGAGATAAAGAAACAGAATATTTAAAAAAAAATTCATATTATAATTTTTTTTCTTTCCTTATTTCAGTTGTTCATCAATATACGTAGCATGTATTGGTGAGTGGAGGGAGAGATATAACACCTTTTTGTAACAGAGAATCCAGACTGTATTACACGTGGTGTGTATGGATGATTATAGTAAAACATGTTACGAATTAAATTATATAATACAATATTGGAATTCGGGCGGGGTTCATCCTTGCAAAGTAACATTTTGTGAATTATAGTCATTTATTATTCTATAGTATTATTAGTACGTATTGAGTTACAACAAAGAAATAATTACTCAAAAACAGTCATCTTGATTAAGGTTATATGAGAATATCTTATATATGTGTATGTTCTTTTATTTGTTGGAAATTGTATTCCTAGCACAAAAAAAAGGAATTGGGACTTGAGGACCTGATTATTCAATTCAGGATAGAAGAAGACAATTGGAAGTCCTATGTCAAAGCTGGTAAGCTACACATATAAGCTAGAGCTAACTTGGTGGAGCCTAGCTCAAACACCAGCAGAAAAAGAAAGCACCAAAGACAAGGACCTAGCCAGAAGAAAAGCAAAGCAAAAAGGTTCAAAGGCAACTGTAACAACTGTGGCAAGCCAAGTCACAAGATGAAAGACTGCCGAGCTCCAAAGAAAGAGAGAGCAGAAGCTAATATAGCTGAAAATAAGTATGTTTCGGTGGACCAGTCAGAGTTGTATCTCACCGCAGTTGTGTTTGAAGCTAATTTAGTGGACAGCCCAAAGGAGTGGTGGATCGACACTGGAGCTACCCGCTAAACCTGCTCTGAAAAGGCCCTGTTCTTGACCTATACCTCAATCAACGGTCGAAGGCTCACTACTAGAAAAACTGCATATAGTCATGGATTTTAAAAAAATATAAAAAATACTTAGCAATGGGTTGCCACGGCCTAGCCGTGGCTAAAACTGGCGCAAAATTTGGCACCAATTTTTAGCCACAGATTAGCCACGGCCAGACCGTAGCTAATTTAGTTACTGTCTGTTCGTGGCTAACAACCACGGATTAGCGACGGTCTGACCGTGGCTAACAGCCACGGATTAGCCACGGTCTGACCGTGGCTAACAAACACGGATTAACTACGGCCAGGTCGTGGCTAATCATTTTAAAAAAAAATTATTTTATTTGTCTTCGACTTAATTCGTTCTTTGAAAAGAAACATGTTATTCTATTTTCTATTATCAGTCAAATAAATCTTTTAATTAAATTGATATATAACTGATTAATGGTAATGATTGTGTCATAATCAATATATATATATATATATATTTCGAATGACGAATGATCGTTTAAATTATTTGATGATATAATGTTCTATTGATCGAACTAATTCTCAACTTAAGTTTCACAATTATATGTTATAATATCACAATATTTTGGATTATATATATACTACCTATATAAGTGTATATATAAGTACGTATGCAAGTTTCATTTACATATGGTCACTTGTTCATATGTACGAGTTAATTGTGTAATTTTAAAAGTTTATAATTGATAAAATGTCATAACTTATATTGTACTTTTATCAATAAATCAACAACGCATTATTGTTATTGATATTTAATAATATTTCAGTGTTAAAGTACAAGAAAGCCACTAATGTATATTAGCCACGGTCTGACCGTGGCTAAACCATGGCCTGGGTGGTTAGCCACGACCTGATCGTGGCTAATCATTGTTTTTAAATTATTTTATTTGTGCTCGATTTAATTTATTTTTAAAGAGAAACATGTTATTCTATTTTCTATTATCAGTTAAATAAATATTTTAATTAAATTGATATATAACTGAATAATGTTAATGATTGTGCGATAATCAATATATATATATATATATATATCATAGGTAGTTTGATGTACATCACGAATTGCACACGCCCGGATATTGCACAATCAGTTAACAAACTGAGTAGATTTACAAGTAATCTAGGGAAGGACCATTGGAAAACGTTAGTGAGGGTTCTTAAATACCTAAAATATACCTCAAAATATGGATTGTACTATATGAGATGTCCAACGGTATTGGAAGGATACAGTGATGCTAATTGGATATTAGATGCAAAGGACACAAAGTCCACAAGTGGTTATGTCTTTACCTTAGGTGGAGCTGATGTATCTTAGAAGTCCTCAAAACAAACTTGTATTGCTAGGTCTACGATGGATTCAGAGTTCATAGCTCTGGACAAAACTGGAGAAGAAGCAGAATGGCTCCACAATTTCTTAGAGGACGTTCCATGCTCGCCTAAGCCAATGCCTATAATTGCTATATACTGTGATAGTCAGTCAGCAATTGGAAGGGCCCAAAGGAAGATGTACAATGGTAAATCAAGACATACACGTAGAAGACATAACACTATTAGGCAGTTGGTCTGTAGTGGTATAATCTCAGTTGATTATGTGAAATCAAAAGAGAATTTGGCTAATTCGTTGATTAAAGGATTACCATGAGATCGAGTATACTACTCATCAAGGGGGATGGGATTAAAACCTACAAATTAAGAGTCTTCATAGCTGTAACCTAACCTTGATGACTAGAGATTCCACGAACTTGGTTCAATAGGACAACTGAGTTATGAAGATTCAAACAAGCATCAAGGAGACACTTCCAACCCATTCCCGTGATTGACTGATGCTCCCTGCTGAACAGGTACTAAGCTAATGATTACATTTTAATGATTCTTATAACTAAAAAGTGGAGTATGGCAGGATACTCTAAAATAGGAGATCACCTATGTAAGTGTGAAGACGGGCCACTTCAAATGAAAATGCTTATGAATCCAAGATGATGTCCAAGGCCAGAACGGACATAACTGTGAGAATAAAAAACTGTTAGAAGATGCATTGTGAGATTATTGTTGTATTGGTTTATACTAACACCTGAACAGTTCAATACATTATGTACACTGATTACCTAAGTGAATTTGATAGTATATCTCTAAGGAAGGTTCAAAGCCACAAGCTACCTATCATGATGTAATGTGTTTTCATCGAAACTCTTGGAAAGTGTCAGCATATCATTTGCATTAATTTCATTTATGTGGGGGATTGATGGAAATTGTGTTCCTAGCAAGTTGGTATTTGACCAACTTTGAAAAATTATCTAAGTGGAATACAAATCTAATTTGTAATTATAGTTCGCATTAATGAATTTTACTCCGAACGGAGATGTGAATAATGTATTCACTTGATTGATTACAATTTTGGGTTAATGAGAAATTACTTGCCAAAGTTAGCCACTTAAAGAAGATGAAGCTAGGATTGGGAAGGCATTAAGAATGTCATCCCATATTTTAAAAATAAAGGGAAATTGGCCACCTAATATTGCCCAAAAACTTACAAGGGGTTGGGGTCCCTTGGGGATACCCAATTGTGTAAACGGGCAAGGAACTAGACCTAAGTGGGTTCGGGCCAAAGCACGCGCGCGCACCGCCGTCAGTCCGGCGGGCACGGCTTGGCGTAGTGGGTCGGGCTTGGCATAATTAAAATATATTCTTTTTGGGCTAAATTTGATTTGAAATTTGGATCAAACCAAACCCAATTCAAGTTAATCGGATGTGGATCAAGGGTTCGGAGCAGATCCGAATAGCACGCGGATCGATGCGGCTTTGCTCAATCATATCCGAACCAGTGCTGGGGTTGGTCCAGGAGGTGTGTTTTGCACTCACATACCTGCCAGAATCATTCACTCACATCCAACAACATTTTATAGTTTCCTGCATTTCAGTACACATACTTTCCAAAGCCATTTTGTTTCTTGTTTCAAGAGTTTACGAAACTTTTTATTCGTTCTTCTTGAGATTTGAAATGCTCCTATCTCAAGAAAGTTCGTTGTAGCTTGGAAGACAATTGCCGTTTAAACCGTGAACACTGTACTGGGCAAAATTATCTTAAAGACAAAAAATCAAATTCTCGCCTCGACTTTATTTTATTGAAATCACCTATATTAAAAACAACATTATTAAAATTTAAAATGACGCTCATGAAATGTTAAAGTATAATTCATAAATATAAAATTTAAATTTCACCCCTGAAAAATTAAAATTCTGTGTCCATTCTTGATTAGAATTGTGTTGCATTGTGTACACGTGTAGTTTAGCCCACATTCTTTCCTTTTGGGTGGGGATTGTGGATCAGGAGAATTTGACTTTAAACGCAAGACCTCTTTTGTTGTAACATGATTTTTTTTTTAATTTTAAAAAGAAAAAAAAATGAGGAATATAATACCACTTCAATCAAAGAGGGGTGGCATATATAATCCACCAAAATTTATTGCCAAATTAGAATCCAAACTTGACATGATAAATTATTAATTTGGACATACAAAACCACAATAAAAAGTTCAAATTCATATAACATCTCTTATAAAGCAAAAAATGGTGCATGCCACGATACACTATGGTTGATTACTTTTATTAGTTTTGTTGGGTGGGCTTTATATTCTTCTAGGACTTGTAACCTATTTATGTTGGTGGTTACATTACACTCGCTCAAAGATTTAAATCTAATCTTCATTAACAAATTGCTACTTCATTAATTCCCTTGTCTCGTCACCCTCTCACCCTCCTAGTGAAAACTTCAGCAATATTTCTAGTCGAAAATCACGTATATATAGTTAGAAACATGAATTTGTATAACATACTTTACTGAATTCCCCATAGGTAGCATGACATAATTAGGGGTGTTTGCAAACACTTATTTTTGAAAAAATAAAAAATAACAAGTCCAAAAAAATTAAGTAGTAAAAATGGAAAGTGTGTGAAAAGTAAAAATAAAAGTAGTAGTTCAATTTTGAAAAAGTAATTAAAAGTTAGAAGGGTTTGTCTATTATTAGGTAGGGTGAAAAAAGTTTAATATTAGGTACCCTCATTTTATTAGAGTACTCGTTACTTGTTTCATAGGTTACACTTACCTGTAACCTATTATGCAGGTTGTCATGACTTGCTACTTATTGTTTACCTACAAATTCTATTTTTAATTACATGTGTAAGGTCCATTAAACTAAATCTATCATATCCATTCAAACAATCAATCAACATTCATCATTTAACTTTTCCCTTTAGTAATTTTTATTAGATACATTTTAACATTTAATTTATCGATAAACATAATAACATATTAATGCATTTTAATGTGCGAATTTTTATAACAAATATTATAATTTATATTAATTTCAACAAATTCCTTATTGTAATGTGTTATCAATTTTCATGAAATATATTTTTTTATTAAAAATATCAAGTAAAATTGGATTGCTTCTTAAGATGTCAAGTTGATGCTTAAAATTTAATTTAAAATCAAAATCAAATTGATGCTTAAAATGATATATCAATCTCTTATTGGAACTTTAATACTACTTATATATCTTCTTAGTTAGTTTTATTTTTGTTCAGTATTGCACATCACTATTCATCATTAGTTAATTTATATGAATTCAATAAAATTATAATTAAAACTCCATAACTCTAATAAATCAATAATTTGTATAATATTTGACTTATACTGCTATTCGCACACAGAAAATGTATGCAATTCTATTGATCTTTATATGTTCTTTGTCAAATAACTTTTTGAAATAGTTATCAATATAGGATTAATGATAATTTTTTTAGAAAAATAACTTATGAGGCCTTTTCTTTTAATGAAGAATTAAGTGCATCAATATTGTAATCTTATTGTTAACAATAATTTGTTTAATATGATAATAACATAGAAAATCAACCTTAACCTAGTTAATTGAATCATTGGTTAATTATATATAATTAATTTTTTTTTTATGTTGTTCATTCTATCAATATCATTCTTCATATGATCTTAATCACCTTAATTTTGCCACATGAATATAATTTATATTAACTAAGAATTGTGCTATGTCTTCAAATCAATACATCATTTAGCAAAATGATTTTAATTTTATGTGCATATTTATTATTAATAATTGAAAATATATATATATATATATATATTGTGAAATCGAAGCATTGTCAAGTGAATTGTGAGTTCAACAACGTCAATATATGATAGAATGATATTAACAAACAAACAAGAATAGAAAAATGAGTAAAAACTATTTTGTTCGGAATATAATGAAATGATTTGTAATAGTATTTTTATAAAATTTTTGTATTTAAAATAATTAAACAAAAATCATATACTAATTACTTAATTTATTTAAGTAAGTATATATATATATATATTGTAATGATAAATATGAATATATATTAATATAAAGGACCATCTTTCAATTTTTAATTTATAAAATAAAATTATTAACATAAGATATTTAATATTATTTAATTTCATACTCTATTTAATTACAAATTTCATCATAATATAATTTATTTGTCATGTATATATATATATATAGAGAGAGAGAGAGAGGAGAAAAAAAATTATTAACTTTCCTATTTATTAGGATTCTCTCTTCATTAATCCCTTAAACTGAGGAGGTTGAAAAAAGATAAGTACCATATTTTTGGTAATTCAAAATAAATAATTATAAGCTACCAAGCAGGTTATAGGTTAAAATAGAAAATATAAACTTGTTGACGTGAAATTTATGTACGCATGGCAATTAATTAAGGTCATACCTAATGTTAGGTAGTACAAAGCTACCTTTTATTAGAAGCCCCCAAGTTAGAAAACACAAGAAAAATAACTTGTCACTACGAAATTTTTTATTATGCCTTCTAAAACGTAGTAAAAGATAGTAATTTACCACAAAATATCTATATATATTAACAAAAAGTTACAATGGCATAACAACAAGATTCCTTTTTGCGAATATTGGAAGTGTTGGTTCTAACCCCCAACTTATGCAAAAAGAAGCTCCCTGGTGCGCATGAGTGTGGCCTGCCATGGTGTAGATCCAGGTTCGATTCCCAACAGGCGTAACGAGTTATATTAAAAAGAAAATTAAAGATAGTAATTTTAGAAATTTTTTTTATTAAATTTAAATAATAAAAAACAATAAATTTGTATCGAAAAGGGGACATATTTTGATTTTAGCAGCTACGAAAATCATATCATAACAAAAATTGATAAGTTCATAGTAAAAGTTGTTTACTATAGTCTTGCCTATCGTAAAAGTATTTGTTACGGTTAACTACAATAGCAAATTCGTAGCAAAAAATTTTTTGCAACGAATTTTGGTCTGTTACTACCATTTTCTTGTTGTAGCTAGGAATGAAGTTGGAAATTTTTGTTTGGGGGAAGAAGGAGATCAAATTTCTATAAAATATTAATGATATGTCTAAAATTTAAGGGGTGAAAGTTTAAATTTTCAAGAAACTGCATGTAAAGTTTAGTTCGATACAAACTGGAGGGGGAGTGATTGCACCCTCTAACTCTCCACTGGCTCCGTCTCTGATCGAAGCAAAAAGTTTTTTTGGCAGCCTGATGTTTTCAATTTTTAACTTATTTTAATTTTTTTGAATAGAAGCAAAAAAAATAACACACTTTATTTCCTGCCTTTTTTAAAAAAAAAAAAAAGAAACAAAAAAGCATTTTTTTTCTCTATTTGCATACACCCCCTTGAATCTTCATTGATTTTTCCATAATAGATACGTAAAAGAAGATGCCTATGGCTCATGATGTCCAATTTGATATTTTAGAGTCGATCTCTAAGTAGGTTACAATCAAATACTAGGCTTATATGTTAGGGTCATAGTCACGTTTGAGTGTAATTACATTTTGTAGTGTTACCCATAATTTTGATGATGACATAGAAAATATATTTTATTATTTGAATCACATTGTTATCTTACAAAATATATTTTAACAGTTAATTTCCATCAAGATCTCTAACGGTTACTTGCCATCGCAAGAGGATTTTAAATTGAATTAAAATTAAACACTTTCCTTAATTTCCTCCAACGGTTACTTATTTAAAATAGAGAATTGAGTTTTTGCTTTATTGAAAGATCGTCTTTGTGCTATTAATACACTGAAAGATGAAGAAGAAGGCAATGGTTTGAGTATCAAGCAATTTGTGTTTAAGCTTTGACTCTCGCTCATTGTGTATCCCTATAGAAAACGTGTGTGTGTGTAATTTTCTATAGGAAGTATTAAGTGAGAATTGAGTGTAGAGATCTGTCAAGGCTGTGCGTTGTTACCAAGTGTTTGGTAATACCAGTAGTTTAATAGTGTGTTGTTTACCGAAGTGCTTAGTAGTACTGGTGGTCCAATGCCAGTTCCAATTAGACAAGATAGCTCTTCTCACTCTATGTTTTGTGTATTTTTTGGGTTTGGAAGTAGTATCTTCCTTAATACTCTATGTTTTGTTATCGGTTTGTGCCTTATTATTCCGATTTTAATTTTAATAAAATATTTTGTAGGCTCAAAATCCTAAGTTGAAACTTACTTAGGTACTGAATTAAACCTCGGTCCAATCACTATAAATCGATTGTTCATTTTGTTTCAATATTCTGTTATTCTTAATTCACTGGTAGTTCCAATCTCGTAATATAATAAACCGAATATTCTGTTGAAAAGGGCTAATCCACCCCCTCATAGGCTAACATGCAGGCTCAAATTTATTTGTTGAAGATTGTAGCCTAAGCTCAGTTTTTTCAATTGAAAAAAAAAATATGCATGAAGCTTATGGAGAAGAATTGATATATAAATTGTTCAATTTTTGTATCTTTTATATGCAAACCATATCTACTTTTGCGTTTTAGGACGCTTAAAATGGAAGTTGGGCTTTTTTAAAACAGTAAAAGCCACCAGTCAGTTTTTTGTTTGGATTAAGATGGTGTCTGGCTAAATTTATAAGCTTTTTAAAATATATTGTAACATGTTTTACCACTAACAAGATGCCATATAATTTGTAGTAATTTTTTTTTTCAATATAAACTCTTTTTTTAAAAAAAAATAAAGCGTTGGCAACTTATTTTTAAAATTTTAAAATTAATTATAAAATTGCCACTACCAATATTTTATAAACTCCAGCCATGTAATTTATCTAAACACTTTTTAGAACTTATTTTTAGAATAAAATCAAACATCTTATAAAATAAGTGCTTATAAAATGTTTCGAATTAGCTTAGCCCCATCAAGCCTGCCTAGTATATGCAGGTTGTTTAAACTTCATATATATTGCATAATAATAAAAAGATTTTTGTTTTGGTCCTAGCGACTCGATTTCAACACCCTGACCAACTAATTTGAATTCGAGTATTGCAAATACATAATATGAGGATGACCTTTAATTCCACCTAAATAGTTCATTCACAACTCCAAAAATTAATTTGTGAATATTATTTAAGAAATCTAGCGCTTTATTCTATTAGACCAGCTGATATTTGGTAATAATATAGTGATTCAGTCAAACATGGAGCAAATGAACCAAATACAAGCATTTTAGTGTAGCATTTTGGTTTCTGTTATCAGAATATTATTAAAAAAATCAAAATATCCATCTACCAAAAATAAAATAATACAACTATTTCAAATTCTTAGGGCGAGTGACGTTTTCAAGTTTTTTTTGTGTGTGTGTGTGAAGTTGCCACGTGATTTATTATTTTTTTTAATTTTATTTTAATTTTCATCAATTTTTTCCTCTTTTTACTCTTCCTTTTTCTTTTTCTTTCTTTTAATATTGCCTTGAAATTGTTGCAGCAAGTGCGATGATAATTTATTTATATATTTACTAAAACTTGCTGATGGGTTGGGCCAATTATGAACCTACAACCCAACAAGACCAACCCCAACCCAATTCAAAGTAAATTAAGATCCAACTCATACCAAAGGCTAGTTGAATAGAGCTTGAATGTATTAATTGCCGCCCATTATTCTGATCCATGATCTAGGCCTAGCACATGTTTACCTTCCATGTTGTGGACCTTTTGTTTAATTAATCCAACTTTACAGTTGTTTATTTTCATTGGTTTTTAGCCCAACCAGGCCCGTGGTTGGAGTGGTTAATGGCAGCTTATCTAAACAAACCAAATTTTTGCTTTTAATAATTTAATAAACGTACATGACTTCATTGAAACCACCTGCATAGGCACGACGTGCAATTTTTGATATTTCCAACAATATTCTTTATTGTGAGTAGTTCATAGAATTCCAAATTTATTGTACTGTTACTGTTAGGAAGATCAGATCATCTTTAAATGATAGTTTGCAAATCTTGAGTGGTTTTTCCAAATGCTGGATTAAATCATGTCAAAAGCACCATATTACATTTTGGGAAATTTTTAGCCAAAACTTGGCTTGGCTGATCTAGCGTTGAACACGTGGAGAGTGATTTATACTTACCATCAATAGTTTAGGAAGATTAATCAATCATATAATATGTCATGATTAGTTGGTTTTGATTGAACCGTGTCTGAATTAGGATTTTCCATTATAGTTCGTAATTGACATATATAAATTGTAGAAACGTGGAACAAGCTATAGCAGTACCACACTAGATTCTCTATTCCAAACTGTATTTCATCTCCTATTCCAATCCATGGATATACGTCAAGTGTAAAGATCCTAAGCCAAGTATATAATTAAGGAAGTAATTTTGTACAAATGGCATGACTGTGAATTATGAAGTAGGAGATAAAATACTATTTTAAAATAGAGGATCCAATCTGTAGCAGTACTGGCCAAAACTTTTAATTAGCTGAATCTGTATGAAGTCTTCATGAAAATCTTATAATTAGTAGGCATACTTTGAGTGGTTAATTTATTACCGTTATCTTGTTGGACTAAGACTTGAAAATCCATAACAGCAACATTAGAAGTAGCATACGTTAGAAAAGTACAGTGTTTGGGCCTTTGACCTTACAGTTGAAGTACATGTTGTATAAATGTAGCAATAATAGGTGAAGGCGTTCTATTTCTGCCAACTACATTGATTTGGCAAATGAGTTAAGGATGCAGAGACTTTATGGATACTGAAAATCTGGGTAGGTAGTACAAGCAAGTCTGAAATTGATAAACCAAAACTGAGTCTGATGTTACAGTGTGTTTAATGAGATGCTTGAGTGATTATTTATTAACCTCATATCTACTCTCTGCATTCACATAGAGACGAAAAACTTCTCCGGGGGAGAAAGATTTTCTCACTATTCCATGCATACATATGTACATGATGATAAGTGTACACATCTATTAATTCACTAGTACGAGAAAATAAGTCCTTCACTAATAAAAATTTTGTGACAGAGAGATTTGGTCATAAATATAAGATAGGGATAATTACATCTACACCCTCTGAGGTTTGGAGTAATTACCGATACACCCCCTGACATTTGACTATTTACAATTACACCCCCTCTGCGTTAGAGCCGTTAACAAACAAGCCCTTCCGTTAGTGGCCGTTAGAGTTTTTGTTTAACACCGTTAGTCTTGAATTATAAACTTCCAAAAATACCCTTCAATTGGTAGAAATTTAATTATAAAATAATTTTGACTTTTTAAAATGACTATAATACCCATAGAGTTGTCTAAATAATATTTCAAAATATTTAAAAGATTATTTATAATTTTCAAGAACAAAATTTAATTTCAAGAACAAAATCACCATCTTCTGCATCTTCAAAACTTCCAAAAATCACCATCACCATCATCCTAGATCCACCACTATGGACGGTGGCGGCGGTGGCCGGCAAGGGCAGTGGAGTGGGGTTGGGCGGTGGGGGGGGATAGGCAGTGGGAGGGGAGGGGAGGGAAGGGGGCCGGCGAGCGGGGGAGGAGCTGGCGGCTACCAGGGGAAGGGGAGGGGATGGGGGCGGCGAGCGGGGGAGGAGATGGGGGGCTGCCACCAGGGGAAGGGGAGGGGGTGGGTGGGGGCAACGAATTAGGGTTTGGGGAGGGTTGGGGGTTGGGTCGGGCGGGGGAGGGGATGAGGGCAGTGGGCGGGTGTTGGGTTGGGCGGGGGAGGGGATGGGGGCGGTGGGCGAGGGTTGGGGGTTGGGCTGGGCGGGGGAGAGGCTGCGCGACGGGGGAGCTGGGTGGGATGGGGGAGATGGGGGTTGGGTTGGGCGGGGGAGGAGCTGGGTGGCGGTGGCGGCAGGCGGGATGGGGGAGATGGGGGTTGGGTTGGGTTGGGCGGGGGAGGGGCTGGGTGGCGGTGGCGGCAGGCGGGATGGGGGAGATGGGGGTTGGGTTGGGTTGGGCGGGGGAGGGGCTGGGAGGCGGGGGAGCTGGGCGGGATGGGGGAGATGGAAGATGGTGGCGCCGGCGGGGGGAGCTGGGTGGGATGGGGGAGATGGAAGACGGTGGCGCCGGCGGGGGAGCTGCGAGATGGTGGCGCAGGTGGTAGAGACGCTGGAAGAGATGTAGAAGAAAAGAAAAAGGAAAAAAAAAAGAAAAAGGAAAAAGGAGAAGAAAAAAAAGGGGGGGGGGGGGGAAAGGAAAAGAAGGAAAAGAGACCGAGGGGCACTTTTGTCAATCCACAAAAACCCTTTTTTTTTTTTCTGATTTTCTCAATTTTTTTTGTACAAATATATAAGGGTAATAATGTCTTTTTCATCAAACCGTCAAGGTTTCTAATTAAATCTTTAAATAGGGGGTGTAATTGTAAATAGTTAAATATCAGGGAGTGTATCGGTAATTACACCAAACCTCAAGGGGTGTAGATATAATTATCCCTATAAGATATTCATGACAAATTTGTGACGGAATTTAATATAAAAAGTATTGAAGCAACAACCAATTGAAAAACATTTAAAATGATATTTGTGGCAAGCGAAATGTGAAATGAATTTGTTTGGTAGTGAAAGAGTGTATTCTTGTAATGATGAACTTGCAAAAATATTCATAAAGTCCAGCCCTACGCAACATAGGATCGAATTTCCTACAGGATCCAATTTCCGATTACAACATTACAAGAAAGTACCCATTTACTAATGAAAAAATTGTAACAAACCAATTCCGCTAAGATATAAAAAATTTGTGATGAATTTGTAATTAACATAAACTACCAAAACAGAACTAAACAATACCAAATGACAAGGTATTCATGATGAATACGTGAGAAATAAAATTTGTCGCAGAAAATATGTTTTGTGGTACATTTCATCAAATTAAACAACAATAAATTGTTTTGTAATTGAATTAGGGTACTTTTATTATGGTGAAAGATTTATACAATCTAGAAATTTTCAAAGTCATTTGCCCAACATATGACGCTTTTGAATATTTTTGGAGTAAATTAGACTAAGTTGTAAAATTGTCAAACCCTATTGCAACATGTTATGGCTACGCAATAAGGATTGGGTCATTGGGCGATTAATCGTAAATCGGCTAACAAGAGCGGTTTGTTTTCCCATTGTTATGATTCTTTGACCGATCTATGGTGATGGTGAATTAATCAAGCTCGTTAAAGGGAGAAAGAACCTTATGATTAGTTGAAAGAGATACCTAAATCTCGTGAGAATATGACAAGTTTTCCGCTTATCTCTTTTAAAGAAAGATTACAATATATATATATATATATACATACATATATACATATATATATATATATATATATATAGGAAAGATAATATTTAACAATCCTGTCACAATAAAATCTACAGAAAACAAAAACAAGAATCCTACCATAATAGGATTTGTATAAAATAAAACTCCCAAGTTAAGGTAACTGCAGAAAATTATTTTTTCGTGCGAGTATAGTCTTTTTCCCACAAAGGCATATGTTGCAACATGAAATGCATGTTATTAACATGAAAAACACTATGGTCCTAAACCCTTGGAAAAAAAAAAAAATCAATAATATGACTTTGTTGTGATATATACTTCAAATATAATGATGCAGAGTTTCAACCATACTTCCACCAAAAACATGGTCAGCATGGCTTCTTGTACAAAATAAGATTAGACATTGGGTTATATTAAATATTGAAAAGTTAATGAAAACTAGCCCCCCACCCTATTTTTTTCCCCTCATTAATGCAAAAATAAAAAAGGACTTGCAGCAGCGGTTGTACAACCTAATAATAATAGTTCATTATGGAGTTCCATATTTATCTGATATTTAAAGTGAAATTTGACTATATATACTATAGTTGCTGTTAATTGAGACGGTGGGACGGCCTGAAATTTATTGCTCAGTCAGAAAACTAGAGCTTGAATTTCCCTTTCCAACACCTTTACTTTGTGTAAGCCTATTACATTGCATTTACTAGGCTAGTGTGCATAAGAACACATGCTCTGAATCTTTTGCTACACTGGCGTGCACCATCTTTTATTACGTATATTAATGCAGATTGCGTATATTGGTGGCAAGATATGGAATTTCTAATCTTTTCATCTCAGTTCAAATTCGAGTGTCACTTGATTAATCTTTTCTTTTTGAGCTGGCTAAATAGTAGAACCAAGCACGGGCGTAGTAGAAATTGCTACCAACTTGGATTTGCCCTCGCAATTTGCAAGTCTTCTCCACAGAGCATGCAACAAAATCGAGCATTCGATTAAACATTCATAATTGGATTGGACTAGAGAGGGGATTCCATTTGATATATCTATTTACTAAATTATATTACCTTCGTTTTATATTATTAATCATTTAAGGTTATTTTACGCAAGTAAAGAGAATTTAATAGTATATTCTACCTGATAAATTTATCCCTATTAATGTTTCAAACATGTTTTGAAAACACAAGTATCATAATTAGTATGCTATTACTATAAGAAACCATCCTTTCACCAATAGAAAATTTTTGAAGGATATATTTTACCCCAAATTTAACTAAGGTAATTGTGATAGAAAAGACATCTATTAATAAATTTGTTATATTTATTATAGATAAATTTTATCATAAAAATTAAATCTGTAATAGGTTGATTTATTAGTATATGCGATTTTATTGATCTTGTAGCGTATACGCTTTAATTAAATGAAGTTTGGTGAAAAAGAATGGCATTTACACATGTGAGAAGCCGTTTCAAAATGCTCAGTTGACATTAATATTGTTGTGTATATCGTCCCGCAGCCAACGTCAGTACTTGTGTTTTTTCTTTTCTTGTTCCGCTCTAACTTTTACTGTGGATCAGTATGACAATTTTTGAAGCAATATATAAACTAACAACGTGCGGCCTTTTACTTTTACTTCACCCTTTTGTCTTTATCTTCGATTGGATGATATATATATCACACTTTCTGATTTATTAAGATTGCTCCAAAGTCTTGTCGGCAAAATTGCTTTTCTTTGACCTTTCGAAATTATAAAATCCGCCGACTGCGTTCACTTTCTTGGATTACATTGACAATCTAAATTTTAATTAGGAAAATTCATAAGAAAATTTAGTGAAAGTGCAAGATTTTCATTATTACAACTCTTAGTCATGTTTAAAATTTTAGTTATTAGAAATATTAAATATAGAATATCTTACATAGTAAATATTTTAAATTTTTAAGGTGTTGTAGATCACGATAAGAAAATGAGTCAATTGGTGACATATAACAAATAATAATAAAAAATTATCATCAATTATATAAATATATATTTAGCGACAATAAATTTATGTTGTCACAAAATATAGTTTGCGTAACGTCCACAATGACATTTTGTGATAATATAATGTAAAAATGTGATAATATAATGCAAAATTGATGATTAATAACACACTTGTGCTAACAACTTGTGACAATAGAATATTGTTACAAAATCCTAATGATAATTTTTTTTGTCACTAAGTTCTCACTATGGGGTTGCAAATTGCTAATAATGACAACTTACACATTGATTTTTGTCACTATTGAGTGATATCGTCACAACATAAAGATTATTGTCATCAAAAAAACTTAATCAATAACAAAATAAAAGGTACTATCTCATAACATAATTATTGATGATAACTTTTCTATTGCCACTTTTATGTCTTGTTATTAATATTATTTTTTTTCCCTTATTGTAGTTATACATTACCAACTTAATATTGATACTAGGCACATCTTTGTTTCTTCATATGTTCTGCAGGTAAAAATACCATATAAGGCCTACATTCAGTGCGATGAGGTTGCACCTCCATAACACTGCGTTTGGCTAAGGAAAGAAAATAGGGAGGAAAGAAAATGAGTGGATTTTAATTTTCCACATGTATGTTTGGTTGAAAGGAAAATAGATGGAAGGAAAATAGAAATCTATTTATTTTCCCTTGTTTGTTTGAATGGAAAAGTAGAAGGAAAGAAAATGATTTCTGTATTAAATGACAATTATACCCTTATATCATTATATATTATAATTATGTTATGAATTCATGTATTAAAATAAATTAATAAATTTGTCTCAAAAAAATAGATTAATAAAATTAAACTAAATAAGTATAATGTAAATAAAATATATAAATTAATATAATAAAATATTTGTTTATATTGTGTCAAATGACAACTAAAATCTTATATAACTATAAATATAATTAAGTTATAAGTATAATTATGTCGTAAATAATTTAATAAAAATAAAATAAATAAATATGTGAAATATATTTTTAATGTATTATACAAATGAACACGTCGTATTTGCTATTTAAAAAATACAAAGATTCATACTGGTAGAAGAAGCAATATTATTTAAACGCCTAGTTATACATATGGGCAATTTTGGAAATCTTGTTTTATAGATATCCTTACATTATTTTCCTCTCCTTTTCCATCCGATTTTAGGTGGAAAAAAAATCAGTGGGCCCCATACTTATTTTTCCAACCTCAATTTCTTTCCTTCACTTTTCCTCCCACAACCAAACAAGGGAAAATACGCATTTTCCTTCCAATTTCCTTCCATCCCTTCCCCTTCCTCCCATTTTCCACCCTACCAAACGAAGCCTAAGTGCGAGGATTGGATGATTAATTAGTTACCTGTTTTCACAAATCAAATGATGGTGCTGATAATAAATATTAATATTTTTATTTTTTATTTTCTGATTCATCGAACTCTGAGTTGTTAGATCACATATGAACACATATCATTGGCAAAAACATCCCAATATACTTCACCACGAGTAGTATAATTAAATTGCACCTGATTTGATCTTGCACAATTTGAGGGATTGGCAGATGCGTTGTTATTGAATAAATGACTTTACAATTATTTTGTAGTCAATTATTTGAACCATGAAAAATTAGTGCTTTGATTGCCACGTATGAAACTCTTTCTATCACAAAAAAAAAAGGAAAAAAAAAAGAGGGAGAAAAATAAAACAAAAATTAATTGCAGAGCCTGTTTTCTCCCACGCCCAAACAATTAATGTGCCCTGATATTTTATATGAATGTCTAACAGGTACCATAAATTTGTTGGGAAAGAGAGACCATGCCCATTTTTTAACAAGTATTGTTCGCTCAGTTGCAACTGCACTGTCGGAATTTAATTGTCATCAGAGTTAGAGAACAACAGACCAAACTTTTTCGGAGTATTCTATATTATATATATATATATATATATATTTGTTATAGTCACTCAATTTTGATCTATTAATTAATTAATTTAGATTGGGTATTATATAAGCTCATTATAATAATGATTTTCCTAAATTAATTGCTCTATTCACAACATCAAAATTTGAACTTCTGAACGTTATTTAAGAAATCTTTCGCCTCATCTCATCTCATATTATATTATATATATATGTATGTATGTGTGTGTGTGTGTGTGTTTTTTTTTTTTTTTTAAGTTTTTAGTATTTGTTGTATTTTCTAGAAACCATTGTATAAATTTGATTCAATCAAACTTATAATATAATAATGCACGAGTAGAAGATAAACATGTTTTCATGCAAGTTTAGTATATATACACACACGTATTTCTATAATAGCCAAGAACACACGATAATATAATTTTTATAAAATATTGAAGGTATTTTATTATTTAAAATAAGCGACATTTAAAATTTTTAAAAAATGAAAAAAAGTACACTATCTTCATTTCATATTATTTGTTATTTTGATATTTTATTTTTATTTCAAAATATTTGTCATTTTACAAAAATAAAATAATATTTAATGCATTTTTTTTTTCAAATTTACCCCCACATACATAATATTATAATAATCACATAATTTTCCTAATTATTCTACCACTTATATTTTCAATAAGTCATTAATAAAGATAATTTGTCAAATAAAGTATACTATTAAATTCTCCTTAATCAACCTAAAAAAATTTTAAACTATAGATATCATGAGATGAATATATATAAAATTCCGCTATATATGAATTTGAGCAGGCAATCCTTTCCAACTCCGGTTCCGTCCTTGATTATAATGACTCTGCAAATTAAAGAAAGTTTTGAAGTGAAAATAAAACAAAGTCACGGTTAGGCAGCCCGATATATTTGTGGCTTTGTGCCATAAAAAAATGCTTAAATAAAGAACTTTCAAAAAGAAAATTTAAAGAATAACAAAAAAAGAAAACTATGCAACATGACTGGTCCCCCAATGTACACATCGATCACAATAAATGTCTTCTACCAATGTCATGAAAAATTGATTTTTACGGATGTATTATTATTATTATTTTCAACAGTAATTGAGATAAAATAGGGTATAAAATCCCATTTGATAAGAATTTGAGCGGGCAATCCTTTCCAATTTTAGCTCCGTCCCTAATTACAATAATTGTGCAAATTAAAGAAAGTTTTGAAGTGAAAATGAAACAAAGTCAAGAAGTGTGTTGGAGTACAATTAGGCAGCCACATATATTTGTGGTTTTGTGCCATAAAAGAATGCCTAATGTACACACACCAAGCACAATACTTGTCTTCTACCAATGTCATGAAAAATTGATTTTTATGGATATTTTATTATTATTATTATTATTATTATTATTGTTATTATTAGTATTTTCTATAGTAATTGAGATAAATATAAGCTATAAAATTCCGTCTGATAAGAATTTGAGAGGGCAATCCTTTCCAACTCTGGCTTTGTTCCTGATTATAATGATTGTGCAAAATAAAGAAAGTTTTGAAGTCAAAATAAAACAAAGTAAAGAAGCGGGTTTGAGTACAATTAGGCAGCCGCATATATTTGTGACTTTGAGCTTGTACGGATGGACTTTTTTAAGAGAAGCAACACTTTTTTTTTAAAAAAAAAAAACACTTCATAACAAAAAAAATTGTGTTTAGATTAACTTTTTAAAAAAGAAAAAAGCCAAAAAAAAAAAGCCAAAACTGGCTTTTTTGATAAGTTACTCCAAAGTAGTTTCAAATAAAAGTACTTTTAAAACACTTTTAATTATTGTATTCAAGCACAAAGCTACTTGATTTAAAAAAAAAGGCTCTAATATACAAACCACCATTAGAGAAACACTTTCATTTTAAGCCTATACAAGCGGGCCCTTTGTGCTATAAAAGAATGGCTAAATGAAGAACCCTCAAAAAGAAATTTTAAAGAATTACCAAAAAAAAATTGTGCCTCACATCTAGTTCCCCAATACACACTGATCACAATACTTGTCTTCTACAGATATCATGGAAAATTGATTTTTATGGATATACTATTATTATTTTCAACAGTAATTGAGATAAAATAGGATATAAAATTATGCTTGATATGAATTTGAGCAGGCAATTCTTTCCAACTCCGGCTTAATTCGACGTTACAATGATTGTGCAAATTAAAGAAAGTTTTGAAGTAAAAATAAAACAAAGTCAAGAAGTGGGTTGGAGTACAATTAGGCAACCACATATATTTGTAGCTTGTGTCATAAAAAAATGTCTAAATAAAGAACCCTCCAAAAGAAAATTTAAAGAATTACCAAAAAAACTATGCTTCATGACTGGTCCCCCAATGTACACACCGATCACAACACTTGTCTTCTATCGATGTCATGAAAAATTGATTTTTATGGATACATTATTTTTATATTCAGCAGTAATTAGGATAAAATGGGGTATAAAATTCCCTTTTTATATGAATTTGAGCAGGTAATCCTCTACGATAATGGATTCGTCCTTGATTACAATGATCGTGCAAATTAAATAAAGTTTTGAAGTGAAAAAAAAAAACAAAGTCAATAAGTGGGTTGGAGTACAGTTAGGCAACTATATATTTGTGGCTTTGTGCCATAAAAGAATGCCTAAATAAAGAACCCTCCAAAAGCAAATTTAAAGTATTACCAGAAGAAATTATGCCTCATGATTGGTCCCCAAATGTACACAACAATCACAATACTTGTCTTTTACCGATGTCATGAAAAATTGATTTTTATAGATATATTATTATTGTTTTCAACACTTTAAGAAAAATGCTGGAAACGGGGAAAAACCGACGGAAATCCGACGGAATTTCCGTAGGAAAATCGTGAAACCGGCAGAAATACGGCCGAATTCAGTCCGTCGGAATAATTGGCGCCGGAACAAGACCGGCCGCCGGAATTCCCCCGATTTTTCGTCGGAATCAGCAAACTACTGTAGACAGGCGAAAAATTCCGCCGGTTTTTTCGCCGGTTGAATTTAAAAAAAAAACAATTTTATTAAATTAGGAGAATTTTCCCTCGATTTTTCCCCCAAATTTTTTTTAAAAAAATTAATTTAATTCGAACCGGGGGAAATTGCCCCCGATTTTTCCCCCGGAATTTAAAAAAAAAATTAATTTCCCCCGATTTTTCTGTCGGACTAATTTTAAAAAAAAAATTAATTCAAACTGAGGGAAATTTCCCCCAGTTTTTTTGCCAGAATATTTCCTGGAAAAAAAAAATAATTTAAACCGGGGGAAAATTCCCCCGATTTTCCCCCCGAAATAATGTTAAAAAAAAGTTAATTCAAACCAGGGAAATTTTCCCCCGGTTTTTCCCACGGAACAAATTCTAAAAAAAAAATAATTCAAATCGGGGGAAATTTCCCTCAGTTTTCCTTCGGAATTTTATTTATTTATTTTTAAAAAAAATAATTCCAGGCCCTAAATCAGTCCATTTGAATTTTTTTTATTTATAAATTTCATTTATAATATTCAAATAATGCAAAACGCTAAATTTGACAAACATGTAAAATAAACAAAAATACAAAAAGCTAAAATAAATTGACAAATACGCAATATTATCCCATATTGTTTGAAATATAATTCAAATATAAAATAAAAATATGCAAAACAAATAAAAATATTGCTCATACGACAAATTAAAATATCTAATGTGTCTGCTCATCCTCCTCATCCTCATCCTCAAAATAGTTGATGTTATTTTCGTTGTTATCTCCGGCATTGGTGGGATTCATATTTGACTACGGTGCAAACATGTGTGGAGCGGGAAATTCTTGATGGGGATCATGAGCGGTATCGTGGGACGTAATGCACGTGGGACGACGACGACGAAATGACTGGGCGGCTACTCCGGAGGCGGACGGGCGATTGCCCATAAGTCCAGTGTACAATTGTTTCATCATTGACATCATTGTGTCATTCTGTGTCTTCAATTGGATGATCTCTTCTCTATGAGTTGAGATATAACTGTCAATATGATCTTTGAGTTGCAACAATTTCATCTCTACATCTCTTTCGGAATTAGATGGACCAGTACGCGACGAGGAACATCCGTATGAGTGTTGGCCTCTCTTTTCCCGAGGAACGAAATTCAGCCTAATTTGGAGGCCCTTCCTATTCAGGGGTCCGACCGCCTGTAAAAACAACTCATGTCTAGACTGCTGTGTAGTTTCTTCGCTCAACCCTACTGCTGTTAATTGTTTGTGGGCTTGCAACAATTGTTGGTAGTTCTCCTACATGAAATAAAATAAATTATATTAAATATTTATGTTAATTAACGCAAGTTTGTATCATTAATTAACTAAACATGTAAATTAATAGACTGTATATGTACGTGGACTTATTTGGCATTTTGATTTAGCCAAACCACGTTATTGGCCGTGCTCCCTTCGCCCTCGTCTCCCTCAACAATCTCGCCAGGTCTAAGTGCTCTCGTGTAACACTTTAGAATCACCTCATCATACTCAACGTTATGTTTACACTCGGCTTCCTGGATAATCGAAAAACTAAAATTAATAATAACAATAATATTAATAATAAAATTAATAATAAATAACATACCATCTTAAGTTTTTTCGTCGCTAGTGACTTCGGCCTGCCACCATAATATGCTCCACCACCCACTTCCCTATTCTTTTTATTCTGTTCGCTTTATTTTTTGAATTTATCTGAAGCCCAGTAGACGTTCAATTGGTCCTATATTTGGGGCACTATCCACGGCGGTCACGTCCCAACTTTCTTGACATGCTTATATAGCTGCGACAGTTTCCTCGAACCATGGCTTCAAAAAGGTTTTCTCATATGATGCTCGTGCACAGGATCCTACTCAACATATTTCTGTATATATTATATTTTAAAAGTTTACAACATGCATAAAAATTTATGTGTGTGACGTGTTAAATATAATCAATATACAAAATATGCGAACCTTCTACTCCTCAAACCACGCATCGAAAAGTTTCGCGCTAACATATTTCAATATAGGAACGAACTCAGTCATTCGACTCTTCAACACGGTAGCTATAGGGTTGGCTCCACGGTCGGCATTGGTGAAACTACTGCACATACAGTATATATACACATCATATCAATTATAATTAAGTTATTTTAATACATTTTAACTTAACATATTATTATGTCTCTTACCAATTCGGAGCAGGCTCCAAGAAGAGCTTTTGTGCACCTCGTATACTACCTTATATCACCACAATATGCAAGCAAGTATAAACCACAATAAATAATGGGAAGGCTCCACCGCTTCCCCCAATTCTCATCTACCATCTCCATATCTCATACTACCTTAATAGCTACAAACTAACTAATAACATATACATATACATCTAATTATAACTATGCATAGCCAAACAATGACTTATTAGCAAAGGTTAGCCATACGTACCTTTCCGATGTTTGTACCAATTTAGAATGCTACGCAAATGAAGTTGAACAAGCGAAATACCTACAGTTTCAAGATAAATAAATAAATAAATTATAATCATATTTCATACTTTACATCAACAATTTATAAAATAATTCACACATTACAAAATATCACATATAAAACGCATTAATTTACACATCCAAAAAATATACATTGAAAAATACATAAGATATTATCACACATATTATCAAACACTTGTAACATTTGTACATTATCAACAATCAATAATTATGTTAAAATACATGAATTTATACAATATCTAACACATAAATCATGTAAATTTATATATCAAAACAATAAAACACTTAATACGTAAAATAACAAAAAAAAATATAAACCAAAAAACAAAACTGGTAAAAATTTTAAGGGCCTAGTAGCGGTGGCGGAGGTGGCGGCGACGGCGACGGCGACGGGCGGTGGGGGCATCAGCGGTGGGAGAATCGGAGTGAGAGAAAATGGAATTTGAGAGAGAAAGAAAATGGAAGAGACAAGAGAGTAGAAGGGTTTAGGCATAACAAAGGGGGGGAAATCGGGGAAACTTTTCCTTGTTTTTTTTTTTTTTTAAATCGGGGGAAATTGCCCTTGGTTTTCCCCCAGTTATCAGGGGGAAAAATTTCAAAAAAACAAACCGAGGGACATTTCCCCCGGTTTTCCCCCGCTCTCTTCGGGGGAAACAAAATATTAAAAAAAAACTAGGGGAAATTTCCCCCGGTTTTCAGGGGAAAAAATTTTAAAAAATAAATCGGGGGAAATTTTTCCTCGATTTTTCCATGATTTTTGTAAAAAAAATTAAAAAAAAAATGGTTTGTTCTCCCAAATTATATGTTTGACATAATTTACTTGTATATTAATTATAAATATAAGTATTATTTTGCATAAAATAATTTAAATATATTAAATTTGATATTTTTATTATTTTTGATATATTAGTTCTAACGTATTGGTAGTACAATTTTCGTGTTATCTTTCTTTGTTCTATTCTTTATAGTTTATCAATATATATTTAATGATTTAGATGTATTTTCCATATCTTAGTTCATATTATATATTCTACACCTCCATCATCCACTTTTCTCAATATGAGTTAAATCTTTCAATATGCTCTTGATATTTAAAGTTATTTAAATTATAATGATTTAAATTATAAAAAATAATAAATAAAATATATTGCAGAATATAAAACTATGTATCACATATAATTTTTTTCATATTATAAGCTATCCGTGACCAAAATAAGTCTGGTGCCTTTGATATGATCGTCTAAAACGATTAAATTTTTTGTGTAAATTTAAAAAATATATATGTTTCAAAAGAAAATATTTGATTTAACTCTAAAGAGTTTTAAAAAAAAAATGTCTCGGGGAAACATAACCAAACTAAAATTTTTATTATCGTGTCATGATTTTTGGGCGTAAACATCTTTAGTAAATAAGAAGTAATTGATAAAAAGAGAATACTATTCATAAAGAATCAATGTCCAACATAAGGAAAAAAAATAGGAATAATAACATAGAGAAATCAAAAGACTTCTTAGCAAACAAATATAATGGCCTAAGATTGTTGCCATCTTATCTAACAAGAGGAACATACCAAGAAGGGATACGAGACAATACCTACCTGTCCATCTTCGCGATTTGGTCGAACTTCCCTTCGAGCCTTTGCAATCTCTCCTCCTGCGACGCCATCTTTAACCCCAAAGCATCAATAAACTTGTCCATCTTTGTTTCAAGGGGGCTCGCCTTCTCTTGCTGTGGCGGGTAGTTCTGTTGGAAACCAGATGGGTGCTGTGGCCTATTCGCATTCTGACCAACCCAAGAGAAATTAGGGTGATTCCTCCACCCTGGGTTGTATGTTTTGGAGTATGGGTTGCTAGTTTGCCTCCCCTGCATATTTCCATGCATGTTTGCTCCCACAAAATTTACCTGCTCACTAGAAACAACAGGAAATGGACTCCCAAACGAGCAATCAGTGGAAATATGATTAAAATCACCACAAACTTCACAAGAAGGCTTAGGGCTAACATTCAAATTATTACCATTCATGGAATCCAACTTGTGAGTTAGAGCGCTTACCTGAGCTTGGAGCGATGCAATGGCATTGAGCTCTAACTTACCCCCTTGGTTCTTTTGAGTGGTGGATTCCGCCGACTATTGGTAGTTGTTGATCGCCATCTCCTCAATTAGGTTGTAGGCATCATCCACGGTCTTTGTAACCAAGAAACCTCCAGCTGCTGCATCAATTGTGCACTTAGTGTTGACCCCCAATCCATTGTAAAACGTTTGCACCACCATCCATCTAGGTAGTGCATGGTGGGGACACCTCCTTAGCAACTCCTTATACCTCTCCCACACCTCGTATAGTGATTCCCACCCATTTTGGAAAAAAATGAAAATGCCATTACGTAACTTGGCTGTCTTAGCCGGTGGGAAGTACTTCGTTAGAAACGCATTTGACAGCTGTTCCCAATTGGTTATGGACCCGCTAGGCACTGAATTGAGCCAAATTTTGGCTTTATCCCTCAAAGAAAAAGGAAAAATCCTTAGTCTTATTGCATCGTCCGACGCCCCGTTGATCTTGATGGTGTCACACAACTCTAGAAAGTTATCTAGATGTTGGTGGGGGTCTTCATTCGGCAGGCCATAAAACTACACATTATTAGTCACCATGTTCAATAAGGCCGGTTTGATCTCGAAATTGTTCGCCTCAATGCGCGGCTATCCCCGTTCTCGCTCCTTCGGCTTGGGGTGCAATGTAATCCCGTAATGTTCTTGCATTTTGATCATTCGGTGGGGCATTTTGATCATTGCCACCATTAACACCCACGTTCTGATTGTCCGCCATAATTCGTTCTTGAGCTATCCTAGCTCTTCTCGCTACGTTCCTCCTTCTGTTAGCTCTTTCAATCTCAAGGTCCAAAGGTACTAGTTCAGCTCGTGAACTTGCACGCCTCGTGATCATACACCAAAGAGCACCTACACACGAAAGAACACAAACTCAACAGCAAAAATAACAAAAATAAATAAATACTAAAAAGAAATAAATTTAGTCTAAACACACAAGCTAGTATCACGGTCAAATGCGCCAATCCCCGGCAACGGCGCCAAAAACTTGTCGGGATTTGCGCAAGTGCACGCAGTCGTACAAGAAATATAAAGTGAGTTGAGTGTCGAATCCACAGGGATTGTGATTTGGCTCGTGAAATTGACTCGTGTTGTTTATCTAAATTCATCAAACTCAGTGGTGGTTTTGATTTTTTAAATAAATCCTAATTTTCTTAGTAAAAACAACTTGCGAAATACAATAATAACAAATAACTAAAGCGAGAGAAGCAAGTGCAAGGTGGTTTCATTCACGTAATTTGCTATTCTAATCCAATCCCTAAGTTGAGTGGTTTCGTAGTTGTGTGAAGCCTAGGAACAAATATATCCACAATCTCTCTCGAGCATTGCGGAATTAATTCATACAATTCCTCTAAGCCTAAGACTAACCAATTCTCATTCAATTAATCCCAACTTTAGAAGTATTTGTATGAATTTTTAAATACTGCCTTAAGGCTCAATCAAAGTTAAATTCATTCTCATGCAATTTTAACCCAATTGATCTCGTCTAATTGGAGCTAATATTGCAAATCGTCTCTCGACCTCATCACGATTCTCAAATTCGATAATTAGGGGTGATCAAACCCTAACTACGTATTAAACCATTAAACAAGAATCACACAACAAAGAAAATATACGAAAACAAATTCAAACTCATGGGATTTTCATAAAATAGCAAATACGATGAACTACACCATCCTTACACTTAATTAAAATTAGTTCATAATGAAAATAAGCATAAAAACGAAATATGGAAGAGAATTCATGAAAAGAGAAGAATGAACTTAATTGCCGGAAATTTCAGGCGCAAAAGTCCTTTCGTTCGGTTGTTCTTCCCTTCAATCTTGATTTCTCCCTTCTTCCGTTCTTCACAAGGATCCCCAAAAGATGAAAATCAATGAAAGGAAAAAGTTCTAAAGAATAAAACCTAGCTAAAAACGTGAACAGTGGCTGCCCCCCTGTTTCTGGACTTAAAAAGGGTAGAAAAACCTAGAGACACGTTCCAAAAATAGAGTCTTAATCGCACTAGGAAAGTTGTAAATTTCTGCCGCGGATTTTGGGTACGTACCCAAAATATTTTGGGTAAGTACTAAAATTTACAGATTCGTTTCTTCTCAAAATCTCTGAAAATCTCTGATAATAGGTTGGTACCCAAAATACTTGCGTAGGTACCCAACTCTTAATTCGACTTTTTTTCGTCTCATTCATAGTATTTTTGCCATCTCACCTACAAAACACGATTTATCTCAAATTTAGGCAAAAAGAAGTTCAAATGGAGAAAAGTGCATGATAAGTCCGTCAAAATAAACATAAAAACCCAGTAGAATTACGGACTTATCAACTGGTTCGCCAATGTACACCGATCACAATACTTGTCTTCTACCAATGTCATGAAAATTTGATTTTTATGTATATATTATTATTATTTTCAAAAGTAATTGAGATAAAATAGGTAATAAATTTTCGGTTGTTATGAATTTGAGCAAGCAACCTTTCCAATTTTGGCTCCGTCTTAAATTACAATGACTGTGCAAATTAAAGGAAGTTTTAAGTGAAAATAAAACAAAGTCAAGAAGTGGGTTGGAATATTGTTAGGCAGCCGCATATATTTGTGGTTTTGTGCCATAAAAGAAAGCCTAACTAAAAAACCCTTCAAAAAATAGAAAAAAATTAAAGAATTACCAAAAACTATGCCACATGACTGGTACCCCAATATACACATTGATCACAATACTTGTCTTCTATTAGGAACAATTTATTTTTATGGATATACTATTATTTCAATAGTAGGAAACCCATTTTCGCCCTACCTCTTCGTGTTGTGCATGGAACGTTTAACCTATCTCATTGAAGAAACGATAAGGGATCGCAATTGGAAGTCACTCCCAGTGTGCCGTTCCGACCCTACCATTTCACAGTTTCTATTCACCGATGATATCATTCTTATGGCTAAAGCATCAGCTAAGTGAGCTATAGAAATCAAGAGAGTAATGACCAAGTTTTAACCAAACGCATTGCTGACAAACGCCCTTTGATTCGATAGGTCCTTTGCACCATCGGACACCTATCCCCGATGCTCCAGCGCAAGAGAGGATATGTTGCACACCCTACTTAATTGCTCGACGGCGAAGGTGATTTGGGAGTATGTTATTACTCTGACCGAATTTCTACTGTTCCTAGCCACACCTCTGCAAAATTGGGTCCAAAGCAATATGCGTGCCCAGTTTCGCAACATTCTAGTTTCAGATTGTCAATGGCCACATATGTTCATTGCCACGGTTTGGTGTATTTGGAAATCGCGGAACATGTTTATGTTTGAAAACAAAGTGGAGAATTTTAACCAAACAGTGTTCTCCATTCGTAGTCTTGTCTGAGACTTAGAACAAACTTTCCCGAGTCCTACTAGGTGTGGCAAGGTCAGAGGTAGTCACATCCATTGGCTCAACCCTAGCACAGGATGGCATAAGCTCAAAACGTATGGTAGCTTCTATGAGAGCACTAACGAGACTGCGACGAGGGTTTGGTGAGGAGTGATAAGGGAAATTAGACCTTTGGTTTCTCGTGTATGCTTGGGGGCATCAACATAGCAATCGCGGAATTGTGAGGACTAAGAGAGGGATTAAGGCTCGCTTGGGAACCCCGATTCCAAAGGCTTGAGATTGAGATAGACTCGGAGGTGGTGATGGCACTTGTTGAGAATGCGGATATTGAAGCCCATCCACTCATATTCATTGTCCAAGACTGCAGGCACTTGCTCAATAGGCCATGTGATTAAACGCAAGGGGAACAGCTGCACGGACTTCTTGGCGAAGTAGGGTCATAACCAGCGGGATAGGGTAGTTGAATGGAGTGATCCGCCTAATGGCATGAAGGACCTACTCCTTGAGGACAAATTGAGTTGTAACTAGGCTTATGCTCTCCCTTTAATTGCCAAAAAAAAAAATTGAGATAAAATAGGGCATAAAATTCCACTTGATAAGAATTTGAGCAGGCAATCCTTTCCAACTCTAGTTCCGCCCTTGACTACAATGATTGTGCAAATTAAAGAAAGTTTTGAAGCGAAAATAAAGTGATACGGCTGAATCCGCTTTGGCCATGTGGGTTCCAACTCAGCTCACACGTCGGATCCAGCTCAGCGCAGGCCGTCGTTCTCCTGTTGCCGCGTGGCAGACCTAGCTCGATCAGGCTCGGTGGTCTTCCTAGTCGGTCTATTTCGGTCATGATACGTTACGCTTCCTCGGCTTGTATGGTCTCCTCGGTGTCAGGCATCATCATCGATATTTCATCCTCGGAGTCATTACCCTGACCTCCGCCCACAGCTGCGGTGTCAAAGGACATTCCTATAACCAGCAACGGGGCTGGGCCAGCCTAACCCTAGTTCGGCCCACCTATTTTTTTATTATTATTATAAATAGTGCGGCGACACTATTCAGTGGGTAAGACACTTTTAATCCATTAATATGCTTGTTACTACTTACCATCTACCTGCCCGAATACTGACTTGAGCGTCGAAGGGTCTTCGCCGGAGACACTTCCGGCTAGTCTCACGTGTGCTCTATCCTTGCAGAATAGAGCCCTACCAGCTTTCATACATTCTTACTCGGATTTATCTGACCGGATTCGGACTCTCACATATAGATCGAAGTGACGTGTACTGCAGATCCAAATCCGACCACATCATAAAGCAAGGTCAAGAAGTTAGTTGAAGTACAATTAGACAGCCGCATATAGTTATGGCTTTATACCATAAAAGAATGCCCAAATAAAAAAACCTCTAAAAGAAAATTTAAATAATTACCACAAAAAAAAAACTATGCCTCATGATTGATCCCCCAATGTACATACCAATCAAAATACTAATCTTTTACTGATCTCATGAAAAAAATGATTTTTATGAATATATTATTATTATAATAGCAATTGAGATAAAATAGTTCGCATTATTAAAATATTACACAAAAATATTAAACGAAGTAAAAGATATTGTGAAATGAGCTTTGTCCTCGTGACATTCTAAGAGAATACGGACCACTAAAGCCTGAAAGTTAACACAAGGGTAACCTTTTTCGATCAACATTGTTAGTTTAAGTTTTTGTGATGATTATTAATATAATCCCATAACCCGGAATGCGCCACACACACATGTATAAGGATACGTGTCGTATAATAAACAGAGTGCATCTTTGGTGGGTTGACAAAATTGGGTTTCTAGATTTGGAAATACCAAACATTTTGTTTTAATTTTTGAAAACAATAAAATGTAATGTGGTTTGATCATTTATCCACGCCACGCATTCTATATATGCTACATCCAATCCATTGTATATGGTGATTTGAAGAATGATATGTTCGAATAATCGAATGTTTAAAAAAAAATGAATAAATTGATAATAATATAATAAGTGATAGTGAAAATATTATAACTATTTATTATAGACAAAAGAAATTATTTTGTTATATATATGAATAATTTGTACATTATTAATAATAAAAATATATCATATTAAAGTCATCACCATGATAACTAAATAATGATGCAATTATAGTGAAAATTTAGTGATAATATTATGATTTTATCACAAAATCATAATAATAATTTTTTCTATCATCAAATTGTCACTATAAACGTATCATTAATTATAAATTGTAACAAGTAAAATATTAATAATTCTCATTATCATTAAGTGATATTGCGACAAAGTAAAAGATATTGTTACTAAATAACTATGATGCACGGACACGCCTAAAATTGACCCCGTGTAGTGTCGGACACGGCTCCGACACGGCCCCGACACGTGTCCGACACGGAAAAAACGTGTCCGAAAATTAAAAAGAAAAAAATCCGACACGGTGTCGGACACGGCTGCGGCTTTTTTGATATATTACAAAGTTTAAATGAGGTCTTTTTTAAACTTTTAAAAAATTTAGTGGAAACACTGAAAATAACAAATAATTTTTTTAATCTTTAAATCTTATAACCCAATTAAGAGGTGTTTGTTTTGATGATGAATATTATTATTTATCTTTCATATATTTTAATTTAATAAATTATAAATAGATAATATAATATAAAATATTTTTTAATAACCGTGTCAGAGCCGTATCGTGTCCTAAAATTTTGAGATTTTCCGTGTCACTGTGTCCGTGTCCGTGTCCGTGCATCATAGCTAAATAAATTTAGTTAGTGACAAGAGAGAAATCATTATTACTTAATATAAGAATTGGTGATAAATTTTTATTATCATTTTTATAGTTTGTTGCGAATATTATTTTTTCTTATAGTGAAAATTAACTTAATAATTCTGATTAAATTCTGATTAATGAAGGTGTTGCATAGATCAATTAGTCTATGTATTCCAGCTAATAAAATATTTTTATTTTATTTTCGGTAATTAAACTTTTTTTTTTTTTTTGGTCTTTAATAATTAACCTAATGTAGCATCTTAAGAAGCTTGTGAAAGCCAAGGCGGAGCTATACTGGTCCTTTTCTGTCAAGCGTCAACTCCATGTATTATTTGTAATTGGATATTATTTGTCTTATGTTTCACAATACCAATATATTAATTACACGTACATTAATCATCAGTGTTATGTATGCATCACTTTGGAATCTTTTACAGCCCTAGCTTGCAAATCAATCATTTAAGAATCTCCATACTGTAATTGTAAAACTAAGTATTATATTATGGAAATTACTCTAATCACTTAAAATGATAGACTAATGAAGTGGCTGCATGCCCTTTGATTTTGAAAACTTTTATGCTATGTTTGAAATAAGGATTTTGATGAGGAAAATTGGGAGAAAAATGAAAACATAGAATACCATCGTTTGAAGCAAAGAAAAAAAAAAATTCATCCTATTTTTCTTACCAAAATTCAAGAACTAAACGGAGGGTTATGCTTTATCTAAAACATTTAATTGCGTCCGTTTAATATCCCTTCAAGTGAATCGGGAAAATGTTGCGTTTACCGGGTACGCGGACTCTAAACGTGAAAAATAATATTAGAGCTGCTCGCTAAGTGAAACTTAAGCAGAGCAAAGGATTGTGCACGTCTATTAAATTGCGATAACAAAGTGCTAACTGTGGGAGCAATATAATTAGCTTAGATATATAAAATCTGATTTGAATTATTTAAAAAAAAAAAACAGTTTCGAAGAAATAAAAAGAATTGGACACCGGCCACCTGCCCATCAAGCACCCACTAATGAGCTGGGAACTTCTTACAAAGCTTCCACCATTGATAGACAATGGACTCAGGACCACTAATCTTTGCCCCTCTCCCAGACCCCCTTTTATGTCTGAATTTCGGCACATGAGAAGCTATTCATCTGATAATTGAGTGTCTGATAATTGAGTGATATTGATATTAAACGTTGAATTGAATATGATCATATTATAATTTTATTTTTTAATAATAATTATTAATATTATCAAATTCAAATTCAAACACTTAGAATACTTGTTGAATGTTAATAAACCGGCTGGCATGAAAATTTCTTTGTTTTCTTTTATGATTTTCTGGCAACTGCTGTCCACATACACGTCACACAAATATTGTTTATATATATATATATATATATATATAAAGGGCCCTGTTTGGGAACCCAACTTTCTCTAACCTTATCTTCTTATCAAGTTGAGAATGAAGGCAACTCAAAAATAAGTAGGCCATACCTCTGTCTCTCTCCTTTAATCTTTCTCTCTCATTCATCCTCAACGCAAACAAATATTCAATACAACAGTAGTATCTCATAAATAGCCCCATATATAATCCACTGCGAAAAATAACCGTCATAAATAATAAAACTCTATATATAATAATTAACAAAAAAATTAGAACCTCTACTTTTATTTACAATTATTTAACATACCAATTACATATAACCAAAGAAAAACAATTGCAAAATCCAATATAATTTGCTTTGCCCAAAATCAATGTTCTTGCTAATTCAGCATGAATTTTACAATTAACTGATCGAGAAACTGAACCAAATATATATGAACATATAATCCCTTTGGACTATATTAGTGGATTCTCAACACACCAAGAAATTAATCTCTATATATTTTTTTGTTCCTGAAAGCCCGAAAATAACCCTAGACTCCTATCAAATATCAATCCCCGGTGCAAATACAGTTAAATTTTCCGGAGCAAATACAGTTAAATTTTCCGGAGCAAATTACAAGAAAGAAGTTCCAAGGAGGAACAAAAAAGAACTTCTAATAATACAAACCATAGATAAATTATCAATTGTCCTCCGAGGTCTCCGGGCTCGGGTACTCATTCAAATCGGGCTTGACGGAGGCCCGACCCGAGTTGGCCGAGCCGGAGCGTGCATGGCCGGACCCGGCTTGCAGCGCGTCGACCCTAGCTCCGACCTCGGTGGCCTTCTTCCTGATGGCGGCGGCGGACAAATCGTGTGGCTCGTCGACGGCGGCGTGGTCTAAGATGCACTCGGGGAAGTTGAGGCGGGCGGAGGGGCCGCGGAGGTAGAAGAGGGCGGTGTCGTATGCACGCGCCGCCGCGACGGGGGAGCAGTATGAGCCGAGCCAGATTCGGGAGCGCTTGTTGGGCTCCCTTATCTCGGCGACCCACTTGCCCCACTTCCTCATCCTTATACCTCTGTAGGGCTTGTCTTGCTGGTGTTGCCTTTGCTTTCGCTTCGACATCTCTGTGCTCGATGACGATGTTGAAGATGTTGTGCAACAACCCCCTTCCATTAATTATTTAACTCTAAATTAAGAAGAAAAAAAAATTAAAGAAATGGTTTCTATAGGAAGATTTTAGGTTAGGGTTTGATGATATTTTGGAGGGGATATGAAGAAAAGAAAACAAAGATAGGTAGGGTAGCAACATATGCCAGAGAAAACGCTAACTTTGATGCAATAGAGTCTCAATTTATATGGAGGTGGGAGTGGGATGGTTTGGTTTTCATACTCGTAATTATTTGTGGATTTATTTTGTCTATACATATAGAATATATCATGATGTATTTTGTACTGCATACGATATATTTTATTTAAATAGTTTGACGAATGATATGTGTTTTGATTTGATATTATATTTTTATATGTAGCAATTTAAAGTTTTTTCTTGTTATGTTTTGTTTGGATTTCAAATTTTAATGAGAAAAAGTGGAACAAAAGTGAGGAAGAAAAAAATAATAAAAATACGAAAAAAAATTCTTTTTTAATTTTTTTTTGTTGGATATTTTTAAATTTCTTTAGCGTAAGATGAAAATTTTCATTAGGAATTTTTTTTTAAATTTTACTACAAATGATTATCAAGTTTGCTGTTGAGATTTTTTCATTTAAATTGGTGTTTTATTGCATATTTCATGATATAATTATCTATTATGTGTAGATAATTATTTTCTGAAATATATATATACGTGACTCATGACACTTGAGTCTTGATGTATATATATTTATGTACATTTTTTTTTTTTTGAAGACATATAGTTATGTACTTAAATAGAGATGAAGCGTATGAATAGAAACGAAAGTATACAATAAGATAGTGGATTTAAAGTGCAAGTCGGTTGCTTGCCAATGTTTTGTCATTGGTGTCCTAACTTGCTTGTGGGCCTATTCAACTGATTTTAGTTTCAATGTCTCATCCATCGTTAATTGGTTGGTTCAATATGCATACTTCAAAAATAAAACCGAAAAATGCACATACAACCATTTGTAAAAATGCTAATTTCAGAAATCCCAATTATGCTTCATATATGTATCCTTGAGTTTTTATCTTTATACACACACACACACACACACACACATTTTATTATTTGATTAACAAATATTTTTATTATTTGATGGTGGGCATTTTAATAACAATTTTATGGAAGAAAGAATAAAGAAAAAAAGGGTTAGGGGTGTGAAATAATGAAAAACATGATTGAGCAATATTTGAGGATCGGCCGCACGCACAAGTGTGTGTGAAGTGTGTGCTTATTTGGATGGTAGTGGCTCGTCCGGGCACGGCCGCCACGTCTATTAGATAACTACTACATGCTATATTGGCCGACACATATATACCCCCCACTCTCCCCTCTTATGCTCTTTCTTTTTTTTTTTTTTTAAGCTCTTATTCTCTTTCTCAATCAACCATTTGTATCCAAATCTTTATATATTTACACCATGTATATCGCCATGGATCATCAAAAATTTTAATTTTTTAAAAAAGTAAGATTTGTTTTTGATAAAATTAAATTTTTCATAATATATATATGTGTCTAAATTTGGCTTTAAACAATACAAAAGTACATATCCGATAAATCAATCCATTATAAATTTAATTTTTGTGGTGGATTTTATTAATAACAAATTTATTATAAGTAAATATCTTATTATTGATTATTTCTTTAGTTTTATTTATGTTGAATTTTGGGACTAATTTATCACGGACGACTTAAACATATAACAAAATATCCATGTCGCAAAATTTTCCACTAATAAAGGAATGGTAATGCTTTCCTATAGTAAAATAAGATTGTCCTATCAGTCCCATCATTGTTCCGTTTTCATCAGTCTCCAGTCAGATTATAAAATTGATTGATTCAAAAACAAAGCTAAAAGGGAGTTATAAGGTGCAGCCATCCCCTCCCTCCTCCCTCAAAATACATGCATATTCTTTGTGTGTTTTTAAGAAAATTGAAAAAAAAAAAACCATTCAAAATAATAAGAATGTTTCTTTATATTTTATATAAATTCAAACTTGCCCTCTCAAATTGAGTTTATTCTTATTCTATATTGACTGTTAACTCATCAAGCAAACTCTGTCATATTGTGTTAGTAGAGATAGGGCTGGGTGGGGGGGGGGGGGTGGAACGGGAGGTCGCTTCCCCTCAAGTTCATGTCGAACTAAAATTTGTATCATATTTTTTGAAAAATTTGAATTCCCCCCTCTCCCCCCCTCCCAATCATAGAAATATTTTTACTATTTTATAAATATTTGATATCGCTCCTCTTTCCAAATAAAAAATTCTGATTTTGTTCCTACGTGTTAGTATTTGAGACTAAATAATAATTTTACTAGAAAATGTCATTTTAGAATATAAGGTATTGTTCGAGCGATAGAGCTTGAACTAGATAGAAGCTCAATCTTCTTCATATATATATATATATATATATATATATATATATATATATATAAAGATGGAAGCACAATTAGCTTTAGTGAAAAAAAAATTATAAGAATATACAGAGATATTTGGCTCGCCGACTTCATCCATAATCTCAGACTAATTCATGAAATTCTTATACAATTTACATATATTAAACTCAATATAATTTAATATGATCAAACAGTTAACTATTGGAGAATTATTATAAGAAAAATCCCACTTTGAGCCTATCGTAGTAGACATTTATGCCATGATTGACAGGAGAGTTCGGCTAATTTGGCCGTCAAATTGAGGTTCCGCCTCTCCTACGCAAACTCAAAAAATCAGGGCCCTTTTTTTTAGTTTGTCCAAGGCACGACAAATATGAGACAAGAACAAATAATTTATAATTGTAAAATAGTAATTTTGCAATCACACACTACTAGAATTTTGTGGTTAAGTTGTTGCTTCAACACGCGTCACCTGATATCGACCCAACTTATTAATTATCGTGAAAATATTGAATTTTGGATAGACATTTGGTTGGTTTTTATTGATCTGCTACAGTAATTAAGGCTTTCATCTTGTTGGCAAGTGTGTCTTAATATTTTTAATCGCTTCGAGAAGAGATCTTAGATCGGTGTCAAATAATTATCATTTTTTTAACATTTGTTGTGTTTGATTAAAGGATTTTCTAATCTAAATTTAGATTTTTTGAGGTTCAAAGAATCGATAGAGGGAACCGGTTTTGACTTGAGAAGTTTCTTATACATTACCCCTTCAATGATGCGGATTCGTTTGAAAAATTCGTAAATTAATTCATGTCATCGTGATTAGAGGGCTTAGATTGTTTAGCAAGTATATATCTATACTATTATATCTATGCTAAAAGTCATTTTTGTCTCATAAATGTCGGTTATTTATATAATTTTATAAATTTTTTCCTTCAATTATATGTAAAATAAATAAAGATATGTAAAATTGTGGTTAAAATTGAAAATTCACATAAAATTGATTCAATTCGGATACTAAATTTTGATGTGTCAAATTTACCCTTTTAATTAGTATACCCACGCAATAAATAAGCAAATAGAAAGATCAATATTAATTGTAGTATTACATCCAATTTGAAAAACTCATGTTCTCAATCCACAAACCACTTTCTCTAATTCCAATTACTTGGTTTTTTTTTTTCCTTTTGTATTTATTCTTTATCATGTAATTTTATTTCATATATTTATTTTATTTTTAAATTATAATAATTTAATAAATTATTTTAAATAATTCTTAAAAAAGTATTCTTATAAAAGAAATTTAATAATATATATATTTTTTCATCCTAAAAAAAATTGAAGTACTAAAATTGAAATATATATTTTTTATATTGTGCATACACATAGAGTGTGCAGTATTTCTAGTAAAATATAAAATAAATAATTAATTCAATTTACTGCCATCCGTCGTTTGTGATCTTTTTTTGAAAAAAATAGTAAATCAATTACATAAGTATTAATTATCACCGATTACACTAATTAATTAACAATAATCAAATTAACCACTATTACAATTAATAATAAATAATCAAAACACTCTAAGAATGCAACTCCTTTATTGATAAATTAATTCATTATAACTTTAATTTTTGTAAAATATTTCATTTATAAATGGCCTATTGGAGCTTAAAATCTCATGATATTGGAGCTTCGATTATGCCAATTGAATTAGATTTTATTAATGGGGAATTGTTAGTGATGATTTGACTAACCAAATTGGTCAAAAGCTTTATTACTATTAACTGTTAAGCATTGAGAAATATTGAATTCGAGTTCCATCAAGAATATGGACGCGAGCATGTGCAATTGTTCTTTTTTTCTTTTGTATGAAATGAATGCATTATACTGTGTGTGCGCGCGCGCGCAAGAATTATTAATTATTGTTTGATATGTTAATAAATGATGTAAGAAAATTGCTTCCGTAGATTAATACGAAAACATAATACAAACTTCTTCAGTTTTTGGTTTGTTATTTATGCTGCAAAATTGTACAGTCATTAAAAAGTTTTTTTTTGAAAGTAATCAAAAGATTCATTTGATTGTTGTGCATTCAGTCTTATGTATATATCAAAAACAAGAAAAATTTAACGCCACTGAATTAGAAATTCCTCACTGATGTAATTATCCAGCAAAAAAGTATAAATTTATAAGAGAATCCTAATGCGGAATTAGTTTTTTTACGAAAAGAAAGATTAACATATACTTAACTTCTTTTTTTTTTTCACTAAAGAGAAAGAGTCCACTATCACAAAATATATCCTTTAAAATGATTGAAGAAATAAAGCAAATATAAAAAAATTACCATTACTTTGAATTCCTTTATAATCTCATTTGAAAGTCAGATTGGAAAGGAGGAAATAGTTGTTGACCTCTTTAATTGGTCTATATGTGAAGTCTTTTAATGCTATTCAAACCATTTGATCACTATTTAGAGATTTTGTATATTTATTAGGGATAATTACTTCCATTATCCCTAAATTTAGACGAAATTATAACTAACACCCTTTTGTATCAATAATTACAAATACCTACCTAAGTTTTGTTGCCGTTTTTTTAATTTTTACCTTCCGTTAAGTTGACTAATGGTCAATGTCTATATACCAATATGAACTCCTAAAATTACCCTTTTGATGGCGGAAATATTATTTGATCAATTATGAATTGACTCTTTTACCCTTATGGATGTTTTTGTTGTATAATGTTATTTTTGGAGGTAATACATTTTAATTTAATACAATGAAAGGAGGTTAATTTTAGTTTTATATTTTATATTTAATAAATAAGAAAATATATTTGACCATTTTTTATTTATAATGTGTGTATATATATATATATTTGCACAAATTTAAATTTGTAATGTGATAAAAAAATATTTATACATAATATACATATATATAATGATATATATACAAAATATTTATAAATATACACATACATATATACATAAATATATATATACACACACGCATACATATATATATACATATATACATAAATATTGTCCTCTGCCACCGCCACCCACCGTCCGACACAGTGTACGTGCGCGCGCGAGGGAGAGATCGATAGATCTAGAGGGAGAGAAAGAGATACAGAGGAGATATATATATATATATATATATAGAGAGAGAGAGAGAGAGAGAGAGAGGAAGAGGGAGATTGAGATCTCAGATTTGAGGGTGGTAGATGTGGCGGGGCTAAGTTGACGGCTGGGGCCATGGATTGAGGGCGGCGGTGGCAATGGCGGAGTGAAGGAAGATGGGGGTGAGTTAGGGGTTGGGTGGTGGGCGTGAGTTGAGGGCTGGGGTGATGTACTAAAGGCAACGGTGGTAGAGTGAGGCGGCAACGGTGGAGTGAAGTGAGATGGGGGTGAGTTGAGGGCTGGGGTGATGGACTGAGGGAGGCGTGGCGGGGGGCAGTGCAAGTGAGGCGGCGGCGGCGGTGGTGGAGTGAAGGGAGGTGGGGGTGAGTTAGGGTTTTGAGAAAGATATTTTAGTCAATTCAGATATATATCTATTTTTTTATTTTTTAAAATAAAAAATATTTATATATTTAAGGGACAAAATTGACATTGTATTGTTTCCATCTATTTTACTAATAAGTCCACAAAACTTAAGGGGTATTGACAATTACTGATACGAGGGGGTGCTATTTGTAATTTCATCTAAATTCAGGGGTCGTGGGAGAAATTATCCCTATTTATTATTTTCCACAATAAATTTATAATCTCATATGTTCACACGTCTATTATTGTTTATGAAAGATTATAATGTATGATATTTGTCTTGATTAATCTATTAACTTATTGTTTCCATGTTGACATTACTCGAGCATGATTAATTATTTTCCTTACATTTCCATATCTGTATTATTTGAAAAGTTTGATTTAGTGTTGTACTATTGAACGATTATAAACCATTGTGTTAGCTACTACGTATTTTGCATATTACTTTGATCAGTACTAAATTCGGTGATTCTAGTATCAGTAATAATTATATAAAAAAAAACTATTGATTTTAAACTCTAAACTGGGTTTATCACATATTTTTTAATATATTTTACTGTATATTATAAATAAAAAGTGAGAAAGTCTGGTCCGATGCCCTTTTTATGCACATCCATATTCATCAATAGTTTTTTTTTTTTTTTCAATGAAGAATCTCAGTTATACTGGCTTCATTTTCTCAAGATAATGTTTTGCGCATGTTTTTATGTATCTTAATAGAAAATAATTCTAGTTTCAAAGTCTACCCTTTAATTTTAAGCACGTGTCAAAGCTTATTCCTCATATTTCTAGAGTCAACACCTTATTTAAAAAAAAAACAATATTTATTTTATTCTTAAAATTAAAATAAATAAATTAAATATACTTGCTCAAAAAGAAATATCGAATCAACATGTCAAATTAATGGATTAGACTTGACTTAACTCAACTCATCATTTAAATATGTGTTTTCATTTTCGCATATGTAACAATAGACTCCTCTTTCACAAAAGAAACTAAAAAGAATCCAAAAATATTTAATTGAAGACGAGAAAAAAAGGGTGAGGTCCGTGTTGGATTGATGAGGCTAGAGAAATGGAGACAACGTTCCGTCTACGCAATTACCAAAGGGAGACACTCTGTGTCGTTTGGTTACAAGTCCTAATTCTCTCTCTCTCTCTCTCTCTCTCTCTCTCTCTCTCTCTCTCACACACACACACACACACACACAATGCACGTGCCCTTTATGTATTTGTTGAAATATTGTCACAATATGCCATACATCGAACTTGTGTTTATATCATAATTTCTTTTTTAAGAAAATAAAATATAGGGAAAATTGTCAAATTTGTCCTATAGTATATGTATTTAATTGTACTTTAATAATTTCGATTTTTTTATATTACAATTTATAAAGTATAATTTTTTTTTTTACATTATATCCCGCAAATCGGTTCCACTGTAGATTTTTAATGAAAACACCACATAACATGCATAGCACACAACAGTTAGTATAAATCGTCGTTGACTAACCTAGGCATGAAATGACCAAACCTCGCCTAGAGAAATAATGAGTTATGAGCCGCGAAGCTAGTTAGTCAAAATATCCACATGAAAACCGATTTGCCAACTTGCTGCTTATTGATTAATTGATTCATGCATTTGACAGGGCAAGTCAAGTGGGCTGTTCATTGGTGGGGAGAGAGAGAGAGAGAGAGAGAGAGAGAAGCACATATTGGACGGATAGGACCAATGATCAATCAAAACATTCCTTTTCAGCAACTTGCAGCTTATAATTTCTACTTATTTTAAGCAGATAAGGGGCAGGGGCAGGGGGCGAAAATTAGACATAAAAAACAATAGAAGAATAAAACAAGCAAGCAAAAGGGGTTTCCGGCAAAATTGATTGCTATTTTGGGTCTTGAAGGACTTGCCGGACTTGCCAATTTGGGTGCCTTTTCTGGATTTCAAAACATAACAATGACAAATTATTGTTCTACTTGTTTGAATTACTTCTAACCTAAGTTACAGTTAATCGTGACTCTGTAGTGAATTAAAAATTGTTACAATATGAGTGTCACTTGTTGTTATGAAAAATAATATTTTTAAAAAAGTATATTGAATCAATTTGAAATTTAAGATATTAATTTGTTCCACTTCAATATTAAGATACATTTTAACCAATTTTTGACTCATTGATAACATTTTGCCTCTAAAATGTGCAATGTCTCTGGAAATTTGACAAGATTAATCGGAAAGTGACGTCTCCAACAAAACAATTGGAAATGTTTAACATGTCAGTACTTAGGTGGTGCTTATGTGCCTTTTAAAATGAAATGGCATGCCAAATAGAGTGAATTGAAAGAAAAAATGTAATTCGCCAACCACTTTAATAAAAAATAAAAAAACAAAAAAAAGGAAGCCCTTCCCCCACTCCGCACACACGGCCGTCACGGTGATTGCAATCTAACCATGTATTCAGTTTGGGGGTGGATGGGTTTCATTTTTTTTTTCCTATTTCTATTTTGTCGATGGCTGGGTGGGGGCAGGGGTGGTATATAAATATTATTTTTAATTTTGATATATATTTTTATATATTATTTAATTTTTTATATATTGTTTTTTAGAATTATTTTTAATTATTTATATATTTTTTTGTGCCATGTCAATATTGTAGTTGAATTCTACACAAAATTTGTGTCACGTAGGCAATTTTTGTGTCATGTAAATAAAATTCGATTAACTCATGCCGGAAGTACTCTATGTGTCAAAAATTATTAAATTGGTATCCTAAAATTGAAGTTGGACAAATTAGTATCCCAAATGCTAAATTGATGCAATATATTGTCCTAAAAACATAACTTTTCCCTTCTTCTTAATATATACAACTAAAATATAGATCATTATTGTCATTGAGCTTTTTGTGTTAAAGTATAAATCATTATTATTTAATGCATATTATTAGCGAAAATTTTCACATTGTAACCTTATCTTTTATTACTAATATTACATTTTTTATATTGTAATTGTTATTATGAATTAATTTAAAAAGTAATTATCACTACAATAAAAATAAAATTTAAGTAACAAAATATAAAAGTTGCAACATAAAGTTGTCATCCATAATTTTATTAAATGACAACACATTTTATTTTGTCATTAGTTGAATTCATTTAGTGAGAACAATTTTTATTCACTATAATAATAATTTTTTGCTCCGGAATTCCACACCGGAGTTCTTTTTTTTAAATAATAGTATAATAATTATAAAGAAAAAACAAACCCTTAAATAAATAAATTTGGAATTAGCTTAGTGGCAAAGCATTACAATTTTAAGGAAGACGTCTCTGGTTCAAACCCCAGCAAATACAAAATTGATTTTACTTTGTAAAAAAATTTCCGAGTTCCGGCGGAAAATTCTCCCAAATTATTTAGAAGAAAAAAAGGAATAATGTTACCAAGTTGTTAAATAGCTAATGGTAAAGCAATTGTCTTCTAATTCAAGGTTCAAACTCCAAGGAATTTAGTAGAAATTTATTTTTTTTAAAAACAATAAATAAATATATCAAAAAATATTTCGATGAAACTTTCTCCCGAACTTCCGCCAAACTTGCGGAACTTCGGCGAAGAAAATTTCCCCGATTATTTAAAAACAAAGGAATATTATTATTAAGTTGTTCGATAGCCTAATGGTAAAACAATTGTCATATAATTTTAAGGTTCAAGGTTCAAATTCTAGGGAATGCAAGAAAAGTTTTTTTTTTTTTTTTTAAACTCTAGGGAATTTTCCCCCCGAATTTTGCTGGATTATTCTGGCAGAAAATTCCCCCAAATTAATTTTTTTTTAAAAAAAAGGAATTATGTTACCAAGTTGTTAAATAGTGTAACTGTAAAACAGTTGTTTTCTAAGCCAAAGGTTAAAGGTTCAAACTTCAGGGCATGTAAAAAAAATTGTTTTACTTATATATATATATATATATTATATGTATATATATCAAAAAAGAATTAAATAATTAAAATATTGGTACCCAGCACGATATTGTATTTTTTAACGAATTATCAAAAAACTTAAAAATTTGATTAAATAATTAAATGAAAGGCTAAAAACACAACATAAACAAAAGAATCTTGAAATTTTCTTAAAATTGAAAGAAAAATGTTAAACTATAACATATACCATTATAACAAATTTATCTGTCTAATGAAAAATATATTGTTTTTTAGTTAATCTCTTAATGAAAAATAATGGGAATGGAGCTCCCATAAAAAATTAGAGTTAAATCATCTTCTAATTACAAAAATAAATTAAAATAAGAATAATCAAACAAATATATAATACGTATAAAACAATGCAAAATATATTACAATATTTTGTAATAGCTTGGTGGTGAAGTGTTTGTCATCCAACCTTGGTGTTGTGGGTTCAAATATTCTCAGCTACGAAGATTTGCACAGTTTTGGATACTATTCTTGTGCTCGTGGCGGCGGCAATCCGGCAAGAATTCTATTCAGAACTATCGGAGATCAGTGTGGCAGAAAATTTTGCCGGAAAATCATTTCGCTTGTTACCGTGTAGTGATTTTGTTACCATATCACTCAATCGTGACAAAAATTAATGTTTTAATTTTGTCATTGTTAACAATTTGTAACAACCTTAAAGTGACGACATTTTGGTGATTAAAAAAAATGTAACTATGCTTTTATGATAAGATTTCATTGTCATTAAATTGTGTCATAGTTGGGTCAATTATTATTAATGGTGGCAAGTGAGATACAATGTTGTAACTAGTGACTTTGAGGAAATTACTTTTTGTGACAAAATGATTTTTTTTATCAATATTATATATATATATATATAATTAGTGACAATCTTTTTATTATTACTTGTTATATTGTGATCGATTTTTTTTTTTAATGAGTATGATAAAAAGAAAAAATAGTACAAACACATATCACGCAAGGCACACACAAGACATCGCAACTTTATGAAACAAATACATGAAAATATGCAAATTATAACCAACAGAAATGGGCCTGGCGTTGCACAAATTTCGTTGGCGTAATGAGGGGCATCACGCTATGACAACATAAGGAATCTGAGACAAAATAGAATCGAATATGGAATTGGTCCGATCAAAATCATTTACTTAAATCAAATGGTACTTTTGGTTTACGTTTAGATTCCATCTTATACTATTAATTGTTGCTTCTCCTATATATGCCCTTTCCATTCTCAAGAAGTCGGCAAAACCACCTCTCTCTCTCGCTCTCTCTCTCTAATGGATGCTTAGTTCAATTGTTTGCTTGGTGTCAAGATTTTATGCAAACAGATGTGAAAGATAATCGAACACAATATTCTTTTTTATTATTATTTTTACTTTAATTTTTGAATGAAGCTATTTGAATACATTATTACATCAAGATTTTGTAACTATTGATGCAAATCTCTCAAGTCAATTAGTTAGTATAGGCATGAGGGGACAAGGTACCTTAGTTGCTTCTGGATAAAGAAACAAGTCATTGTATTTATTTTTATTCAACTCAAAAGAACATAGTTACTATCTTAATTGCTAACTTTGATATACCCAATAGGCCACCTTATATCGTTGACTTTGTGGACCTTGAATATAGTGTAACCCAATTTAAACGAAGCCCACATTCCTCACTCTTCAAGGGCCCGTAATCCAAGAGCACGGCAATGACCCAAAGATTTAATATCTAGGGAGGCCGATTGAGAAGGTTTGTTTTGTCGCCCTGTACATAATGTATTGGCGAGGCTTGAGAAGAGCACAAGCCCAATATGAGAGAATTATAAGAGGGGTAATTTACATTTTGCAAACCAGAAACATGTAAATGGAGCACTTCATTTGTACTCTTGAATAAGAAAAATGGCACAGTCCATTCTAAAATTACCACATGGGTTGGAATTGTTAAATTAAAAGTTTCTTTCGATGGGTTTTTTTTATATAGAAAAGAACTAGTTGTTGAAAGAAGAAAAAACTCTTCAAAGTGAAAAATGTTTGGCTTGGCTCTTTCAAAAGACCAAAAGCCCAAAAAAACCCAAAGTGACTTTTTAAAAAAAAAGTTATATAGAGTAAATTCAAATTAAAGTATTTTTAAGTATTATATTTAGACGTAAAACTGCTTGGTTTAAAAAAAAAAATCTACTATAAAAAGAACGCTCGATAAGCAATTTTTTTCCCCTTTTAAGCCTATCCAAAAGGTCCAAATGCAATGGGTTGAAATAAAATTCATTGGAGAAAATCCCATTTGGTATCATATTTATCCCCTCTAACTAATTTCCATATTTCAGGGGTTTGGATTTTGCTTTGCTCCATCCGAATTGGATCTGCACCTTCATTTTGCTTATGCGTAGAGGCCCAAAAACGAAGCGAAGGGTTATGAAAATCTTGCTATCAAGTTCTTATTATGCTAATTTTGTATGGGGACACTCCTTTAGAATTACTTCGTGCACGCTTTGAATAATTTAATAAAATGTTGAAATTATAAGATGTCGAATCGTATCATTAATATTATTATTACCTATTATTAAGAAATCTTAACATCGTCCACGTAAGCACCACTTATACACACATTTGGAAAAGCATAATTATGTTTTATTATAATACATATGAAATTATAATAGTCAAATCTTAATGTTTATAAGTATGTAATTATACATAATTATCCAAAATAGTCCAACATTTATCAAAAATCTAAGATATGATATGTTACCTTTTAATTCAAATCAAATACTAAATTGGTTTCTTTAATTTTTCTTTTTATAGTGCCCTGTTTACAAGATGTTAAAGTATTTGAATTATCTACCCCTAAATACTGCAAAAATAAAAAATTTAAAAATGCCGTAACATAATTATACCAAAATCTAATATTGAATAGTTATCTTATTAATTGCATATCTGATATAATAATCTATCAATTACATTTATATAGGGCGGATTTAGAAATTTATGTTCCAAAATTTATTATAATATATCAATAAATCATTTCCTGTCCTTTGGCCCGAGTTAAATACTAGATCAAATCTATAAATTAGCGTCTTCTTCCATGTTTATATTTGACTTGAGTTGAAGTCTCCTCACGTTGCCCAAACAAAAATCCCATAAAAGACCTTACAATTCTAACACAGGGCTTAAGTTTTGGTTTTCTAGAAGGCCTGACCCTCTCTCTCCCTCTCTCTCTCTCCTTTGAAAATAGAAAAGGAATCAGCAGAAACCCCGTCCTTATAAAATGCATTTATTGAAATAGAGAGAGATGCCATAAATGTAATCCTCATTCACCAAATTATCCCCTTTCTAGTACTTTTACCATTTATCATTCTATTCTTCTTTTCGCCTCACCAAATCTCCTTATCTGATTTCCGTCGCTGCCTTTCTTGAACCAGTCTCAGTCCACGCCCCCCAATTCTCATTTCTCTTCTTTTCTTTTTAGACCTTTCTCTATCATACACATACAGAAACAAGAATCGCACACGCGCGCGCGCGCACACACACACACACACGAATTGGACTAAGGTTTCGAGAGCGATGATAGAATGGGTACATGTGATCCTTCTGGCTTCTTTTGCAGGACTAATAGTCGTGCTCATATTGATTCTAGTCCTCCAGCGTTGCTTTCGCCCCAAAACGCGACCGATTTCAGATTCAGAAAGAGGCCGAAATTTTCAGAATGGACTCGCAAGGCTTCATCAAGTGAGCCCCCATCATCTTGATAAAAATGGATCCAAAAAACCAAACAACAATTACTACGTTGTTCGAAAAGGGGCTCCGCCACAGCCGTCGATCTTCAGCTGGGCCGATCATCCATCTCTCGTCGCCGACGCCGTGGAAAACGGATGGCCACGATTCGCTTTCACCACGTTCACTTCATCTCCTTCGGTCAAATCCACCAGGTCCATTCTTTCAGGGGTGAGTAGGCCCGGCACTGCCAGTAATCATCATGGAAATGATCATCAAATCAATGTGGAGATTGGTTGGGAGGTTTGTGAAGGATCATTGGATTATCTTCAGAAAATTAGACTAAATCCAGGATTGAAGAAGCTTATTAACAATACAGGGCTTAACTCTTCGACGGGGGCTGCGTGTGTGATCAGGGCAGCTCTGCCTCTGCCGGGGCCTCATTTGGGGAGCTCGTGTTTCCCACAGGAAGCGTATTTTGAGATCACGATCTTGCCCGAAGATCATGAACAACACCATTTGACTATCGTTATGGAATCGGAAAGTGAGAAAATGAAGCTTGTTGAGGAGGATTTTAATGCGAAAAATAGCCTGGATTGTTCGACCACGAAAACTAGCAGCCATAGTCGTGGGAGGAGCAAGATCGATGAAAATGAAGGTGTTTTGGTGTCTGTGGGGTTGACTGGAGGAGGCCCTTTGCCCTTGAAAATTCCGGGGAGTTTTCAAGGATCTGTTGGCTTCAATTCTACTGGTTCTGTCTATCTTGATGGTCAGTTTTTCTTTCTTTAAATTGTTCTAGTAACCACATAGTTGGAAATTTTTGTTTGGGAGAAATCGATTTTCTATAAGACGTTAAAGGTACTTCTATCGTTTGTGGGATTGCGAAGTTCAATTTTTTTTTTTTTTAAAAAAAAATTTAATGTAAAATTTAGTTTGAGTTAAATTTGGGAAAGTGAATCACACCCTCCAACCTCAACCTGCACCACCATTGTGCTCGGGGTTTGAATTCACTATTCCATTTTAAAAAAGAATAGTGGAAAAATCAAATTGAGATGGACAACTTCTATATGGAAATTTTTATCCGTGTTGGGTTTAAGCTTACTCGTACTAATCACGTAACGAATATATTTATTTATTATGTAATTGATGTATATTTAGGTAAGGGTAACCAATTATGTTGGCTTGTAGTCCTAATTAAAATAGGGATAGTTGATAATTGCAATATTAGGTCTTAGATTGAGGATATATATAGGAAATGACAAATTATGTGTTTAGTATAGGGAAATGAGTATGAATAGTAGTGATTACTGAGTATTATTATGACCTTAATCATCTTACACGTTCCCACTTAAATACGCATTGAACAAATCATGTTTGAGATGACCTTCTATATAACAAACCTTAAGGCTATGTTTGGAATAAAAATTTTGGTGAGGAAAAATGAGAGTAAAATAAAAAGGATCAAGAATGAAAACATAGAGTACTATCATTTCAAGCACAAAAAAAATTTTCCATTCTATTTTCCTTACCAAAATCCTAGAACCAAACGGAGGGTAAATCTTAGTAATTGCTGCTAATGGCGCATTTCTCCTCAATTGCTGGTGACCTTGGTAATGTTTTGTTCGTTGATGCTGCTGTGGTAGGTTTATCACTTTATATGTATAGCATTAGATACGTAGACGTGTATAAATATGTAGCATCAAACCAGCATCACAAGAAGATAAAATATTAGAGTTAAGATTTTTGTTATTATTTAGATGTATGGTAATAAGAAGAAATATTAATAAATTTTAGTGACAGTTTCTCTTGTACTTATAGTTCCTGTACATATGTTACCAACTATCAATACCGACAACACGAACACTTTTTTCGTTCATCAATAATTGATGATGGTGATAATTTATTTCGGTAATAATTGATGATAGTGATAATTTAAAAATTAAGTCTCGCCACCGTTAAATTTATAATTAAAATCGTTCATTAATAATTAATAGTGATAATTTAAAGGGGCAAAATGCATATAATCCCCTATGAAGTGGGAAAATAGCACTTCACCACTCTAATTACCAAAAACACAAAAAAAAAATTTAATTAATCTACAAAAATGCTTTTAATGTTTCAAGTGATCAATAATTTAGTTTAACAGGATGAATTTTTATTCATTTTGTGCAGTTTTTTGGTGAGAACCCTATAGCCTGTAGGTTTAGTCTAAATGTACAATTTTTATTTTTCTATGTTTTTCTCTCATTTTCTTGACATTTTTCTTCTGTCTTCTGTCTTTCCTATTTTAGGAAAACTTTTTGAAACTTCATCACATGTCTTAATTTTGAAATATTTTAGGTGATTTGGGGGTTCAATATTATTCTTTTATGGAGTAGAATTTATCCTTTGCTTTAAACATGTCAAGGCTTCAATATCTAAAAATTATGGTAGCATTTTTTTCTAAACGTCTTTTTTGTATTTGTTAATTTACTTTTTATTGTTTATTCTCCAATTATGAGATTGAAGATATTACGTATGAACTTTTATGTATTGCTCAATCCAATGGGAGTGAAAAGAAAAAAGAATACAAAGAAAAAGAATTTTGCATTGCAACGGCATAAATGACATTGTATAGGTCAAAAATCATAAATCACTTGCAAAACACTCGTTTGAAATGCACGACCAAGGTACAACGGTCTAATTTGCCTCTTTTTAAAAAACTTAAGGGGGTTAAATGTCTATTTATTCCATTCAAGGTTGGTGGAGTGCTATTTTCCCACTTCATTGGGGGGGGGGGGGTTGTGTGCATTTTATCCTAATTTAAAGTTGTTACTCAATACTTTCTTGTTGATAGAGTTTCTTTGGTAGTGCATATGCGATGGTTGACAGAGCCAAGGGGGGGCTGGTGGCGGCTACTCCCCCCCCCCCCCCCTCCCTCTCCCTCTATTTTTTAAAAATCATTTTTTAGTATATATATTTATTAGAATTTCAAATTTTCGCCTCTCCTAAAATAAAATTTTGATTTTTATATAAGTTACATAATAAAATTTTTTATTTTCTCCATTCTATTTTATTTTTGGTGATTTATTTTTACCTAATCTCATTTACCGTAATAATTAAATTATCTGTCTTTCTTTTTCCTCTCTTTTCTTATTCTCTTCAAATTAAAATATTAAAAATTCTATTAGATTTTACTTCTTTCTTCTATCCCAATTAAAACACCAAAAATCCTATTATAAATTTTCTTTTCTCACATACCCTCCAATAATCAACTTTTTCTTTGAAAGCAACGTACAAAAATGTATTGTGTACTAATTTAAAAATTTATACATTTATGTATTATTATTATTTTGTAATTCATTTTTATATAGAGATTTTAATCTTAGGATTGTTGGTATAATTTTGATAGTTGTTCAATATTAAATTTAATGAGTTTTAATGTTAGTTTGTTGGGTTATTGAACTTGAATGAATCTTACTAACTTGACACTTCATATTTACTTGGGAGTGATTTGGGGAATGTGATGGCGAAAAAAAATTAAAGATATTTTTTGAGCATTGAATATATTTTTGATTATGAGAACAAAGAAAAAGAGAAAAAAAAAATTATTTTAATACTTTTTGAGTTTGGATTATATATCAATATGTAGATTTATGTCGCTACTAGGCATGTAATATAGTGGTAGGGGTTCGAAATAGGTACCAATGAGGTTCTAAGTTCCAACTCTCTTCTCCTCCCCCTTTTCCCTTTGAATGATTGTGTGCGTACGTGTAGGGGTGTCTTTTCGATTGACATCTATAGGGTGTCACGAGTTGATTATATCAAAAAAATGTGGATTTATGTCAATTTTATTTATTATTGTTAAAAATTTATTTGTTAAGCATTTTTTAAAAGCAATTTATTATCCACTATATTTATTTCTTTTGAAACATAGAATAACTTGTTATTTTTTTCAGTGTAATTTTTTATATATTATTTTGATTGTAGAACTTTTTGTTATTTTTTTATTGTAGCACTTTTAATTGGTCATATACGCATAAATATAATATTTTTGTTATTTTATATATTAATATTATATATAACCCTTATATTGATACATGTTAATACCTAATGATCTCGAAAAATTTGCCTCTCCGTCCATGTATGTGATCACTCAAAGAGATTGATACTAATCTATCCATTCACCTCCTATACTTATCTAATTGTTAGGTTGTATATCTTTCGATACCATCTAGTTCTAGGACTTATGTCTAATTGTTAAGGTATTATTTTTTTTAAATCTTTTGATCACAACTTCATCACCAAGAAGGCACAAATATCCATGCATGCTCATGCATGGACACAACCTCTTTGGCTATCCAATTCGATCTTTGTCGAAGATGCTCTATTTATAATTATTGGCCTAATTAATCATCTTATTCACATTAATGATTGAATATAATCAAAATTCTTATTGGTCATTTGATGTTACAATTACGTTCACTTAATTTCCTCAGGAACTAAGCTCGTGCTCGAATCCGAAAAGGATGAATGGGGAAAACCAGAAAAGGTGATAGGCTGTGGGTACAATCCAGGACAAAGAAGGGTCTTCTTCACAGTTGATTCACAAGTGGTACGTGAAATACATTGCAAGACTGAAAATTTTGGCTCTCCACTCTATCCAACGTTAGCTGCAAACGCTGATGTTACGGTTCTAGTAAATTTTGGACAAAGCCCTTTTAAATTTGCTCCTGCAAATTCGCAAAGAACTGCGAATCCATGCTTCATTTTACCACAGGAAAATTCTCCTGCGTTAGGCTATGAAGATAGCAAGGAGCTTTTCTCAATGGGAAGAATCGATTCGCAATGGCTACAAAGGAGCGCGACGAGAAACAATAACACAGTGACCAGTATTAAGTCTGTAGAGTTTGATCAGGAGTCTGAAGGCGATCTCTTTGAGATTGTCTTGGATCGCTCTGGCACGGGACGATCCCCATACCCTGCAACGTATCAGTGTGAAAAAAAATGATGGAATTTTCGAGGAACATTGTGAGTTATTTAGGTTATAAGTTAGACATATATATGAATACTTGAGAAAGGAAAAACCGGACGGATCTGACTTTCTCTACCCGAAATGTAGACCTGTCGGGTATTTGATCGGGTAGGGTCATTTTATCTATATTTTGTGTGGGTACACATGGATTTGGGCTTGGGTCTAAGTAATACCCGTCCATTGCCAGGCCTAAATCAACATTGTATAGAGTATTTCTATAGGGTGAAGCAGTGTCTCTACATTTTTGTATATATAAATACAACAGATAGAAAATATTGTTAGTTCTTTCAGAGATCAAGGAGGGAATTTTTGTGCTAACCTACTTGTTTAAGGTGTCGGCCAGTATGGATCCAGGAGAGTTTTACGTCTTGTTAGTAATTAGAATTAAAAGTTCATTGAAGCATTGTAATCTTTGATGAGTGTGATGAAACTTTGGTTGACAAATGGGTATTGTTTCTCATAGGGTTGTCAATAGGACATATTTTAATTCAAATCTGATTCGATTATAAATATCCATAATTCGAAATAAATGGATATGGTATGGAATCAAACAATTTGATCCGTTAAAAATTCGAATCCAAACTTTGATTATATTTTTTTACTAGATTAATGCTAGTAAAGAGGGTCAAATAGAATGCAATATATAAACTATAATAATTAATAATAACAAAATAATGTATAATTTATATACATATTCTAAAATAATTTTTTGATTATTTAAAATTTTAATTTTTACATAAGAAATAATTTTTTTATGTGTTACTTGATTTCAAAGTGTCAATATTTTTTCAAAAAAAAATCAAATTTTCTTATCAGGTTTCAGATTGTTATAAGATTTGAACTCAATAATATTATAGAATTCGGGTTGAATTCGAATTTTTTTGATTCGCTCCAAATCCGACCCATTTCTCTCAAAATACAATAGGGCTCAAAAGATGTGGCCCAACCAAGGAGTCCAATAAGGCTTAAATGATTAATGTGAGTAAGAGAACTACACCTTTTGGATGCAACAATTAGCCACTTTTGAGCAGGGTTGTCAATAGGGCAGATTTTAAACCAAATTCAATCCGAGTACAATCTGAATTTTAGTATATTCAATCGATTAAAATATTTAATAGATCAGATTCGATAATAAATATCCGTAATCCGAAATAAATGGATTGGATGCGGAATCATGTAGTCCGATCCGTTAAAGATTCAAATTCAAATTTTTATAATATATTTTATAAATTAATACATTATATATAATATAATAGTAGTAAAGATACTTCAATAGAATGTAATAAATGTGCTATTATAATTAATAATATACTATTTATTATTTTTCAAGGTATTTTTTAACAAAACATTGTATAATTTTCATACATATTCTAAAATATTTTTCTACTTTCTTTAATTTTATTTATTGAAATCGGATCGGATTGGATTGGATCGGATCTCCTTATCGGATGTCGAATCTATTTCAAATTTGAATTCGGAATAATGAATGAAGATTCTATAGGATTTTGGGTCAGATTCAGTTGTCGCTGCTTATAATCAGATTCGGATTCGGATTCGAATTCGAATCATATTAATTTGCTCCAAATCTGACCCATTGACAATCCTAATTGAGGATTTACGATAAATTGCGTAATTGTGGTCCAAGCCCAAGTTGCCGTGTCTCTGCGGAGTAAATTTTAGGTCTACACGCCAACGCCAAACATGCGAATCGCTGGCTAAAACTTTAAAATTATGACTAGCATTACGATTTTAAGGTCCAAATCCGAGATTTTATTTTGAAATTATTGAAGCATTACTGGTGGCCTAATTCAACTCAACAACTGGTCCTAAGCCATTATAAATTACACTATCTATGGGTGGTATAAAGTCGATGGGGATAATTAACAATAATAGTTATGTTAAATTCATTAGTACTTTTTCTGTAAAAACAATGGTTATGTTAAATTCATTAGTAGTTTTTCTGTAAAAAGTTTGACATAAATTTATTAACTTTTTAATATTTGTATATAATAACATATTTAATGGTTTCATTAAAAAGGAATTAGTCCGGTAAAGTCCACACCGAATCTATCTAACCCAACTCATAGTGAGAAATTAAGAATAGTAATGGACTGGCAATGGGTTACGAATTAGGAGAATCCATGGAATTCGATTTGATTGAACCAAAAGCTACGCCTAATAAATTATTCCTTCTTCATTTAGAATTTTTTTTTTCTCTTAAAAAAATAGAGGCTAGAGTGGTTTAAAGGTGTCTGTGGAACAAATTTTTTAGGGCATCTCTTTTTGCTTTAAATCTCCAGTGTTTTTTTTTTTGGCATTTTCTCACTTTTTTTTCTTTTTATTATTATTCCAATATGAACTAATTTTTCATTCAAACGCAGCTCATTTTCTCATTGAATACCTTTTATATTTGTCGTACCAAGGTCAAATTAAAGGAAATGTCTGGACGAGGTTTGGCCATATTGGATTGATTATATGGCTAGAATATTATATTTGTCATGTGATTGATGTATATTTAGAGGAAAGTCATCAATCACACAGCAGGTGTAACTCCTTTTTTTTTTTTTTTTGGTCTTAATCACCCGGTTTCGATCTACTGGCTGATTAATTCAAATCGAGTACTGTAGAAGCATGTTATGGGCGCAACCCTCCCTAACCAATCACTCCATTTACAACTCCATAATTCAGACTCTGAATATTGTTTGAATAATCTAGTGCCTTGTTTCATTAGATTAAATGGTAGATGGTATGACAGATATAATTACACTTTGCCTCTCGTGTGAGGATTTGTTAGGTGCGGTGAAATTGGATTGGCAGAAACTTTTTCCCAGAAAACGGACATGCAAATGGGAAAGTAAGGACTAAGGATGCCAAATTTGAAGATGTTAATGACGCGGGCCTCATCCCATAATTATGGGCCTCGTTCTTAACGCTCCTTAAATAAGCCTAGCTGTGGTTACCTCCACATGCGGTCTAGGACAATATTAATTCAATACCCCTAAATCCCATCATTAATTTTCTCCTTCATACAGTACAACTACTAAAAAGAAAAGAAAAACTTGCTCATTTTGGATTAAATTAACAGTTCAGGGTAGGTTCCATAAATACAGCTGAATTATTCAGCGAACATGTAAACAGCTGCCGTACTAAATGTTTTTGTAACATGTTTAGTTTATAACAATTTCATTACTAAATATCTAATTATTGATTGTTTTTTAATTATATTTATATTGAATTTTATCACTAATTAATTATAAATATTAATTTAAATTTGTGACAAAATCTCTCCGTTACAAAATATATGTTAGTGAAATGAATATTTTCTTGTAGTAAATGACACAACTGAATTTCAATAAATATCCAAATATGTATCGTGTTCTCACATGCATATATACATGTTACATGTGATGTTTAGAATTCCTCGACCAATACATTAGCTATGAATTGGCCAACATTCAAAAAAGCTTTCGAAAAGCTAACTTTGATGCATGCTAGGATTGCACATGATCAGTTTCCACAGTGTTTTTCAGTATAGTGCGAGTGATTTAAATGGACTTAGAGAGAGAGAGAGAGAGAGAGAGAGAAGGGAGGTCCAAAAGGAATTTCAGTATTTCTTCAAGGCAAGTGGATGATGGAATGAAATAAATAAAGAGCCACAATCAGATTTCATAATTGCTTTGAGAGCCCAAAAGGACCACTAAGTGTATGTTTACGTCGTAAAAATTATGGTACCTATTTCTTTTCAAAAAAAATAAAAAATAAAAAGAAAAATCTATAGGCTAAGAGTCTATCTTGTACTTTCTTGTTTTTCTTTTTTTTTTTCCAATAAAAAAGGCCAGAAAGTTAGAGAACTGATACGGCTTCACCAACTAAAAAAATCTAGTTGTCACGAAATAATTAATTAACCATAACTCGCCCAAACTACAATTAATTTTGTTGCCACAACTCCACTAGTATACTATTGCATTAAAACCTACTCCTCATCAAATCAAGCATTATAAGCTATCCACCGTCAATCAACCTATAATATCCCCAAATAATTAATATATTTTATGTTCACAGTAAGGTTCGAATTTTGAAAGAGTAATAGAACTTAATTGTTAGACCACGGTGTTGGTGGCCTATCTTGTACTTAATGCACTAAAAGTGCGTGATCAGGCGTAATACAAACCAAATTTAGTCCTAATTATGATAGTAATGATTTTATTTTGTTAAATAAATATAGAGAATTTTGTTTTGTGGGGTTGATGGTGTGAAAGGAGACAGAAAGATGAGAGAGAAAGATAAGAATAATGTTAGGAGAGAAAGGAGGGGGGGGGGGGGCATGTGAAGCAATGGTAGCACATGGATAGAAAGCACAAAGAGAGAAAAGAAAAGATGGGCTTAAGGGGAGTGGGAATAAAGTATTTTATGCATGCTAAAAAGTAATGGTGCCTCTCAAAAAACTTGGGAGATAATTAAAAGGCAAACTTGGTAATGGTATTGTTGAAAGAATTTTAGTCCCATCATCATGTGGTTTGTCCTCACGGTGTAATAACAATGTTTTGTTGGCTGGCTCTCAGTAATCTCTCTTTCTCTCTCTCTCTCTCTCTCTCTCTATATATATATATATATATATACATACATACATAACCATGCACTGGAGAATGGCAGAAAGCTGTAAACATCTCAGCTGCCAACTATAAAGGGGAAAAGGTAATGGTAAAGTTTGGGGATATTAACGTTTCCCAAAAAATATATTAATGAATGAATCAAATTAGGATTATTAAGTTGTGCGTGTTTAGGAGCCTTTTTCGTGGATCAAGTTGGAGTTGGAGTTTGAAATCATAGATTACTTACTAGCAAGTTATTTTGCTCTAAGAATGGACAGTCTCGCTCTGTTTGATTCAAGAATTTCGATTAGGAACGATTAAATATATCACAGCAAAAGATCAAAAAATTAAATACATTTGTTTTTCAACTTAAAGCTTATTACTTGGTTATGCATAGAAACGAGGATAATAATAAGCATGAATGTGGGGAAATTCTTACCCGAATCGGGTTTGACCACATCAGGACTAATCACGTGGCGAGTGTTTTACACTTATCATATGATTGGTGTACAGTTTAGAGAGAGTGATCAATCACATGGCAAGTGTTTTAACACTTACTACATGATTAGTTGGGTCCGGCCAAACCGGGTCTGGGCAAGAATTTTCGATAAAGGTGCACGGATAACTCAATCGCACATTTACTCGCTAGAAATTCTTCCTTATTTCAAGAAGGAGATTCTAATATCCCTATTTATACTTCCAGTTGTATGTCATCGGAGGTTAACTAAAAAAGGAGCAAAATATTTTTTTTTGTTAAATTTACTTTTCTTTATTATTATTATTATTATTTTGTTAAACCAAAGTCAAAATTATTTAACCAAACATTTTCATTTTTTATTCACCAGTAACACCACCAAAAAAGAAGTTTTTTTTTTTTTTTTACTGACCAGAAAAGGTTGTTAGGATGTCACAACCTGGGATAATGCCCAACCCTACATAAAAAATGCCACATGTTTATAGAAAAAAAAAAAAAAAAAACCATGATTCAAACATTGATCTAAATAAGTTGAAATGAATTAATCAGACAATAAGTACAAATCGTGTAGTTTTCATTTTCAAGTCATCTTCAATCTACCGATCAAACAAGTAATTATTTGTTGCTTCCCACTCATTTTCCGTGTTTTCTCATGACATATATCATATACGAATGCTTCTTCATTTTAGTCCCAAGTTAGGTTTTCTAACAAATCTTCGGGTGTAAGCAATTAACCTAAACTAAAGCAAATCAATATCACCGATTGTTGATTCAAGTGGTTAGGAATTTGGATCATTTAAACATCTCATGTTTGAGTTTCGTGTGTAAAAAAAAATCATTAGGGGAATAACTGCCTATACGAGTCTCCAAAATGCTCGTCCCGAATTTAGTTGGGTCCAAATAATGGTGCTATATCGGAGTTCCAAAGACAAAATTAAATTAATACAAATCAAACCAAAGAAACAGCTAATTAAGTTGTTACCACACAAATTTAAATGTCACTTATATATATCTTAATTTATCACGTCAGCTCATCTACCGCCATTGCTCTCAACTATTAGTCCCATAAATAAGCAAGCTACATATAATTAAAATTCACTGATCCTTGATGGCTATAAAGCACCGTCCAAGAATTTCACCAAAAAATCAGCCATTTTAACCAAATTGCAGATAGATAAGTTGCAACCTTTTCTCTTCTTTTCTTATCTGTTTTTTTTTTTTCCGATTGGCATTACAAGAATGCATTCTCTTTAGCGACAAATCAATCCATTATAAATTTAGTTTTTGCGATGAATTTCATATATATATATATATAATAAATTCATTAGTAAATAGCTCGTCACTTATTATTTCTTCAGTTCCGTTTGTATTGAATTCTCTCAATAATTCAATACAAATAATTTAAACTTGTGACGAAATCTCTTCTTTATAATTTTTTTATTAGTGAAAGGGATGTTTTCTTTGAGTGAATTAAATTTTAATCTGCAAACTTAGAAGTAATTATGAATAGGGACAAAAAAAAGATGGCTAGCATGTAAATTATTAAATTATCACCTTTTGTAGTTTGGAGTTTTATGGTATTCTAGCTGTCTTCAATACCGAAACTTAATTCGCGTTGCTGATTCAGTTGACCCACCTCTTCCTCTTTATACTAACCTTTTCTTACTATCAATTATATTAGTTATAATTACCTACACCAATTATTATGAATACTGAATAGTGGTATATTTTGATTTTTTATGTGTGATTAAATTTTTGACGTAAATAACTTTAGAAATATTTTCTTATCTTTTATGTGATAAAGTTATTTATCAAAAAAAAAAAAAATCAATATAATTGTTTGAACCATTATATGAATAATACAATATATACTGGCTTAATTAAATTAACTCCCCAAACGTAACAAGGGAAACAAGGGAAAAAAAAAAGCATATCATTTGAGCTAGACTTCCTAATTCTCTAACACTACAATGCAAAATGCATGTAGTACCGATTTGCACTATAAGAAAAAGTAATATTAATGACAAAGTGAAAAATGTGATAATATAAAAGTTATCATTAATAATTATATTAAGTTACAATATTTTTCATGCTGTCAATAATTAAATTTATTTAGTAACAATAATTTTTATCTTATTACAATATAATTCAATATTGATAATAACTAACAATTTAGTTGTCACCACTACCAATTAATAACACTCCTACGATGACAAGTGACAAAACTATTTTCACTGTGATTTTGTGACAAGATCTCTATTGTCACTGAATTTTCATCATATGTGTATCACTATTCACTAATTATCAATACTATTTTATGACCACTGAAATTGTATAAATCATTCTTGTGACAAAACAACCTTTTGGCTACTAAATATACGTAATTAATGACAATTTTTTCAGTCTCACTTATTATATTATCACTAATTTACTCATTTTCTTATAATATCGTTGGAATTAATCGACCTTGTAAAAATCCATGAATCATGTTCGTTCGCACAAAGGTACATGTATATATCGTGATCAATCTGATTAATTCTTTTAATATGAATTGAAGCCCCGTACTGATGCAAAATTAGATTGTACATGCATGCGACATGCGCATAAGAACAACGTACGAAATCTGATTTTCCTGTTCTTTGCACAACTAGTAAGATTTAGTGCAGACTAGGAATAAAATCCAAGTACCAAATATGAACAAAATTAACTATATTGCGAATGCATTATACCAATTCATCACCAAAATCAAGTGGGCTCTCTTTTGTTGGCTCTGCTTGCTTGCTTGCTTTGCAATATATCCAAGCTAACGGTAGCAATGCCAAAGTACAATGAATTCATAAAAAAAGGTTAGGTCTAGAAAATGAAAGCTGCGGCTTTCGGATCATTTTTGTCAGCCTCTCTCTCTCTCTCTCTCTCTCTCTCTCTCTCTCTCTCTCTCTCTCTCTCTCTCTCTCCCTCTCTCCCCTCAAATTCTTACTTGTGGATGAAGTGTGTGTCTGTGTTTGTGTGTGTGTATGTGTTTTTCTGGTCAAGTATGGATGACTGTGTGTTTCACAATACATAGATTTTTGTTGTGGGTACCTTAACTTGGAGTCTACCATTTGCAGTCAAAAAAAGCAATAATTTATATATTGAGTACTCTATTGGTTGCCCAAATTGTCACTCTTGAAATTGTTTTTCTTGATTTGGATTTAAGTCTTGAATGTTATGATCTCCTTTAGTAATTAGATGGCAAAGCAATGAATTTATCGAGCTGTTACACATTTCTATCACAAATGCTTTTACTTTTGCATTGTAGCATTTCTATTTTTTTAAGGAACATCCCTCATGGAGTCTTAATGATTTGATGAAGTATATGAATATGCAATTTTTTGGTGCTAACTACTACTTAGATAGTGACATATATAGAGTTGATAATTTAACTTACTTTTTTTTTTTTTAATTCCCCATTTCGACATGGGCCACTGGGGTACTCATTAATAGTATTTAAAAATTTGTTAAAATGGTTTAAAAATTAAAATAATTTAGGACTTCTAATTTGTCCCCTGTATATGCTCGTTCTCAATAAACAATTAAAACCTTATTTCTTATGTAGAGATAAGGTGTTGAAAATCGTACCTAAGACTTCGAGAATATATATATATATATATATAGATATATAGATATATATGGACCACACTGACATTATGCTATTTAATATAGCAAAAGTTATTAATTAATGTTATAATGGACCATCCTGAGTAGTTTTATCTCTGATGATTGGCTCTGCTGGATGATCACTCCTCTTCATTAAGTTAATTTGTTGGATTGTTAATTAATTAAGGGGTTAAGGGTAAAAAGGGTAATTAATCAAACTATTGTTTACATGTCAAATCCAAAAATCTTGTAATGCCGGCCCCTAAATGACTGGCCCTTAACTTGTATTTTTTTTGGGGCCTATAATTAGTTCGTCTTCAAGAAAATTTTGCTACCTAATTTTGTTGTCTATCGATTAAATCATGCTATCTCACTAGAATCATTGACTCCAAATAATGGCTCTAGCTAGGTGATTTACTAGACTCTAATCTAGTATTAATAATAAGTCGAAGCTTTCGAAATATGTATTATTAACTAAGTTCATTTTATTTACACAATTATTTTTTTAAGAAATATATATATTAATATATATATATATATATATATATAGAGATAGAGAGAGAGAGAGAGGGTGTAACTAGAGTTTGTTTAAAAGATCTTATAAATTTTCTGTCTTATAAGATGTTCTTAAAATTTATAAATGTAAGAGATTTTATTTTAAAAATAAATTATTTGAGTATTTGAATAAAGTAAATCACACAATTAATATTTTGATACATTTTAAAAACTCTCAAATATTAAATATTTTAGCAAAATTATGAATTCGGTTTTACCTCTTACCTAGGATAGCAACACGAACTAAATCACTAGCTATTAGTTGGTATAGTCAAATGAGATGTTAAATTTCTTAATCAATATTTAAGGGTTTGAATTTTGGGGCTGTGAATAGAGCAACTAGATTGGGAAGTTTACTCCTATATTGAGCATTTACAGTATTTGAATTCGGATTAACTAACCAATGGACCTGAAATCGGATGATTTAGGGAAGGGGGGAAAAAAAAAAGAACTAAATCTAGTAAGACCCGAAATACAGTAACATACATGATTGGTTGCAAAAGAATAATTTTCATTGCTAAAACTAGGCGTAGACATGAAATACGTGCAATACATCAATACATATATATGTTAGAAAAACTTTGTAAGAATTCTACAAATGATGATGTGGGCTTGGATAATGCAAAAAATGGTCTCTTACTATTTCTTTTTTTCTTTGCCAGTATGAATTATACGTAATCATTTGGTATGCGGAGCTTTTGTCAATGGAACTGACATGTATCATAACCCAAATAATTAGCTGTTGGTTTCCAGGAAATAAAAAGAGGTAGAAAATTATCAAAAATGCAAATAATTTGTCGAATCTTGTACACGCGTATTCAGACGGGTTTTGCTGCTCTCTCTCTCTCTCTCTCTCTCTCTCTCTCTCTCTCTTCATGGTTGTGTATTTTTTGCGATTTATCTTGAAAATGAAGGAAGGCATATGGACATGTAGAAAAAGAAAACAAAGGCGTAGACTTTAGGTAGAGAAGGCACAACCAATATGCCAAGAAGAAACTTGAGAAGATGAATAAATTGGGTCCACATGTATTGGCTGGATAAAATCGTAAAACATTACTAGAATTGATATTTTAAACAAGAAAAAAAAATTACTGTGCCTTAATTGGTCAAAATTCAATCAATAATATTATAAAATAATTATATTTGTTTTCCTAATGAATGACACTATAGTTCCAAGTGTAACCAATAAGCCAATGACCAGTTTTGCAGAAATTCTTGGAGAGTCGGTCCTACTCATGACTCATCTATGCCACAAAAATGATTGATATTTTTTGCTTACTCACATGTTGGTTTTAAATAAATCCCATAAAGTCAATGATTTAATACTATATCCCAAAACTTCCCATCACTATATAAGTTCCTAACTTGTCACAAGAACCAAAAAAAAAAAAAAAAAAAAAAATCATTTCTTTTGAACACTTATATTTAGAAAGCACTGTTTATTAACGAAAAATTTATAATGAAAAATTTTTATTGAAAATTTAAGTTATTTATGATGAATTAATGATAGATTCTAATGTAAATAAAATTAAAAAAATCATGACAAAATATTTGTTATAGATGAATTTCGTTGTAAAAATTAATTCGTTATTGAAAGGTATACATTCTTTTAAGTGATTATCACATTTAATTTTATTAGTGTACCGATTATCAAGTTGAATTTAATTTCAGGGAATTTTGAGAAGAAAAAAATATATATAACTGCTGAACTTTTTTTATTGGAGAAAATTACAGCGGTTTATATTTTATTTTATAAAAGTGACGTGGATGTCACATATTGACTCGTGTAAATGCATCCAAAAGCAATTAAATACATGCAAAAGAAGAAAAAAAAATTAATAATTGATACTTGGTACTAGTATCTATTAGTGTGAAGGGCGAATTACATTGACTATCCCTCAGGTTTGGTTAATTTACGAAAAACTCTCTATTTTTTTCAAAAATTATCAAAAATCCTCTAAGGTTTCAAAAATATTACAAACTTATTCAAATTTCCGAAAATACCCCTTCTCTTTTTTGGGTGATTTACACTGACCACCCTGAGATTTGGTTAATTTACGAGAAACCCCCTATGGTTTCAAAAATTATCAAAACCCCCCTAAAGTTATACCAATATTACAACCAGCACCTATTTAGGTTAACTTATTAACAATATTAAATCTTTTTTTTCCTCTCTGTAATATTGTTATCATAAAATTTTCATATAATAGATTTGAAAAAAAAATGTGATTATTTATTCAAATAAATATTCTGAATTTAATGCATTAAAGGTATCTACCAACACATCAAGTATGTTATATTATCGCTAATACGGAGTAAATTTTAAGAGAAATGAGTTAGAGTCCTCAAGCTAAATAAAATTTTTAAGTGCATTATTTAATTTCAATTTTTTATTTCAATCAATGTTTATATTTCTCATTTCACATAATCATAATTTTTTTTTTCAAATCTATTAAATTAAAATTTTATGATAACAATATTATAGAGGGGAAAAAAAGAATTAATATTATTGATAAGTCAACCAAGTAGGTGCTAGTTGTAATATTAGTATAACCTCAGGGGGTTTTTGGTAATTTTTGAAACCTATAGGGGGTTTCTGGTAAATTAGCCTAATCTCAGGATGGTCAATGTAAATCACCCAAAAAAGGGGAAGGGGTATTTTCAGAAATTCGAATAAGTTTGTAATATTTTTGAAACCTTAGGGAGTTTTTGTTAATTTTTAAAAATATAGGAGATTTTTTATAAATTAGCCAAACCTCAGGGATGGTCAGTGTAATTTTTCCTAGTGTGAATAATTACGTGCCACAAAATTCAGTGAAGAGGAGGATGAAATGATGGGAACCCACAAGGAGCCTTTGAGTCCGACTGGGTGAAGATTATAAGAAACCCATGTGAGCTGGGCGACCACCATGTCTAAATATGTGGGTCTGCAATATTATTACTCTATTTTCCACTTTCTCTCTCTCTCCCTTTCTCTCTCTTCCTCACAAAACCCTAAAACCCAAATCACATGAAATTTTAGTCATGTATTGATTAATAATATTTTTTTGGGACTTTATCAATCATGAGATCTTTATGATAATTTTTAATTAATAATTTAGTGCGATATTTCTAGGGTGATTAGCTTGTCACTCTTTTTGGCCAAAAATAAAAATTTGGGTTGATTATCAAATAGTTCTTGAGTGTCTCAAATTGTAAGAAATGTCATGGAAATAGTTCATTGAAACTACAACTCTTTTCTTATACTAAACAGATAGAGAAACTTTAAATATTTAGGGCAACTAATGGGTAATGTTATTTATAAGATCAATAAAAACAAATCTAAAGGTGGTAATTATAATTTTAATAAATAAAGAAATTTTCTATAATTGAGACAAACCTTGAGACGTTTTCGATAATTATTCCTATAAAATATATTAATTTATGAATTTGATAATGTGAAATGCACTTGCTATATAGCATATTTATGTACATTATTATTTCTAACTTGGCAAAACGCAATTATTTATTTGACTACTCCACCACGTTAGCATGCATTAAACCCCCTTCACCCCCACCACCATCTATAGATTTGAAACCTTAATGGGTCCACTAATCCATTCAGTTAAAATATCCATTTAAACATAATATATATAAAAATAAGACGTAGGACTCTATATAATAATATTTTCTAATTCACCCACAGAGGGGGGGAGAAAATATATCCACGGTATAGACTATAGAACAAAGTTACTTAGAGTACGTTTTAATAAATTGATAATTGTTATGCTTGAAAATGTGGATAGCATATATACCAAAAGATCCTAGTATTAAGAATAACACTTAAAGATAGACTAAATGCGCGATTAGACCATAAAGGTATTTGCCAACCTCAATTAAGAATCACTTTTGAGTTACATCTTGATTTGTAAAGTGTTTGCAACCTAAATGGAATCGATTCTTTTAACATAACAATCAAGTATCTTGTAAAAATTACCAATGAAGAGACTAGCCAATTACCCTTTCGTAAAAGCAATCACTACAAAATGTACACTCGTCGCTAAGTAGATAATTTATGATGGGTATCACAAATAAAAATATTTGTAATAATTTTATGATGAGAACTAACAATTTTGTGATAGCTTTTTAAGATAATTTTTACTTACACTGTTAATTCATTACGAATGCTCAGTTCGTCATAAACTTTATAATACTCTTTGCATGATTTTTGTAATTAAAATACTTTATTTATATAGCAAAGATTTTACTAGTTTCACGACAAATTTCTTTATGTCACAAAATTTAATTAGTGATAAAATATGTACTGATAGACTTATGATTGTTCAAATTAACCAAGCAACATTGTAGGCTTTCGTAGCTCAGTTGGTTAGAGCACCCGTTTAGTAAGCGGGAGGTCTTGAGTTCAACTCTCAATGAAAGCAAAATTAATCATGTCTAAAATTCATAATGTAAAAAGTGTCTTACTAAATAGTGAATTGCTTAAAATTATTATCTTTTGTTAAATGAACTTTATATAACTAATTTGACAAAAACTAACTTTTTACAAAATTGATCAAAATGAATTGAAACTTTTAATGGGAATTATGGAAGTACATGTATATATGATTTGTGTTTGTCTTTTTTTTTTTTCCGATAAAACACACAATATCCACACATGCTAGGATTCAAATCCCTGATAATATTCCAAGATTCTAAGAGCGGGCTATACGTGTTGTGTTCTTTTTTATTATTATTATTTCACAAGCAATATGTGTTGTGTTTCTATGAACGTGTTTTTTTTTTTGGTGAGAAATATAAGCACGTATATATGTACAAATATAGGAACATATTTATTTTGTGAGAAATATAGGCATCCCTTAGGTCACATAAAGTGAGTACGCGTGTGCGAGAATGTCAAAATTAAAAAAAAAAAAAAGTTGAGTGTGAAAGTGCCTTAAAATGTTTAATAAAAAATTATTTTATATATAATACTAAATTATATATACTTAATACAAAATACATTTCAAGAGTTAGTATAAACAAAATTAATTTTATTAAATGCTAAACTTGAATTATAATATTGATATTTTGATATAGTTGACTAAATTTGTCAATTTTTTTTACGATCTTAAATTATTTTCATACAAATGTATAATTTATACATAAAAAGCTACTCACACGAGTACTTTAAAAAAAACTAGATTATTATCCTCATATATATTTTTACTATCTAACAATTGAAATTATTAGAAACTAATTACATCGCTAGAACTTTATTAATATAGTATTTTATTAGGATACACATTAATTTTTCTTAAGAAGTTAAATCAAAAAAAGATAGTTAAAAAAGTTTATTTATTAAGTAAACATCAAATCTTTAATATCTTTTTAAAATTAAATTATTTTAAAACAAAAACTGAATTATAATTTATCAATTCGAACACTAAACGCAAGATCAACGAGTTTAATAAGAGAACAATGCGAAGTAGGGCGTGCCGCACCGTGGGCACAAATAGCCCTCTTTGTAATCCCCCTCCATAATTTCTTAAGAAAAATGGTATTAGGGAGATTCGATAAATCACGTGGTTTGCGCTGTGTTTACGACTTTTTCTACCACGTTCCTCTTTTTACGTGTATTAAATCTCTAAATACACAATCATTTCTTATAAATTATATATGCTCCAGTTCCAGTATTATGATTACGATTCGTACAGTGCACATTGATCGAAAAGGACAAACAAGTAAATTCGCTCGGACAGTGAACGGTGAACCCCAACTGCTTTTGGTGCAAAATGAGAAAAAACCGTTGGAACCCGCGCGTGCCCCATTTTGGTATGCAATTGTGCAGGGTGGGTGGGCATGCAAAAAATTTATTAAAAAAAAAAAAGGTGAAAAACTTATAACAATATCTTTAGGTAAATTTAATATAATAAAGAAGACATTTAGTTCGGTCGTTATATAGATACCTTTGAAATGAAATTTTACTTTTACGATTTTTTTTTTTTTGGAAAAATTATCATGTCAATTCAAATAAGAATGCAATGGCACCAACTTTTAATTATTATTTCGAAATTTCATATTATAGAGGTGCTTAAATTGCATTATATAACTTACACACAAAAATTAAAATTGAGTCTGATGATACCATCTCTTATTCCATATTGAAAGGATTTAAGCCTGACTAAAAAAAAAAAAGAGAGAGAGAGAGAGAGAGAGAGAGGATTTAAGGAACTTCTTCACACTGTGAGTTGTATTTTTATTAAATGACAAAACAATGCCGTCTTCAAATGTGAAACAATATTTCATAGGGTCTGACATCCATATTTTGTGAGGGATTTGAGCAACATCAGAGTCAAAAAAAGTGTATAATTTGAGAAAATTGAAGTATACATAGCAAGGAAAAAAAAGGTGTATAGTAATTTTTAACATTGAATATAAATCTAATTTTTGAGAACAATAATATATCTGCCTAACTCATATGAAAAGAAAGGGTTTGATACACAATGCTTTACAACAATATAGTCATAATTGTAATTTTTAGTGAATATAGTCATATTTTACTTATATTTTAATTTGAATGATTCATAGTGACCAAGTTTAATATAATTTATTTTTATTTTTTGTGAAAAGGTGGTTGATAATAAGTTTAAAACTATATTTAATTTAAATTTAACATAAAGTGGGAAGGCATTAATTAGGTTAGCTATGAAGTATAATTGAAGTCTTTAACATCTCACAGTGGCCTACTAATAGCGTGACTACTAACCGTTTGGCATATGGGGCGTGCCAGATTTCCGGTTCAGACCTAAGAAAAAATAAAAAGGAAAATCGAATTTAATAACAAAAAGATAAAAAAAAAAAGAAAAAAGAAAAATAAATGTAACATCTATGGCCTGAAAATGCTCGGATGCTTGTCCTTGCAGTTACACGCAGTACACACACTAAAACGTGTGCACAGGGGCCTTTTTCACTTCTATTCCCTCAGCTACCCTTTACTTGTATGGCTCTCTCTCTCTTTCTCTCTCTCTTCCCCCCCCCCCCCCCCACAAAAGCAACGGGCTAGTTGGCTGTCTTCATAACCCTTTCTCTCTCTCCCTCTCTGTCTCCCTCTCTCTCTCCTTGCTGCATAATTTTCTGGCCCAAGAAGACCTCTCTCTGTCTCTTCCCCTTCACTTCTCTGAAAATTTCTGCTAACTGTTTGTCATTGAACGCATTTTGGCTTTTCTCTCTTTTTGGAGGGGTTTAGCTCTATTATTTTTTCTCCGGTCAAAAGTGTGTTGGTCACAATAATGGAAGCTAATTCTGCTGGAGAGGATTGTTGTGTCAAAGTCGCCGTTCATGTCAGGCCTCTAATAGGAGATGAGAGGCTTCAAGGCTGTAAAGATTGTGTGACTATAGTTCCTGGGAAGCCTCAGGTACTCCAATCATTCATAATGTGATGTGGGTTTTTCAGTGCGAAGTGCTAAACTTGCTGCAATTTCAAGACAAAATTAAATTTGTTTTTGGTGTTCTGGTTGTTAACGGAGTGCTTTTGGAAAAGATTCTGCGGCTGGAGATTATTTCTTGAAGATCTGGTCTTTGTTTGATGCTATAATTTCCCAGGAATTGTAGCTTTTCTTGATTTTTGGAAATTTTGGAGGCCATGCATGTGGGTGTTTTGAGTCTCAGTCCTCTCGTGATCTGAACTTTGCATTTCCACAGCAATCAAGGGTTGGGTTGTTTGACTATGGGGAAAACATCCATAATTTATTTATTTATTTTTTTTTATTTTCTTTTACCTTTAAAGAAAAATAACTTTCTGGCCACTGGAAAAAAGAAGGAAAAATAAAAAATTGGATTAGAAATCAAAAATGCTATTAAGAACTTTTGGCGTCTGGTGTATGGTTCTGTTTTTGGTTCTCTGGTGTGATTTTCTTTGCCCAGTACATCACTTTTATAGTTTCTCCATTTCAGCACCTTTCGAATGGTTTTAGCCACTCCAGTTTGAGTGAATCCATTAAAATGAGGGATAGATAAAATCCAGGCCACAGTCAGACACACAGTATACTGTTCTTGGAGAAATGTATATTTGCTGCATATTGATGCAGTCTCATACTCTAAAGTATGAAAGCAATTATTGTTCCGTTATCTGTTTGGCTTTTTTATCGGTGCCCTTTTCTTCTCCATATTTTCCCTTAAATATTTTTGGGCTTTCTTTTTAATCAGATTTTTCCCTTCTTTTGGGGTGGGGTTGTCAGGGGTGCGTTTGGTGGAACTGAGGAGGTAGTGTGGTGTTTTCTTCGTGTTCATTCTTATCCTTTTACTGGGAGATTAATGTTTATTACCTATTCTTGCTTTGTTATCCGAAACCGATGTATCTAATTTTTCACTTAGCTTAGCTGTGAGATTTGTGAATATGAATGTCTGGGCAAAAATGCTACGTTTAAAGATTTGTATGTACTGGTTTATTCGCAAATTTTACCTTCATTATTTTGGCAAGTTCGCCCATGATTAAGTTGGGCAAAGAACCTCGATGAATTTGGATGCATCTTTAAACGGGATTACATCATTTTATTTGCCCCTAGTATTGAAGTCGGTTATTTTTCATGTCAGAAAAGGAGAAAAATGACTTACATGGTAATATTTGGTTGTAGTAATCTCCACAGTTTATCTGAATTAGTTTCTCAAATGTCTTAGTTTCTTTTGAATTGTTTAATATTAACTTTTTTGTCAGGTTTGTTATACTCTGCCGAATTTTGTGTTCATCTGTTTCTATTTGGGTCTTTTTTCTGATTTTTTGGTTGCTTATTCTCGGTGACTTACATAAATGCTTATGTGCTTAAAGACTCCATATTCAGGTTTATTGGCGCTCATCAATACCCTCGTAGCTTATAGATGTTCTATGTGGTTGTGCCACAGGTTCAAATTGGCACACATTCATTTACATTTGATCATGTTTATGGTAGTACCGGCTCTCCCTCAACTGCAATGTATGAAGAGTGTGTTGCACCTTTGGTTGATGGCTTGTTTCAAGGATATAATGCTACAGTTCTTGCATATGGACAGGTAAATCTTACAAGCTATTAAGATTTTAATATTTATTTATCTTCTCATATTGGGAGTTGACTCCAACTGTGGCTGCAATTACTTATTATGTGAAAAGATTTGGACTTGCTTTGTGGTGTGGCGCAGACAGGTTCGGGAAAAACGTACACCATGGGTACAAATCTTAAAGATGGGTGCCAAAATGGACTAATTCCCAAAGTTATGAATGCTTTGTTCAGCAAGATTGAAACCCTGAAGCATGAAATTGAATTCCAATTGCATGTTTCCTTCATTGAGGTTAGTCTATTTAAATATATACTCTTTAAATACGACTCTCGGATATTATTAGCATTGCATTATATTGCTTTGCTGACATTTTATAATCATCAATTTTCGTGGGAAGATTCATAAAGAAGAAGTAAGAGACCTGCTAGATCCCAGTTCTACTAGCAAGCAAGAGATGGCCAATGGACATGCTGGGAAAGTAACCATTCCCGGGAGGCCTCCAATTCAAATTCGTGAAACATCAAATGGTGTGATTACGCTTGCAGGGTCTACCGAATGCAGTGTCAAAACACTCAAAGAAATGGCTGATTGCCTGGAGCAAGGATCACTAAGCAGGGCAACTGGGAGTACGAACATGAACAATCAGTCAAGGTAGATCATGCAGGAATGTTATTTCTCTTTGTAAAATTCTTTAGAACTTTGTGCCTTTTTAAACATGTAACTTATTGCTAGTTAGGCATGAAAAATAGGTACCATCGCTGCTTTTCTCATTCGATAACCTCATAATAAATGTTGGTGATGTCTTTTCTGAGTTGGATATTGATGGAAATTTGAATAATTGAAAAGTATGCTTAAATTTTTTACTCAAATGGTTTGACTAATCTTTCACAAGTAAACTTGAATTGTTTCTTTTTCCATGGACTTTTGCAGTTAATCCCTGATAACATTGAATTGTCATATTTGTTTTGAATATACAAACTTAATCAATTTCATTCTGCCTGTTCTTTTTTTTTTTTTTTCACTTGAGCAAACTTGTGAACTTTTACATCATGATCGCCCAGTTCTTAAGCTGTTCAAGAAACCAAGTTGGTTATAAATATTTGGAAATCTCATGCTGAATTCTTGCACCTAAATTTGTTTTAAGTAGTTGCTGAGTAAACTGATTCCTCTCTCTCTCTCTCTCTCTCTGTCTCAGCCGCTCTCATGCCGTCTTCACCATCACAATGGAGCAGATACGTAGGGTTCATCCAAGTGTTTCTAGCGAAGGCAATCTAAATGACTGTATGACTGACGAATATCTCTGTGCCAAGTTGCATTTGGTGGATCTTGCTGGATCAGAGCGTGCCAAGAGAACAGGTTCGGATGGTCTGCGTTTTAAGGAAGGTATACAACATGCTGTTGCTGGAAATGATTTTATCATTGTTGCTGTTATTATTGTTATCATATTTTAGTTCATTTATTTATTTATTTTCTTAAATCACATTCTGTTTGTGCAGGAGTTCACATTAACAAAGGTCTTCTTGCACTTGGTAATGTTATAAGTGCTCTTGGAGATGAAAAAAAGAGAAAAGAAGGTGTTCACGTACCATATCGGGATAGTAAACTTACTCGGCTACTGCAGGTTTGATATGCCTTCACTTATTAAGGATAAGGGCATCAGTATATCTGTATAATATGTTACTTCACGAGATTATCATTAATCTAAGACACTTAAGTTTGATCGTTACAAATACTTGTAGGTCTCAGCTGTCTTACAGGGTGTTTGGCGAAGCTTATATAGGATGTACAAATACTTGTAGGTCTTCAGCTGTCTTACTTGTAAGATCCTCAAAACAGGTTATAAGATGTTTGAAATAAGCTTAGCTAAACACCCTCTTAGACTAAAACTGTGGTTGGTTGAACAGTAATGTAATCAGTGTGTCGAATTATTTGGGTTACCTGTCCATCTTAACTCTTGCTTCACTGGTTTGATTTGTGAGGGTTTGACTATGCTACAATCAGCATATTCTTATTTGACTCAAATTTTTGCTTAGTTCTATAGCTAGTGACTCTCTGCTCATTCTTTATGTATTTGGCTGGTGGCAGGATTCTCTTGGTGGCAACAGCAGAACAGTAATGATAGGTAAGCTATATTTTTGTAGGTATTGACATTTTGCTAAAGGCTGCTTATGCTGAATATTGTAGCATACTATTCATGATTCTTTTCCTTAAAATATTTAACTCATTTCCCCAGCATGCATAAGTCCTGCTGATATAAATGCTGAAGAGACTCTAAACACCCTCAAGTATGCCAATCGTGCTCGGAATATCCAGAACAAACCTGTTGTAAGTTGTAGAAATAGTCTCTCTTGTTCTCCTCATTATCAGAACAGCCTTTTTATATGGAGGCTACTGTCATGTACACAAATCAATATTTGGTTACTTGATGAGCAGGTTAACCGAGACCCGATGTCCAATGAAATGCTGAAAATGCGTCAACAGTTGGAATATCTGCAAGCTGAACTTTGTGCCCGTGGTGGAGGAGTTTCATTTGATGAAATACAGGTAATTGCTACATCTTTTATCCAGCCTGTATTACAGTTTCTCAAAAGAAATGTGTATTTCAGATTTTTTGTGCTACCTGCCTCTGGATTCATGAATCAAATCAAAGCCCAAATTGTTCATATTTAGTTCTAATATTTCAGCACCCCCTCCCTCCCATGAACAGAGTTTTGTGAATAATTCAAAAATTACTGAGGAAGAGCTTTTTACTATGATTATGACGTGCAGGCTCTTAAGAATAGGATTGCTTGGCTGGAGGCTACCAACGAGGAGTTGTCTCGGGAACTTAGTGTGTTCCGCAATAGAGGTGCTGCCATGGAGCAAGACGAACCTGAAACCAAAGTATGTGGTCTCCGCAATGTTCAATCAGATAATGTCACCATGTGTGCAAATGCCAAACGGCTGGTAAATCTATAATATCTTCCATGGTTAAATAACTACTGTTTTGCAGGCTGGCGGAACAGGTTCTATTAAAACTGAAGGTCTCAAAAGGGGATTGCAAAGTATGGAGTCGTCTGATTATCAAATGAGTGAAAGCAGTATGTTTCTCTACATGATGGTCTATTTCTCAAATTACTTCATCAGAGTTCACTTAGTATATTTTTAATGGAGAAACTGATCACAATTATTAGTTAGGAGTAACTGTGAATGGGGTTTCAAATGTTAATATCTGCAGGTGATTCTGGAGATATTGATGAAGATACAGCAAAAGAGCTGGAGCATACATATTTACAGAACACTATGGATAAAGAATTGGTCGAGTTAAATCGACAGTTGGAGCAGAAAGAGGTAGTCTTACTTCTCAAATGGAAATTGTACTTAATGCTGAAATTTCTTTCTACGTTCTTCTCTTCTTTCATATGAGTACCAAATATACTCTCACCATTAGGTGATACATTATGTGTGTAGTAGCTATGCTGATAATGTCAAAGTCATACATCCTGAAATTTTGTTGTAGTTGGATATTAAGACAAAACTTATGTATCTTTATCTAAGTGTTTGAGGGTGCCAAAACATTTGGTTGTGTCGGGTGCATTGCTAAATGTATCTTAAGTGGCTGCTATGTCTAGAGGGTCCTTGACGTCTATGGCAAAGTACTGTTTTGAAGTCTTGAAGATATGTACTCGGCCCAAGCTACTACTGTAGCTACTCTAACTAGTCTGATATAATTGGTCGAGGATAGCTGTGCAAAGTCCTTTTCCGCATTAAATGTAAATTGTACTTACAAACAGAAAAAAAAAATGTCTTGCTCTCTTTATTCAGAGTGAATGCTAGTTATAGAACTTTACTCAATGTGACAATCTGTTGCCTTTATGCATTCTAGATGGACTGATTTTCCTGCCAAAGTCACTTTTGATGATTCCAGATTTATTAAAGAGAAATGAATACTTTTGTCTGATATAAAGCTACATATTGCAGTCACAAATGAAACTCTTTGGAGGCTATGACACCATGGCTCTAAAGCAACACTTTGGAAAGAAAATTATGGAACTTGAGGAGGAGAAACGAACTGTGCAGGTCTGACACTCGGGAAAAGAAGGGGAAAAAAAAAACAGTTATTTGGATATCTGATTATTAAGCTCTTTTTCCATGTATTTTACTATCTTTTGATCTATTTAACAAATGCAGCGTGAGAGGGATCGCCTTTTAACAGAAGTTGAGAGCCTTTCTGCTAATTCTGATGGACATGCACAAAAGCTGCAAGATGTGCATTCCCAGAAACTAAAAATGCTTGAAGCTCAGGTGCTTCAGATTTTTCTCTGTTGCCACATATTTTGTATTTCATTTAATTACCTTAAATTTGTACCATTATACCTCTTTACTCAGATAGTTTTCCATTTTTACCAACCAGATACAAGATCTTAAGAAGAAACAAGAGAATCAGGTTCAACTTTTAAAACAGAAACAGAGGAGTGATGAGGCAGCTAAAAAGTTACAAGAGGAAATACAATGCATCAAGGCACAAAAGGTCACCTGCTTTTCCTTGTAACTATATTTGACTTTTTTTCCAATTCCCTCTTTCTTTCTTTCTTTATTTATTTGCTATTTTTTTTTATCCTTGTGACATGTACCCCTGATGCTGGCGTTTTAGGTTCAATTGCAACATAAGATAAAGCAAGAAGCTGAACAGTTTCGACAATGGAAGGCATCTCGAGAAAAGGAATTACTGCAGGTGATTTTGCAAACACCAACCCCCTCGCCCACCTGAAATTGTTCAAAAACTTTTGTTTATATAATGAACTCCATGGAGGATGTGACCTTTTGAACCATTTACTTCCATCTACTGACTTTTTACTTTGGCATTTACATACAGTTAAGGAAAGAGGGTAGAAGAAATGAGTACGAGAGACACAAATTGCAAGCACTGAATCAGCGTCAGAAAATGGTGAGAACATTCTCTGTAATTCTGCATTTGTGTGTCTAGATTTTTAGGTTTGACTTGTCAGAAAAAAAAAAGGATCATAATACATGCCAAATACAAAAAATCTCTTTCAACCTATAGGTTTGCATTTGTTGGAAACACCTGCTTTGAATGGTTGAACTTGGTAGAGAAATTTGTTTGGGATGATCAATTATTTTTTGCTGATCTAATGTTCAATATATGAATTTATTACATTATTCATATTTGTCAAGGATAAATGGCTAGTGAACCTAATCCTGGAATCATGCAACTTTTTTTATTCTCAAATTATCCTTGTTGGAGATAATAAATATTTGATGATTCTCCTCTCTAACCGCTTAAGTTTTAAGTTTTTAGATGAGGTGGTCATTTAACATGGTGTTAAGAGTCTTGTGTTCGAATCTCGCCGCCACCCATTTATGAAAAAAGAATTTCATGTCTAATGCTTATACATAATAAATATTTGAGGACTCTCCTCTCTTAACAGCTTAAACTTTTAGATGAGGTGGTCATTTAACAATCCTTTTGAATACCTATGAATATTGTCATTGCTAGTAATTGAGACTTCTATTGCTTCTTTCTATTCTCATACTAAACTGGTATAAATTGGCATTAAGAAGTAATTTTGGCTTTAAATTGGTATATTCTCCTAGGTATCAATTTTGATGTACTTCTGAAAGATAATTCTGTTGAGGAACTTCTTTATATCTGGTATGTTATATATTGATGTAATACCCCACGAACAATTTTATTACAGGTTCTCCAGAGAAAGACTGAGGAAGCTGCAATGGCTACCAAGAGGTTGAAAGAATTGCTAGAGGCACGTAAATCTTCGACTCGTGAAAACTCTGGTAAGTTGTTTTCTTGGATACTTAAATCATGTTTTCATCTATTTCTGCTTCCCCTTTTATTTTTTCCTTGAGCTACTTGATGGGGTTATTTTACGTTAGCTTTCTAGTATTCAACAATATTGATAAAACTGACTGAATACTCAATTGTTCATGTCAATGTTTACCCAGAATATTTATAAAGAACCACCAATTTTTATGTTCTTTCTTTCTTTCTTTTTCTTTTTCTTTTTCTTTTTCTTTTCAAAATACTGATCATATCTCTTTACAGTGAATGGCAATGGCAATGGAATAAATGGGCAGGTAGACCCTCATTCTCATACATAAGATATCCAGCTTCGCTATCTATTTGCACTAACCACATAGTTTTAAATATCCAGAGCAATGAGAAGTCCCTGCAGCGCTGGCTTGATCATGAGCTAGAAGTTATGGTGAATGTTCATGAAGTTCGTTACGAGTATGAGAAGCAAAGTCAAGTGTATGTTGTATTTGACTTTTCTGTTATCACCTGAATTTTTCTGATATGCTTGTTATATGTGAGGGCACATACAAGGGTCCCACATACACATGCAAATCCTGGTATTATTTTGTTAAGTCCTTGTGGGATCCATCTCCAGACGAGCTGCATTGGCTGAAGAGTTAGCTGTTTTGAGACAAGTTGATGAATTTGCTTCAAAGGGTGTTAGCCCTCCTAGGGGTAAAAATGGCATTTCCAGGTGAATTATGTAACAACTTGAGTTCCTTTCTTACACCCCCCCCCCCCCCCCCACACCCACCCACACACCCTTTTATGAGAATCATGTTTAGGATCGATGACATCTTAAATTCAAATTACCATCAAATTTCTGAACTTGTCTTGATTTGTTGCTTCTTATCTTATCAGGGCTTCTTCAATGTCACCAAATGCAAGAATGTCAAGAATTGCTTCTCTTGAAAGCATGATGAGCATTTCATCAAATTCACTTGTTGCAATGGCTTCACAGCTTTCAGAAGCTGAGGAGCGTGAGCGTACTGGCAGTGCTCGTGGACGCTGGAATCAGCTACGTTCGATGGGGGATGCAAAAAACCTGCTTCAGTATATGTTTAATCATCTTGCTGATGCAAGGTACACAAAAAAACACTTGAAACTTTCTCAGTTGGTTATGCTTTTTGTTACTTTCCCAAGTTCATGGCCTGCAGCTTATGGTTATTCATGCCCTCAACAGGTGTGAATTGTGGGAAAAGGACATGGAAATCAAAGAGATGAAAGAGCAAATGAAGGAGCTTGTAGGCTTATTACGACAAAGTGAACTACGAAGAAAGGAAATTGAAAAGGAGCTCAAATTGAGAGATCAAGCTGCTTCTGTTGCATTGGCAACACCACCTTCAGTATGAATGCCCTTTTTTGGTTTTTCCTATCCTTTTTTAACGTCTTTTCACGATCTTTTTTTTTTCATGCTTTTCTTGACTAAAGGAGTCTCAACTGTCTTGTTGGTTCAGGGAAACCCTCACAAACATATTGCTGATGAAATGAGCAGCCCCACGTCTCCACTTCCTGTACCAGCACAGAAACAACTGAAATATGCAGCTGGAATTGCTAATGGCTCTGTCAGAGAATCAGCAGCTTTCATGGATCAAACACGAAAGGTTCACTTCCTACTCCTTACACAGTTCTGTTCTTTTTTTTTTTTTTGTGTCCATTTTTATTTTTATTTTTATCTGGTAATAATGAGCATTCTGTCGAGTGCAGATGGTTCCTATTGGTCAGCTTTCAATGAAGAAACTACAAGTTGTAGGACATGGTGGGAAACTGTGGAGATGGAAGAGGAGTCATCATCAGTGGTTATTACAGTTCAAATGGAAGTGGCAAAAACCTTGGAGACTGTCTGAATTGATAAAACACAGTGATGAAACAATCATGAGGGCTAGGCCTCGTCCCCAGCCTCTTCCTGATGTAATGTATAGAAATGGTCGCTAGCGTATACATCCGAACCATGTAATGTATGTATGTTCTTTCATGAACCATTCCAGCCCGAAAAAATATGGCCGGGGAAGTGCAATGAACTAAGCCCAGGTAAGATATCATTTGTTCTTCCATTTGAGATTAGGGGCCATGGGATCATATTTCTTGAACTTCTTTTTCCAATACCGGAAATGCAGGTTGAGGTGTAGGTGGAATTGGGAACTTTTGAATGCAACTGTATTCGTAGAAATGGTGCCACTGTCGAACGGATACTGACCTGTGTGGTAGTACGAGGATTGCATCGCCGGTGTTGGAATTCCGATGTGTCCAGAGATGGTTTATTAATTTTGCATCTGCTGGAGCGTCCCCATTGTTGTATATACTCACACCTTTGCAAAGTGAATTCTCATAAAAGCAAGTAGTGTATCAAATAATCCTTTGTTTTCTTCTTTTTTTTTTTTCCTTTCTTTCTCTAATTCTTTTTTCTTCTTTTTTTTTTTGTGGCTAATTGGCTTGTGTATATTCTGCATAAGCACAATATTGATTTTGTGTAGAGGAGGTGCAGTACAGCATTACTTAGTACCAGAAGGATTTTTCGCTTGTTATTTTGTGCTCGTTTCTTATGTATTTGTTGTTAGTATGATTGATTCTGAAAGAAGAATCTGAACTTGGTCATGTTTTCTTCATCTTGGCTTCATAAATAGCATAGTCAGTCAGCGATTGTATTGTTTATGGAGAAAAAAAATTTCAATAATGTACCAGCAGAAAGCATCTTAATTGCATGTGCAAACATATGATGTATGAGATGATCACAACCCATAAAATATGATGTGCGAGATAATGAAATCAACTTAATTTTAAAAATAAGTTAAAATCAAGAAACTTAGTGATTTATGCGTTACATTTCAACAAATAGTTAAGCAATTGTGTAAATACTAAGGTAATAATAAAACAATATTTTAAGATTACGCAAGAAACTTAGCAACCATGTATCAAGCGACAATGTAATTGTAACCGTTGCAATAATTATATATATAGTAACCAAAAAAAAGGTTTGTTTTTTCCGTAGAAATGATTTTTACAATGTCAATAGTGAAAAAAAGTTGCAATAATTATATGTATAGTAACCAAAAAAAGATTTATTTTGCCGCAGAAATGATTTTTACAATGTCAATAGTGATGAAAATTGTGACTAGCAACACCTCGATGGAAACAGAGAGAAAAAAAAAAAAAAAAAAAAAAACCTCGATGGAAACAACAGCGACAAGAGAAGTCTTGTAAAATCAAAATTACAATTTTTTAGTTAGCAACTTCTCACTAAAGGAGTGTTATTAATTGTCAAAAATCAAAATTGACAACCAAAATATTACACCTTGTCATTATAATTTTCCCTTTGCCACTTCATTTCTTGTTACTAATATTATTTTTTTTGTAGTGACATTATTACTTCATTTTTATGACTAACGTCATCCTTTGTTTTGCATGATTCTGCATGCATGAGAGGAAACAAATTACGGCAACGATGAACAATCAATGTCAAAACACAGACAGAAACATAGAATCATACAAATATAATAACAAAACCTGAATAACTTTGTTAACAACAAGGAAGCTTCATCAATGTAAAGCAAAAAAACATCACTACAACCGAAGTCAAGCTAGAATCAGTTCAGTCCAGCTTCTGCTTATTAACTCACAAACATAACTCGAAAACAAACAGCACAACTAAGTTGTCCCTCTGCACTTTTATTAAGCAGACAACAAGAAAGAAAAGAAAAAGCAGACATTTTGAGCTTAGAAAGGATGCACATAAGATACAGCCCCAGGAACAAGAATAAGCAATCTTCCAACAACAGCATCTACTGTGGTTAGAACAACAAGGGGGATCCTCAGGATGCCATTTGGGATGTTGAAAATGCAAGAATTAGGCAGTATCGTGGCATTAAGGGAGCAATTCCCGGGATCATTCAGAACAGTATCAAGAGTTGTAAATACAAACAAGTAAAGTCCAGCTGTGTTGGTCACGGCTGATTTGATCACCCTGGCAAGTGAGCCGCTCCCACAGACAACATCCACTTTTGCTTGTGGGATCACAGGGTACATCCCTGCTGTGGACACTGATGTGTTGGTACAAGTAAGGACGCCTCTGAGGAGCCCACCGCTTAGGATTTGAGCTGTGGAAAAAGAGGATGCAATGGAGAGGAGAGTGATAGTGAAAATCGTCGAACGAAAGGCCATTTTTCTTGAGACTATTGTGGGGAAGTGCTTAAGTTGCTATGTTATGGTGTAAGGGGAATGAGAAGCAGGACAATTTATAGGCATTGGGGGAAAAGAAAGGCTTAATTTTTGGGGATATACATGTGTTTTGTTGGCTATATGTGAAGTCAGCATGAAGTGAAAGAGTGTTGCTATCCCCATGAAAGATGGTGCTCTGGCTTTAAAGTCTTATATCTTGTATAACAGCTTGATTTCAGTTATCTGTTTTCTATATTAAGATTTTTTACTGAAAGCTAATTTTCAGGAATGAAATGAGCGTACAAGATCTTGTATTGAAAATGAAGTGCTTGTCGGTCATTGAAACCCATCGACCACTTGGAGACTTAACAACACATCAGAAAATTTAAACCCGAACCTGACTTAACCTCACTCAACAAATCACAAAGCAAGTGTGATTACACTTGCTATGTGATTTGCACTCTCCCCTAAGTATACAACAATCACGTGACAAATTTAATACACTCAGCTATGTAATTTGTTTCAGTGCGGCTGAACCTGATACAAGGCTAGAATTTCCCGTTAGGCTAATCTTTTATTTGGTTGATATCTACCAGTGCTCAGAAGGGGTATGTTTCATCAGTATTTCACTACTTAATAACAGTACCTATTAGATCCGTTCTCTCGCATATCTTAGTTTAGGTTGTATAAAATAAGTCGAGTTGGGTAGAAAAAACTCAAATCTAACTTGAGTTATTCAAATTCGAGTTTCTGCCTCTCCAACAAAGTTGAGTTGTTGCTCGAAATTTTATCTATTGAGCATTTGCCTAACAACAGACATGCTAAAATCATCGGCGTGCGATTATCCTTCAAGTGACTATGAGCATATCCAGTTTTCAAGAGCATGCTTTATGCAACAATCAAATTCTATGTATTATGCATTTCACAGCAATGAAAAAGGTCCAGACACAGAGTAAACGTACATGCATAACATTAATCTGAGAGCAAACTCAGCTTTTGCAACACCAAAATGCATAGTGTTCGTCCTTGCGATGATTGCTAACGAGGCCCCCACATTGTAAGCAGATAAAGCTGCTCCCATCTGAGAATGCATCCATAACAATTTGCTTCCTGCCCATCTCGGTGAGTATTGAAGTTCCTTGACCATCTGGTTCGATGGAGAGGCCATCCATATTATCATCACAAACTCCCGTTTTTGTAGGCACGACCTCAGCAATCGCACACTGAGCGAACAATGATGCCAACTCATCAGCTGCAGAAGTACTTTGGATTTTGTTTATGTATAACTCTCGAACACGATTTAGACCTTGAGCTACAGCTTCATCTCCTCCTTGTATTTTCATAGCCATCACCACCTTTAACCAAAAAGAGTAAATTAGAGCCTATGACAACAAAGTTCTTCAAACATGAAAACAGATTATGGGCAAAGAACCATCATTGTAATATGCACACACTCAAAAGTAACACAAAAATTACGCTGGTCCTTCCTCTGTAGTAAGTGATTACCATAATAGCAAGAAGTTGATAAAGTTGAATGTCAATACTGATTGTCAGGCAGTCAATTATATTACTCAAAAATGGGCTAATCAAATATTTAGGATATGTAAAAAATCATTCTAGTTTGGCTTGAAATTATTATGTTTACCACTTAGGACAGAAAGTATCTCAATTGACAGGGCTGAGAAATGAATCATACTCGATACTCAACTCTAGAGTGATCATAAAAAGCTCGATTTAACTCGGTTCTTTAAACTTAACAAAACAAGCTTGAACGTGTTTTTTCGTTTGATAAAATTTGAAACTCGGTTGGAACTCGACTCGATCAATTAAAATATGGTAACTTAAGTGTAAAAGTATCAAATTACTCAAACTAGAACTCGAGTTTGGCTCGATTAAAGCTCGTTTGAGTTTGAGTCATTTATAATCAAATCAAACTCAAACAAGATTTTAATCTTTATAAGAAATTCAAATCAAACTTGCACAGTACTTTATTTGGCTCAATTTGATTCGTTTACATGAATACTGAGCCTGGCAAGCATACTAAAAGCTTGTCAACCAGTTGCTTTATACATAACGATAATATGAAACATGGAATCATCAATGGAGTTCACATAAAATTACAGATTGACACCATTATATATGTTGAAAAATACCAAATCTTATGTCTCTCTCAACCGTTTCATCTATTATATCAACATATTTAAATTCAAGGCAGATTCTTAAGCACTCTTCCAATAGTAAATTGCTTGTTTCGAAAATTTAATCCAAAACTAGACACGAGTCTCTAAAAAAACAAGAAAATAAACAAAGGAAAACAGGAAAAATGATCAGTTTGTTAGATATATAATAAAACTTATTTTATCTTCTATTATTAGAAAGTTAGTGGAGTCATGGATAAATGCATGTGGTTAGTGGAAATCCATCTCTTAATTTTACATTGTTAGTGAGAGTCATGAATGAATGGTTAGTTAGTAGTATGAGTCATGGAGTTATGGATAAAAGACTCTAGTTAGTAGTATAGATCACGTTCCCTATTTTTATGACCACTATCTTCATTTGTAAGCCTATATAAAGGCTAAGTGTTTTTTCAATTTATGCATTGAAAAAGCAATTCATTCTCTCTATCTCTTGAGTAATACAAATTGTATACTTTCTATTATATTTTTAATAGTGGTATCAAAGTCAGGTTAGATCATAGAGAGAAAAACAGTGTGAGAGAGATCACCTTGAGAGAAACAGTGTGAGGGAGCGTACCACCAAAAAAAAAAAAAAAAAAGTCATGTCTTCAGAAAGCAGCTTTGTGCAAGCTACAATTCCTCGCTTTGATGGTCGCTATGACCATTGGAGCATGCTAATGGAGAATTTTCTACGGTCAAAAGAGTATTGGCCAATTGTTGAAGACGGCATCGGCGCACCGACGGAAGGCGAAACTTTGACAGATGCTCAGAAAGTGGAATTCGAAGCTAGAAAGCTGAAAGATATGAAGGCGAAGAATTATCTCTTTCAAGCTATTGAGCGTCCCATCTTAGAAACTATTCTTTGCAAAGATACTTCCAAGGCCATATGAGATTCTATGAAGAAGAAGTATCAAGGTTCTACTAGAGTGAAGCAAACACAGCTTCAAGCCTTGAGAAGGGACTTCGAAACTTTGCAAATGAAGGAAGAAGAATTTGTCAATTAGCTATTGTGCTAGAACCATGGAGATCAGTAACAAGATGCGCTTCCACGACGAGAAGATGGAGGACGTGACCATTGTGGAGAAGATTTTGCGCTCCTTGACGGCAAAGTTTGATTACGTCGTTTGCTCCATTGAGGAGTCAAAAGATATAGATGCACTCTCTCTTGATGAATTGCAAAGCTCTCTGTTAGTGCATGAGCAGAAGATGAACCGTAGTTCAGCTTCCGAGGAGCAAGCTTTGAAGGCCTCTACTAATACTTATTTCTCAAATTTTAGAGGAAAGGGTAGAGGTAGAGGTAGAGGAAGAGGACGAGGAGATCGAGGAAATAGAGATGACAGTAGAAATTTCAGAATAAATGATGACCAAGGAAAAAGCAGAGGAAAGAACTTTGACAAATCCAAGGTAGAATGCCATCGTTGTCATAAATTTGGTCATTATTGTTATGAATGTTATACTAGACTGCCTAATGACAAGGAAGAGAAGTCAAACTTTGTCGAGAACAAGGAAGGAGAAACCTTGTTGATGGCGGTTCACGCTGAAACAAAGCATGATCAAGATGTTTGGTATGTGGATACAGGCTGCAGTAATCAAATGAGGGGAAGTAAGTCTTCTTTCTCTCAATTAAATGAAGGCTTTCGTTCTACTGTTAGTTTTGGTGATTTGTCTACTGTCGATGTGGTGGGAAAAGGAAACATTAGTATTAGAGCGAAGAATGGTTTTGTGGAAACCATATCTAATGTGTTCTGTGTTCCCACTTTAAAGAGTAATTTGTTGAGTGCTGGTCAATTATTAGAAAAAGGCTATGCCATCACTCTTATAAATGATATTTGTGCAATTTCTGACCCTTCAAGAGGAGTTGTTGATGTTGTGAAAATGAGTCGAAACAGGTTGTTTCCTTTGAAGATTGAAAATGTTCATTAATCTTGCTTGATGGTGGAGGTGAAAAATCCCTCATGGCTATGGCATTTTCGTTATGGCCACTTGAACTTTGGCGATTTGAAGATCCTTCAAAAGAAAAATATGGTGATGGGTCTTCCTGAAATCGTTGTTCCCTCCAAAGTTTATAAAGAATGTGTTGTTGGCAAACAACACCGTTCTCAGTTCCCAAAAGGCAAGTCATGGCGAGCAAAGAAAGTCTTGGAGTTGGTCAATTCTGACATTTGTGGGCCAATAAATCCAATTTCTAATGGAGGCAAGAGATATTTTATTACATTTATCGACGATTATTCCCAAAAGACTTGGGTTTATTTTTTGCAGGAAAAACCAGAGGCTTTTAATGTATTTAAAAGCTTTAAGGCTCGTGTGAAGAATGAAACAGGAATGACTATTAAGATTCTTCGAACTGATCGTGGAGGCGAATATTGCTCTAAGTCATTTGAAGAATTTTGTGAGGCTCATGGCATTTGGAAAGAGCTCACATCATATACACCTCAACAAAATGGTGTATCGGAGAGGAAGAATAGAACCATTCTCAACATGGTTCGTAGTTTACTAGCTCGAGAAAAAATTCAAAAGGCATTTTGGCCGAAAGCAGTGAATTGGAGAATCCACATCTTGAATAGAAGTCCCACTTTTTCTCTTCGAGATGTGACCCCTGAAGAAGCATGGAGCGGAAGGAGACTAGCTGTAGACCACTTCAAAATTTTTGGGTGCATTGCTTATGCACATGTCCCAGATGCAAAAAGAAAGAAGCTTGATGACAAAGGCGAAAAATTTGTCTTTCTTGGTGTTAGCAAGACATCCAAGGCATATAAGCTATTCAATCCACTGACAAAGAAGATTGTGACCAGCAGAGACGTTGTATTTGATGAAGAGAGCACTTGGGATTGGAATGAACGGCTGTCTTCTCAAGTGTTGTGTGATGATGAAGTTGAAGCGGTAGCTCGAGTGCCAAACAATGCTACTCCACCAGCCGCTGAAATTTTACCAACACAAGGAGAGGACGCTACTGCAACAGTTGAAGCACTTCGCCGTGTTCGACGGAGACCTGCATGGATGCAAGATTATGAGGTAACTAGAATTAGTGCAAATAACGATGCAATTTCCCATTTTGCAGATTGTGACCCAACAAGTTTTGAAAGTGCCATCAAAGAAGCAAAGTGGAAGAAGGCAATGGATGCTGAAATTGAAGCAATTGAAAGGAATGATACTTGGGAGCTGATCGATCTTCCTGAGGGGCACAAAACTATTGGGGTCAAGTGGGTCTACAATACAAAGCTGAAGGAAAATAGTTAAATTGACAAGTATCAGGCACGATTGGTAGCTAAGGGGTACAAGCAAGAGTACGGTGTGGATTACACTGAAGTTTTTGCTCCAATTGCAAGACATGACACCATCAGAATGGTAATTGCATTGGCGGCACAAAATGCTTGGCCTATTTTTCAACTAGATGTCAAATCAGCATTCTTGCATGGCTACTTGGAGGAATAGGTATTTATCGAGCAACCCCCTGGTTATATTAAGGTTGGAAATGAGCATAAAGTCTATTGATTGAAAAAGGCTATTTATGGACTAAAACAAGCTCCGAGAGCTTGGTATAGTCGCATTGAGGCTTATTTTCTGAAAGTGGGCTTTCAGAAGTGTCCATATGAGCACACACTTTTTATTAAGATTGAAGCTGATGGAAGAATGCTTATTGTGTGCTTATATGTGGATGATCTTATTTTTACTGGGAATGATTGTGCCATGTTTGATGACTTTAAAAAGTCAATGATTGATGAATTTGAGATGTCTGATCTTGAAAAAATGCACTATCTTCTTGGCTTAGAGGTGATGCAATCTGATGGTGGGATTTTTGTTTTCCAAAAAAAGTACGTTCGAGAAATTTTGGACGGGTTCAAGATGAAGAATTGCAATCCTTCCAACACTCCAACTGAGTCTGGCTTGAAGCTAAACAAAAAAGGGGAGGAAATAAGGTGGGCAACACATTTTACAAGCAAATTGTAGGCAGTTTGATGTATCTAACTGCTACAAGACCAAACATTATGTATTCTATGAGTCTTATTAGCAGGTATATGAAAAACCCAACTGAGATGCACATGCTAGCTGCAAAGAAAATCCTTCGTTACTTGCAAGGAACCAAGGATTTTGAAATCTTTTACAAGATGGGAGAAAAGTCAGATTTAATTGGCTTTATTGATAGTGATTATGCAGGAGACCAAGATGATAGAAGAAGCACTTCGGGTTATGTCTTCATGCTTGGAATAGGAGCTATTTCATAGTCTTCCAAGAAGCAGCCCATTGTCACATTGTCAAGCACTGAAGCTGAATTTGTTGCTGCTACAGCTTGTGCTTGTCAAGCTATTTGGCTTAGGCGAATCCTTGAAGAGTTACAGTTGAAGCAAGAAAGAGCCTCTACAATATTTTGTGACAACAATTCTGCCATCAGGCTATCAAAGAATCCGGTGCTACATGGAAGAAGTAAGCATATTGATGTGAAATATTATTTTCTGCGAAACCTTAGCAATGAAGGAATAATTGCGCTAGAATATTGCAGAAGTGAAGATCAACTAGCGGACATTTTTACTAAACCTCTCAGGTTTTCTTCCTTCCAAAATCTAAGGAGGTTGATGGGCATTGTAACCTTAAAAGAGTTCAAGTAACTGGCTTTAAACTGAAGCTTGAGAGCTTTCAGTTTAAGGGAGGGATTGTTAGATATTTAATAAACCTTATTTTATCTTTTATTATTAGAAAGTTAGTGGAGTCATGAATAAATGCATATGATTAGTGGAAATCCATCTCTTAATTTTACATTGTTAGTGGGAGTCATGGATGAATGTTTTAGTTAGTGGTATGACTCATGGAGTCATAAATAAAAGACTCTAGTTAGTAGTATAGATCTCCCTATTTTTATGATCACTATCTTCATTTATAAGCCTATTTAAAGATCAAATATTTTTTCAATTTATGCATTTAAAAGCAATTCATTCTCTCTATCTCTTGAGTAGTACAAATGATATACTTTCTATTATATTTTTATTACAGAACTTCAATCCATTTTACCTCATTCATATGTGGGAACAACAAATTGGTGACGAAATTGACAAAAACAAAATGCAATCAAACAAGGCAACAGATAATTTGTTCTAATATAATTCAAAATCAACACAAAAAGCAAAAAGAAGAAGAAAATATGAGGTTGCAGATGAATTAGAGCAAAATAATTACCACTTGGAGAGCCTGGGAAGGCTTGCCTTGATCAACGAGTTGGCGAGCCATTGCTAACAAATTCCTGACGACGTCGTTCGTGTCAGAACCTGAGCCTAAAGCCAGCGGCGGAGTAGGCGCCGCCGCCGTGGCCTCCGCTTCCATCATGTCGGCGTCCATGGAGTTCATTGCATTACTTACTTACATTTACTATTGATTACACGACATAACAAACTATACTTGAATTCCCTTCTTTGTCCAAGATCGGACCAGATGTTTCTAGCAATTTCTGCAGCAAATTTGTCTTTACAGTTTTTAACTTGGGCGTGTGTGTGGCCGGGGGGGGGGGGGGGGGGGGGGGGGGGGGGGCGCGGGGATGTTGTTGGCGTGTGTTGGGTTTAAATTTGTGTCCGATACTTACATTAGGGCTGTTGATGGAGGGGACTTTAATTCCAATCCCATTTGAACAAATTCGATTATTTAAGACGTTTGATAGTTTAAATTTAATTAAAAATAGGAAAAATTACACTGACCACCCCTGAGGTTTGGCTAATTTATGAAAAATTCCCTACCTTTTCAAAAATTACCAAAAACCCCCTAAGGTTTCAAAAATATTACAAATTTATTCGAAATTCCGAAAATACCCCTTCCCCTTTTTGGGTGATTTACATTGACCACCCTGAGATTAGGCTAATTTACGAGAAACCCCCTGTGCTTTCAAAAATTACCAAAAACCCCCTGAGGTTATATTAATATTACAACTAGTACCTACTTAGGTTGACTTATCAATAATATTAATTCTTTTTTTTTCCCTCTGTAATATTGTTATCATAAAATTTTAATTTAATAGATTTGGAAAAAAAATATGATTACTTATTCAAATAAATATTCCGAATTTAATGTTATGAATTTATACTAAATATACGTAATATGTGCTAAATTTATATTTGAGAAAAATATAATTATATGCATCCTATATATCCATTATGTGAAATGAGAAATATATACATTGATTGAAATAAAAAATTAAAATTAAATAATGCACTTGAAAACTTTATTTTGCTTGAGAACTCTAACTCATTTCTCTTAAAATTTACTCCGTATTAGCGATAATATAACATACTTGATGTGTTGGTAGATACCTTTAATGCATTAAATTCAGAATATTTATTTGAATAAATAATCACATTTTTTTTTCAAATCTATTAAATGAAAATTTTATGATAACAATATTACAGAGGAGAAAAAAAAGATTTAATATTGTTAATAAGTCAACCTAAATAGGTGTTAGTTGTAATATTAGTATAACTTCGGGGGGATTTTGGTAATTTTTGAAACCATAGGGGGTTTCTCGTAAATTAACCAAATCTTAGGGTGGTCAGTGTAAATCACCCAAAAAAAGGGAAGGGGTATTTTCAAAAATTCGAATAAGTTTGTAATATTTTTGAAACCTTAGGGGGTTTTTGGTAATTTTTGAAAAGGTAGGGGGTTTTTCGTAAATTAGTCAAACCTCAGGGGTGGTCAGTGTAATTCGCCCTTAAAAATATTAGTTAATAGGCACACTAGATAAATGTGTAAAATAAAATATAATTTAATTATTGGTTTAAATTTAAAAGTATAAAAATTAAATATCTATTAAACTTGGATTTTAGTATATATTTCCAACTATTAATACATTTATTAATTTGCAAAAAAAAATGATTTAAAAATACAATTATTTGACACAAATGTATAACATATTTCAATATCTCAAACATAATTGCGAAGCATCAACATTATGTTTATGTAAATATTACATGAGATAAATCAAATTATATATATACAATTATATTTGATACTATACATTTTCTACTTTATTTTTTGGTTTGATGATGCATAGAAGAGGATAAGGCCCTATACGGTCCTTGGATTTGAATTCAGGAAGGAGACCATCCCAAAGCTCAAGCCCAGGAAGGGATTTTCGGAGCCCAAATCCATCCAATCACTTTGGATGAGGATGATTAACGTCAAAATCGAAACAAAACACACGTGATAAATGAGAAAAGCTCATGTAAATCAACATTAACTACCACACCCATGAAAATCTCAACCAACACCCCCAACTACCACGATTTTCAGGAAAGTATCCTGATTTTCAGAAAGGGTAAGCTACACTTCTAGCTCTATATAAAGTTCATGACCACACAAAATGAAGGGGATGAATTTTTCAGTACTTTAAAACATTTCCTTTGTCGAAATCACTCTAAATCATTCCCACTCACACTCTCGACAATATTCAGCACCATTTATCTCTTATTTTGTTATTTTTCCACGTCTTTTATCCTTTCAGATCGGATTACTCACACAATTCAGTGGAATGCTAACTTATGTTTTGTAGGTTTTTCCCTTGAAATCAAAGATTCTTACTCGAAGTGCTAAAGTTCATTTTTTCTGTACTACAAATTTTAGGGTTCGAAAAAACCGCAACCACCAATACTTATTTTCTTTATTCCATAACGTCTCTGGAATTATTTTACTTAACATAAATTATCAAGCGATTTATAGTTTCTTTTCTTTTCATTTTTTTTTTTTTTATGTGTGCGTGTGTATTGGAGTTGGGAAAGTTTAATTTTGAATTCAAAACCTTTTCTTGAGAGTTTTAACTTGTTTTATAGTTCATTTATTATTTTACGAAAATGAAACTGAAATAGTGACGCGTGTTTATAGCGAACCCCCTTCGTTTTTTATCAGTCCCAACTCCCAAGTCATAGCTAGGGAAGACCTACCACCACTTCTCAATTAAATAAACGATTAAAATGAAATAAGAATGAGAGAGAGAGAGCGATTGATTTCTGCCTCCATCTAACAACCGTAAGTAATGAATTCAGGAAAGAAGTAAACGTTAGCTAGATATAAATGGGAGAAATAACACTTCACAACTCAATTATAGGCCTACTGAAATTGAAGTACTCCTTTACTCGTGGTTCCACATGGGCGGGTGCATGGGCTGCCCAAAGCTACACAAATTTTGGCCTTGGTTCATCCATTCAACTCAATGCGTACATTTATACATATGAAGTTGTTGCACCTATTATAATAATAACTTTCACGGCTCAAGAGTAGATAGAGAGATCTCGCTACAAGGCCCCTGAATTCGAGTTGTACTCACTATCCTCCATTAAAACCACCTCTTTAATTTCTTGTATCATCTTCAAAACCTGCCACATTGTTGGCCTCTGCTCCGGGGACGCCACACTGCACGCCATGGCCACCTCTAGAAGCATTTCCAGTCTATTTTCTCTGCTGTCGTCGTCCCTAACCGACCTCATCCAGCTGATCATGTCGTCCGGCATCAGATTCGGGTGCTCGGACGGATGCTTGCCCGTCAGAAGCTCAAGTAGGAGGACACCGTATGAGTAAACGTCGGATTTGTGTGTTGGTTCGCGGTGGTTGAATTTGAGAATTTCGGGGGCTTTGTAGGCGATGGAATTGGCATCTTCATCCGAGGACGGGCCGGCTAGGGCCACAAGGCAGTAGTCGGTGAGGCAGGCCTCGAAGTCCAAGCCGAGGAGGACGTTGGAGGACTTGAGATTGCCGTGGACAAGCCTCCATGCTTGGTGGATGTAGCAGAGCCCCTGAGCTGCATCCTCTGCTATTTTCAGGCATGATGTCCAGTGAAGTGGTTTCGCCTTTGATGACTTTGAACCTATACACAGTTGGCAGTTGGCACCCTTGATCAATTCACCTTATAAATAAATATTCTCAATTCTAAATTGCACAGAAAATCCTCTGTTTTATTATCTGTTTCTTCTTCAAATATTTTATATTTGGCCTGCATTAGTGAAATAAAATATATAATAGAATATTGAACTCTACTTGATCATATATGCTATATCTTAGTCCTACGCTAGATTCTGTATGTTGGTGAGGGAATCAGTGAGATAACGATGTAACCTAGATTTTAACAATAAGATAATCATATCATAATCTTGTGTAGCACACTGTGTACATATAGTACAAATTTAATTACCAAAATATATAGATATAGAGAGTACAAATAAACTACAGGCTACAGCTAAGACTATTATTAGACAATCTAATAAATGCTCTTCTTCAAGTACTCAGATTGTCGTACCTTATGGCCTTTATTGCTAATGTCCCCCGAATTTCACAATTTCATAAAATTAAACAAATACGTATACCCAAATCGCAACGGAAATAATCCAATACTCATTTGAATTAAAGAGACGTATTTAAAAAAACCTAAGTCAGAAAAAAAAACCACCAAAATGTGTTGAGTGTGTGTGTGTGTGTGTGTGTGTTTTTTCAAAATTATACAAAGTATTTTCAAATAAATATAAATTTTAAAGTATATTAAATTATTATATTCAAATACAAAACTACTTAAATTGAAAAAAAAAACTCTATTAAAAAAATATAATTTGAGAAAGAAAGAATGGGCACTAAACCATTTGGTTTAATCAGGTGGCCAATGATGCGTGGTATTGTTGACTTGTTCTATAATTGATTGAGTTCGGTCAAGAGTAAAATTTTCCAAGGATCACCATATCTAAACAACTTTCCACGCTAATTAAATAGTAAATAGTCATCTTCTAATTCATATATCTACTAAACAGCTGATTAAAAAAGCAGTGAAAATATTTAAAAGTGATTAGTGTGAAGAAAGAAAGAACTAACCATGAATTAGAGAAAAAAGGCTGCCATTAGGCTGATAATCATAGATCAAGAGCCTGTCTTCCGTAGCCTGAAAATAAGCTCTCAGAGGCACCAAATTTGGGTGCCTCAGCCCACCAACTGATTCCATGTGCCCCTCAAACTCCTCCTGGCTTGTGCCGGCCAATCTCCCGCCGTCCAATCTCTTCACGGTGACGATCAGACGGCTGTCGAGCACGGCCTTGTAGGTGGTCCCCATCGTCCCCCTCCCCAGGAGCTCTGCAGAAGCTCTCATCAGCTGGTCCATGGTATACACCTGCGCCTCACCCGCACAGAATACCAAGATCCCGCTCTTCCCCACCATCTGCATTTGCTTACCCTCTTGCACCCTCTTCACCCTCTCCTCCAGTTCATCGTTTTCCTCTGCGATTCTCAACACAGCCTCTGCATTGCCCGTCACGCTAGCCTCCATGCCCATTTTCGTACTTTCACCGTTCGCCGCCCTCTTGCACTTCCTCGCCGCGAAGGCGAGGCATATCAGTGAAATGACGAAAATGGACACCCCAACTGAGAAACCGATCACCAGAGCAGCCCTCTGGTGCCTCTGCACCACGCCTTTGCTGCTCAACGCAACGCCGCCGTGTAGCTGCGCGGTTTGGCTGATCACCGCCGTCGCAGTCGGCGGCGCGGCGGAGGTCGTCGGCTGGCCGAAAAAGGGTCTACTCGAACGGCACTGTTTCTTAATGATCTCGCCGCAAAGCCCGGAGTTTAAAGCAAACGACGACGTGTTGAAGCGGGAAAGAACTGGGGTTACCGGGATTGCTCCGGTGAGGTCATTGTGAGAGACGTTGAAGATTTGCAGGGAGGACTGGTTGAACGGCGGGACCGAACCGTTGAACCTGTTGAAGTCGAGCCGGAGATAGTACAAGCGGTCCAAACCGTTTAACGAACTGGGGATTGAACCGCCCAGCATGTTCCAAGAAAGATCGAGAGTTTTGAGACGATGGAGGGTGGAAATGGAAGGAGGAAAAGAGCCGGAGAAGTAGTTCCGGGAGAGAAAAAGAACCTTCAGATTGATCAAACCGGATAAATCTGGAATCGGGCCCGTAAGCGAGTTGTTCTGAAGACTCAGAACCCGGAGTTCGCGGAGGCGAGTCAGAGTGTTGGGGGCAAAAACCCCGCCGAGATTCATACTTTCTATGACCACTCTAACCGCCCTCGAATCGGAGCACTGGACCCCTCGCCAATTGCAGAACTCAAAACCCGTTTTGGGAGAAAAATCCGAGTTGTTTCTCAAATCAGCTTTCGACTTGAAATCAAGCAGAGCAGACGCATCAGACGGTAGCAATGCGTTCGTTCCCGGAGAAGACGCAGAGGAAGCCAGAATGAAGTGATAATGGCAGTAAATTGAGATAAAAACAAGCACATTTTGTATGAAATGATAATGTGGCCGCTTCAACATCTTCTTGAACTGAATGGAGGATCAGAAGGGTTCCTGTTCCTAGCCCCTGTTTCTTCTTGAAACCTTCTTTTTCGTTTTTGAAGTATTGCTAGTAGAGATTTATACTGAGATGATTTCCAGCAGAAGAATGTTAATAGTAACTACGAGGGCTACATTTTGGTAGTGACACTAACATCATGTGAGGTAGAGAGAGAGAGAGAGAGAGAGGGCAATGGGGGAGGTGGTGGCGACATAGGACGACAAAAGCAAGCAAGGGATTGAAGAAAGGTGAAGAGAGAGTAGTCACTAGTCACTAGTCACTAGTCAGGGAATCACGTGAAATAAGAAGGGAGGTGGGGAATTCCAATGCCTCGCTCTCAGTCACTCTCTCACACTGTGTAATTTGTGTTTGCATATGTGAGCACCATGATGGGTTGATTTCAATGTACGCTTTAACCACTACTAATCAACTATATTCTTATCCTATTTCAATTTATCTTTTATATATAAAAATATTTTTAAAAATAAATATTTGTATTACATTTTGTGAAAGAAAAATTTATAGAAATATTATCCCAAAATTAACTCTTGATGTGACGATTGACGAAGATACTAGAATCACATTGCACCTTGATACTTAACACATGAGGCAGGTCTTGTAGATTCTAGACCTTTATAATTTAGGACTTTTTATTTTTTCTTTATTTTCTAAATTAAAATTGATGTGGTATAGTTTCCTTTTTTTTTTTTTTTTGGTTATGTATAGTTTCCTTTAAACAGTCATGGTAGCATCTCTCACGAGAGATAATGACAAGTATAAGGACATGTGTCCTCGATAACAAAGGTTGTTCTCGAAAGAGGTGTAAGGCAATAAAGGAAAGTTTTTAAGTGGGACTAAACTCACGAGAGAGAGTTGTTCCCCAAACCCATCTTACCAAGTCCAAGGAAAATGTCCTCAATGGAAGGTCTATTGAGATTCTCAATGGACTCCGTTTACTAAGCTAGAGCCTAGGTGGGAAAAGTCCCCGCAAAGAAGTTGTCTAGGCCAATCCGCATCGAGGTTAGTTGTTGTAACTTGCGCAAGTGCACGCAATCGTACAAGTAATATAAAGTGAGTAAGGTGTCGAATCCACAGGGATTGTGATTTGGCCCGTGAAAATGACTTATATTTGTTTAGCTAAATGGATCAAATTGAGTAGTGATTTTGTATTACTAAAAGAAACCTACGTTCTTAATTAAAAACAACTTACGAATAATAATACTAACAAATAATCAAGGCGGGAAATGCAAGTGTAAGGTGGTTTCATTCACCAAATTCGTTATTCTAATCCAATCCCTAAGTTGAGTGGTTTCATGGTTGTGTGAAGCCTAGGAACACATATATCCACAATCTCTCTCGAGCATTGCGGAATTAATTCATACAATTCCTCTAAGCCTAAGATTAACCAATTCTCATTCAATTAATCCCAACTTTAGAATTATTTGTATGAATTTTTAAACACTGCCTTAAAGCTCAATCAAAGTTAAATTCATTCTCATGCAACTTTAACCCAATTGATCTCGTCTAATTAGAGTTATTATCGTGAATCGTCTCTCAACCTCATCACAATTCTCAAATTCACTAATTGGGGGTGATCAAACCCTAACCACGTATTAAACCATTAAACAATAATCACACAACAAAGAAAACATACGAAAACGAATTCAAACTCACGAGATTTTCATAGAATAACAAAAAACGATGAACTACACCATCCTTACACTTAATTAAAATTAGTTCATAATTAAACTAAACATAAGAATGAAATATGAGAAAGAATTCATGAAAAGAGAAGAATGAAACTTATTGCTGGAAATTTCAGGTGTAAAACTCCCCTCGTTTGGTTGTTCTTCCTTTGGTTCTTGATTTCTCCCTTCTTTCGTTCTCCACAAAAAAACCAGAAGATGAAAAATCTAACCCAAGAAGAAAAAAAGTAAAAATGAAAACAAAAATTGATGATTCTCACAAGCATCCAAGAGATCTAATCTATCTAGCTCAAAAAAAAAACGCCTCCCCTTGGTTTCCGCTTGAATCTGGACTCAAAAGTGGTAAAGAAACGCCTAGCAAATCTTTCCAAATCAGTTCCTCAGTCAAATAAAGAAGGTTGTTAATTGCTCTCGCAGACGTTGCGTATGTACTCAAAATTTCTTGCATACATACGTATTTTTACAGCCATTTTTCCTCTGAATTACTTGCATTAGGTTGTTACTCGAAATAGTTTGCGTAAATACGCAACTTCTGATTCCACTTTTCATGCCATTTATGGTCTTTTTCCCTTCTTACATACAAAACAACGATTTAGCTCAAACTTACACATAATAAAGCCCGAATGAGATAAAAACATGATAAGTCCTACAAAATAAACATAAAAATCAATTATAATTACGGACTTATCAGTAGTCATCTCATTTGAAGGAACGAATGGAAATGACAAGTATAAGGACATGTGTCCTCAATAACAAAGATTGTTCTCGAAAGAGGTGTAAGCCAATAAAGGGAGGTTTTTAAGTGGGACTAAACTCACGAGAGAGAGTTGTTCCCCAAGCCCATCTTACCAAGTCCAAGGAAAATGTCCTCGATGGAAGGTCTATTAAGATTCTCGAAGGACTCCGCTTACTAAGCTAGAGCTTAGGTGGGAAAAGTCACCTCAAAGTTGTTGTCTAGGCCAATCCACATCGAGGGCAGTCATCTCATTCGAGGGAACGAATGGAACGGCCATTGAAAGCACTTAGCTGTTGGCACGCCGTAGAAGGTCCCCAACCACCCTGTCAGATGGGACAACCATTGCCACCTAACGTGCACTGACAAGATACGGGCCATCCCCCTCAATCCTAAGTGTTATTAATGATCTCCCTTAAATGCAATCCCAAGCATTTAATGCTTAGAATATGCATTAATTGTAAAAGTCAAGCCTCATTAATGGAGTAATGGCCTAGCCGTCATTAGGGATGTCAAGAAGGACAAAAAACATGTCCATTTGTTCTCTACATGTCAATCAAATGACTAAACTTCGTCAATCACGTCACATCAAGGCTCCATTCATATAAAAGGCTATCCCAACCTCAAAAAAGGTAACCCAACTATTCTTAACAATTAAGAAAGATATACTATTAATCTTCTTCTTCTTCCTTGCCTCACTTTTAGCCAAAAACAAAAGTTAATTCAAAATTTGGAGAGCCTACGTCGGGGCAAAACTGGCTAGTCTCACGTTTGCTCCTCCCTCTTAACAGATGGGCCACCAGCATTAATATCGGAGCTATGGAACTTCGCCACATGATCGATCCAGAGGAGACCATCATCAAAAATTGTTATATTATTTTTGCTTACATGTCATATGTCTAACTACTCGATACTTTATACTCGATGTAGGATGAAATGCACTGATGTAGTAGAAAATTAACAAAAAGATGGTGCATTATCAGGAACTCAAGATTCTCACAAATGAAAGTAAATTTATCTACCTAGGGTTGAATTTAATCTTATATGACGAATGAAATATATATCAAATTTGCAGTGACAAGTGATAACAATATTGTCCTTTTTCTTTTTGAAATAATAACAATATTATCCGTACAACAATTATTTTTCTCCATTATTGTCTTTTCCTATTAAAACAGTAATCAAACGAAGTGTATAAATAATTTAAACAAACGAAATGGAAATGGAAATGGAAATGAAATATAAATAAAATAGATAAAATAATATTCTACCCTAGATATCACTCGGAAATTAATTTGGCAGACAGAGCAAGTTATAAATTATCACCATGTCTTTTTTATAATTGGTTTGAACAAATTACCACGCACTATATTTTTATAGCACTGGTCATGAAAAAGAGCTCAATAATACATTTGTTTTGGGACCGCAAAGGTGACTAATCATTTCAAATTATCTGGTAATATAAAAATGGAACATTACTATAAATGATATGTGGACAAAGGGATGATTGTAATAACATACATATTAATAGTTATGACGTCAAAAGAGAATAATAATTATGGCTCGCATAACTTTGTACATCATTAAGGGTGTTAATCCTAGAAGGTTTCCAAATCGCTCATCAATACACGTGGCGTATATTAATAAATATAATAGAAAATGTAACACGATTATATAACAGAAGATCCGAATTACACTTTGCGACAACCATAATTTTTGTATATATGGTGAACCCACGTGATAAGTATTAATTTTTTGAGGGGTTTACAAGTAATTATTTTATCATTAGACATAATATTACGGTTAACCATCTACTTTACGTTACCTCTAGATGCATTGTATATCTGTTAATACTTTTTATCATTTTCCAGTGGATTTAATCAAGTCGGAATTATCCTAATTTAGTACGAGAATGGAGATTTTGAAAAAGTTTATTCGTTGGCTGTCGTCTACACATACAACTCAATGGAAATGGACATAGTCGGGCAAATTTTAAAAATATACATATATTAATTAATTATGTTTGTGATAGAATAAGATTATAAATATTTATCAAATTTTCATATGAATACAGACATTTCAGTATTTATAAAATTATGATAAATGAAAAATAAAATAATTATAAGTCTCTTATTTTATTATGTTTTCAATCGCATGTTTTCATCTTGTTTTAAATTATTTTACTTTTAAATTATTATAAATTTATATACCAACTACTAACATTTATTATTGTACAAAATTTGATAAATATTTATAATTGTATTTTGTCAAGATTTAAACAATAATTAAACTATTTTTCTTTTAATTTTGTGCACATATTGAGTGTATAACCGCTAGAATCAACACACTATTTATGGTTCACTAGTCACTTTTTTTTATAGGAAGTCCACTAGTCACTTTGGCACACTCAATGCGTATGCAAAATAAAAATAATAATAATAAAATTTAATTATATGTTTAAATTTAGATAGTATAGATTATAAACATTTATTCATTTTTTGTATGAGTATAATTTTTTCTTAACTATTTTCAATATTCATTGAATTAAATAAAAACAAAATAAATTGAAAGTAAAAAAAAATCAGCAAAACAAATACAAAGAGAGAGAAAAAATGTTGGGAAATAAAAGAGGAGAGAGAGAGAGATTGATAAAGTGGGGGGGGGGGGGGGGGGAAACATGGAGTAGAGAGGAGAGAGAATACTTACTTAAGTGACAAACTAAAAATACTAAAAAAATTACTAAATGGAATTAGTGCTTTGTATAATAGTATAAATATTGTTATTTCTCTCTTTGTATAATTTATTTTTCTTAAATTTATTCTTCCTTTTACTCGTACTAATTTAATAAGTAAATTGCCAATAATTAAAATATATATACTCATATAAAAATTTAGTACATAGTTATAGCTTTTTATATCAAAACTTTAGGCATATAATTAAACATATCCTATTTTTGTTTTACTTAGTCATAGCGTATATCAACCTTTAGTAGTAAATAAATAAAGCGTCGGTGACTCACTCAACAAAGTAATAGCCCTGTAGTGGACGATTATGGATGGGCCATTTATAGTTCATTTTGTACGTTTGGTGAAAATTGAAAAACGCTAAACGTGGTATACTTATTAGGGTGGTATGTAGTTATGTACTTTGGTACTGGTAGGTTAGGTTTTCCGATCATATCTGTGTACGATACAACAAGTTACTTATGACTTCATAAATATCGACTTAATAGTATATGGTTGGGAAATTAAATGAATAACTTGTTCAACTTATAAACGTTACACGTGAATAACCAAATTTCTCACTATGTCTATAACACAAATTTCCTGTCTGGATTTAAAAATAGAAAAATTATACAAATTAAATTTGTTGAATTTTAATAATAAAGTTGATATAAGCTTTAATTTTGATCATTTGATTTAATGATGATTTATAAGTTTCACAGTTTGATTACGAATTAAACATCAAACATTTCAATGAATGTTGCGGAGGGCGTCACAAACACCATCGAACATATTATTTGGATGGTCTCTTCAAAAAACACTTTAACTATCACCTTAGTACAATAGTTGTGGATTGAACGTCTTATTTGGATAATTTATGTAAAAAAAAACCAAAAATTTCGCTTGATTATTTCAAATCTACTTGAGCTTGGGACATGGAGATATGATATGAAATAAAAGATTTTTGTTTATAAAAGAAAAACTATTATATATAAGTGAAGGTTCAAATGCCCAAAATAAAAACAATAATTTTTAAAAAAATTTAATTGATGAAATATTTTTCAAACCCATAACTTATCAAAATCCAAAAATCAGTGCATAGTATAGAGATGTCCAAAAATCCAAGGGTGAGGATAGAGCAGGACATGCCACATTTAAAATCTTCGATGGCATCAAGCCATGGTTTTGAAGTTAAACATTAACCATATATACATAAATATGGATGATTATTTCATTATCTCCCGTACTGTTTAGGAATTTGAAAACTTGTGCTAATAATCGGTCCCAAAAAAAACGGGCACCTTTAAGGAAAGGAAAAATTGCAGAAATTAAGGCTATGTTTGGAATAAAGATTTTGGTGAGGAAAAATGAGAGGAAAATAAAAAGGATCAAGAATAAAAACATAGAGTATTATCATTTCAAACATAAAAAAAATTTCCATCCTATTTTCCTTACCAAAATCCTGCAACTACGGGTGGGCGTTCGGGTCGGGTTACCCGATACCCGACCCAACCCGATCGGATTTTACCCGATCGGGCCGGGTACCCGAAATTGTGAAAAATTTCGGGTACCCGACCCGATTAGTGTAATTTAATTAAATTAGTGGATACATATACATATATGCATTGTATAGAATGATAAAAGTATTTTATTTTGATTTTATCTAAATAATTGAGATATTCAATAACACCATATTATTTTATCTAGTCATTAATATTATATCCACTTATGCGGAGCTAAAGTGTTTAATTGTCTAATTAAGATAAAAATGCTAGCAATTAAATGTAGATGTATTATTTGGTTGTTGCTATTTAATTTTTTTCTAAATACGACATACAATTAATATTTCTAAAATTATTGTTACAATATGCCATGCGTTTGTTATATCATTTAAATTAATAGTAGCAAATTGCCAAATTTGTACTATTTACTTTTCTTCCATAGTTTCTAAATTAAAAAATATATTAATATTTGAAATAATTATATAAAAATTATCACTCTCTTTTTGCATATTTGAGGGTTCACAAGAACTATAAGCCTATATTTAATTTATTTTATATATTAATTGTGAAAAAAGTTATTTTATCAAAACAAAAAAAATTCATTGAAAAAAAAAAAAAAAGGGTTTCGGGTACCCAAAAAAAGTTCGGGTTAAATTCGGGTAATTATGTCGGGTACCCGACCCGATTAACCCGAACCCGACAAAAACCCGACCCGCGCCCACCCCTACCTACAACCAAACGGAGGGTAAAATGGTGCCGGCTCTATTAGTTAAAACTCGTACTACTTGTCCGTATTTTAGAAAATATTTATAATATATACAATATTGCTAGTTTCTTTATTTCTAACTTTCCAATATAAATAATTTGTTGCGGCCTTAATTTACTTTGAGGTTTCCAAAGTTGGATTTTTCCAATTTTAATGATCACTTAAATTAATGTTTCCAGTTTGTTATATATATATATATATATGTATATATAATCATTATTGAGTTAATTTATGTCTATAGTTGACTATTCATGAAACAAATACTTCTTTGAAAAATAATTTGAATAATTTACTAAAAATTAGGGAAAGAGTCTCATTATTTGTTCTATTGTTAGAATATTTTCTATATTTCCTTTTCATTTATAATATTGTGTGTGTGTGTGTATATATATATATAATTAAATATAATTATTATATCTATGATGTCTTATAAGTTGAATCAGTGGTTTAATCCGTTGAACTGGCAACCAGTAAGGCCACCAATTCTATACCCGGTCCAATTTTCAAACATTGCTTTGACCTACAAGTTTTTTGTCTATCATTTTTTTCTCTATATTTTATCTCTTCTCTCTCTTATTTCACATTCTTTTTTTTATTTCTATCATTCTTTCTCTCCCCCACCCCCCCCCCACCCCTCTCTTCTCTCTCTATCCTCTTTCATCTCTCAATATTTTTCAATATCATTTTTTTAAATTTTATTTGTAATTATTTTATTAAATTTTTATTTTAAATTATTTTATTTTTACTTATCACTAATCTTATAAATCTATTAAAAATAGTTAAAAATATTTTAATAGTATAGATACTACAAAAAAATTTATTATATCCTTAAATTATATTATTTTTTATCGTGCACACACATCGAATGTACCAATATTACTAGTTGTAAATAATTGATTTGTAATCTTGGGGGCAACCATCCCCAACTCCTCTCTCTCTCTATTTCTTCATTTTGATTTTCTTCTGTTTTTCTTCTTTCCATCTCATCTTTCTTTCTCTTTCGATTTTCAATTCTTCGTTAAATAATAGAGTGAAATGCTCGTTGATTCTTAATTCTTCTTACTTTCCCATATTATTACTATTTAGAATTTTTAGTTTCAATAATCATTTCTCCTGAAAAGTTATTTTTTTTCTCTAGTAGTTTTTGTCTTGTTGATGGGCAAGTTTAGTTTATGTCTTGTCTATTGACAAGTTTTTGGTTCTATTTTCTGGATTTGTTTTAGTTGATTAATGATGGAACAATGTGAATCTTCCGATGGATATTATGCCAATTGTGTGGCCACTTGTATTGGTAATTATATTGATAACTTTGTGTGTGGCCACGAATTCATGTTTCCTTGGTTGTTCGAAAACTACTCAAGCATCGTCTAAGTGTGCGGGAAGCCTTGAATTGGATCAAAAGAGCATGATTGGAGAAATGTAGATTTTAAATATGATTCTCTTTTAATTATTAATTATTGTTTTTTTTATTAACAAAGAATTGGACAATTTACATTTTTGTTTTTAAAACGGTTTGCGAATCAAGCCACTCATGTGATTGTTAGGCAATCTGATCCTATGTCAGATCTTATAGATTTGAATTATTCTACTTTTTTTGTACTTGACTATGTATTTATAGATTTCTAATTATTAACAATAGTATTAGTTTTTATTTAATAACAATAATTGGTTTGTAAATATTCTGAATAAAAAGTCATTATCATGATTGTTTTAAGCTGCTCTCCACAAAACCATCTAAAAAAGTCGCTTACGTTGGAATTCGAACTTGTACCCAAGATGGTTAGTTCACGTTTGATCAAAATTACAAAGAAAACAATGATTAGAATCACTAATCTTTAAACAGAAAAAAAGCATACTGTCTATTCACGTTTCGCATATATATCACTTAAAGTTGAAAATTTGTCAAATCATATCAGGAAAACTTATGGCCCAAATAGGTTATGCAAAACCCTTTTTTTTTTTTTGTGGGGGGGGGGGGGGGGGGAGGGGGGGTGACTACATTTTATTTAATTATATTAATAACTCATAATTTACAAATTAAAACATATCACATCATAATTCAAAATGCAAATTAAACTATTTCATCACAACAAAAGAAAAAGAAAAAGAAAAAGGAAAACAAGAAAATTACTATTTTTTTTTAAAAAAAAGGCAGCTTACACATTTTATTTTGGAATTTTGTAAGTTTCCCATTAATTTTTTTTTAATCAAACATTACTCTTAAAATATAGTGTCAAATATTTTAAAGAACTTAAAGAAAGTAAGATGTTAGGATCTTAAATTTATTGTGAAAACAAATAATTAGTAATTTCTAATTTAATATTTTAACAAACTTCATTAGCTTAAAAGCATTATTGTTAATTGTCATATTCTCCTTTGACACTATCTTCTTCAAAAATACTTTAAAAACTTATTTCTTTTTTGATTTGGGAACTTATTTCTAATTCAAATGAAATCTAATGCTTTACAAAATTTAAAATATTTTATGAAATATAAAAAAAATTAGATACTCTGAGAAAAAAAGTAAACCCAATATTCTCTTATTCCATTATAAGGTTTCCACAAATGGGACACACAGCTAATCGCTGGTCCCTCACCTCTACAATGGAAATAAAAATGCTAGCTGGACTGACTACATCAATGACGAAAGATAAATCTATATAGATATATAGGGTCACCATGAATCCCTACACTGAATCCAAAAGAAACTGTGGGCCACTGAAGCATCAAAACTGTATCTCTGTTCTTTTAGGATTACGGTCAAATCCATATTATTGTGAACTAACTAAATGGGATAATATGTCATCAAAGAAAAAGAAAAAAGAAAAACTCTTAAGACTTACACTCTATATTAGAACATTTTTATTTTTATATTTATTAAAACTTTTCAATCAAGGTTTATCTTTTTAAAATTGTTTGATCAAATTCGTAGACTTTGAATTTGACAAAATGCTCCTTATTAAATGATGTGGCCTAGACATTAACTTATGAGACACATCATCAATCCATCATTCATGTAACTTTGAGTTGGTCGCCACATGCTAGCTCAGTTCCAGGGTTAAAAAGAGTTTCTCCTTGAATGGCCTTTCTCATACGCGTCCCTTGGTTAGAACCGTCAGGTTGTCCCTCGGCACGGAATAATGTAGACGTGTCTCTCTGGTGTTCCCTTGAACTCCCATGAGCACCACGGTAGTACAAGGATGGTACAATTTGAAGAGTCATCACTCATGCCAGTTTTATAATATGCATATTTTTTATTTTATTCTATTTGTTAGTTTTGCATATATTACGAGATGCTAACACAATACAAATATAAATATTTAAATATATAATTATTATGTAATAGTGCATTCCGTTGCTACTATGATACAGATCTTATGCTAACTACAAATATATTTATTAAAGTTCAAACGAAATTGTACCTTATAAGCCTTTTGTTTGATGTAGGGAATTATCGCATTCAAATATGAATCATCATTGAGTTTCCGACTTGATCTTGATTATCTGAACCACATCTACGAACTCCATCCTCATCAACCCGAACATACCAACGCGAATAAGAGTCCAAACGTTCTCCTTCTAAAGATAATCCACACCAATGGATCTCTCCGAATTCTCCATTTTATGTTGGAATCGAATTGAATCGAAAATTATATAGGTGTATATGAAACTATGTCTATTCTAATTTTTAGAATAATTCTTAAACTATTTTAGAGCATGGAAGATGGTGAATTAATATTTAAATGTATCTTATTTCTATGATCATCAAATGATCAAGAACTAAAAACATATTCATAAATCAAATGGGGCAAGAACTCCAGCCTTGAACAAGACAGAAAAATAACTTGAATTGATCACAACGGTGGACGGCCACAAGTTAGAAAACTTGGTTTTAATATACTATTAATGGCAAAAAGGATTGGAAAACTCCTTTTTCTAATATCTATCATCACTTTAGCATCTTTTTCTCTTATATATCAGTCCATATATATATATATATATATATATAATGTAATCTTATAATCTATTTCATACTCTCTAAAAACAGATTTCATACTCTTTAAAAACAGATCTCCACTTGTTTTCTACATTAATTAGGATAAGAATCATATTCTTATAGTAATTCTAAATTGATTAAATCTCTATTTAATTGATTTAATCAATTGATTCTAAATTAATTGATTTCTCTATCAATTTTAATAAATTGATTTTATCCATCAAATTAATGGGCTTGGGCGATAAAGGCCAATTTAATTAACTCTTTAATTTCATTCAGTTAAATTAACTATTTAATTTAATCGAGTCCATCAACTAATTTAATATATTCCATTGATTAAATGATACCCAATTAATTAACGGATTGGCCCTCAAGTTCAATTAAATTAACTCTTTAATTTAATTGAATTAAATCAACACATTGATTCAATCAAATCCATCAATTAATTAATTAACTTAACCAATTGAATATATTCTATCTCAATTGAATTTAATCAATACTTTGATTTAATTCAATTAAACGTTTCATATACATTTAGAAGTTTATCCATTCATTTATGTGTGGCCCCTTAAGTTCACCAATCGATTAGAGATAGGCTTGCAACTCACTGTGATACTTTAGATGACAAATCCATCAATCGATTAATTAATTATTTATGAATTCGATTCTAATTCATAGTACCTCTCTATCGTGATCGATATTTAACAACTAGTCCACGATGCCAAGTCAATAGGTTAAGTATAATGACTGAACCTGTCCATTTACGATTATCGTGCAAATACATTTTCTCCATTCTCTAATCTCCCAATTGAGATTTAGGATATGAGATTTATCAAAACTCCTTTTAACCTCAATTGTATGATTCTTATTTATAATTAATCTTTTCGATAACTGATCTAGAAAACTCATTTATAATTATTGTCTCTACTGTGGCCACACATTTCCGTAGACTAGTTAAAATAGAACAGATAGGAGATTCACTCACTTTACGAGGTGAGTAAATAGATTTTTTATTGGCTCTCATAAACTTTCATACATAGGAGATCTACACTCAACATAAGCACCTTAAAACCCGCAATGGGGTCTGTACATATATCAAAGTATAAATGCACATGTACAAGATTATTATGGAGCCTCGAGTCTAAGAATTAATTAATGCACACCTTAAGCTGAGAAACAATCATCACCAATGTGCAACTAGTGCTTCCATTTATGTGTTTCTTGGTGAGATCCTCAATAAACTCATTATCTGATGAGCACGTACTTATGCATATTAATGTCTCTAAATTCAAAGTCTATGAAAAAAGACATCTTCCCATTTGAGACATGTCATAAGTACAAGTTTTAATTTGAGTCATGTTAATACCACTGGTATCTTTGACTTAGGTTGATTTAGCTCACACCTTAAAAATTTGTTTCAAAACCTCCATCTCTATTTGAGGCCAAGTCTCATTTCCTTATATGATCTAGGAGCTTCAATCATATGTGTACTATATTTGAATATAACTTACACATTATAATGAAGGTGATCAAAAAATATAAATTTTTATTTTTATTATTAATTAAAAATGCTATTTGTTATGAAAAATATTTAAAAATATCTTCAATCTCATTAATTTGTCGGCAACTACTCTTAACACTATTTAATATTAACTTTTATAGTACAATTAATTTTGGAAACGCAATCAATTCTTTTGCCGCAGTTTGTTTCCTTTGTAGATATCGATATGTGGGGGACAGCGTGGGAACGCGAAGATATTCCAAGAAAAATCCGATAGGAGTGCTTTTGTTGGCCTTCCTCCAAAAATGGGCCGCCATAAAATCTGTCTCCAAGCCCAATTGCAATATTAGGTGACATCAATACATTTTTCAAGTCAAACAAATTCAGAATTATAAAAAAAGATAAAACAAATTTATTATTATACACTAAAATAGAGAAATTATTAACCAAAAAAACAAAAATAAATTATCTATAGCTGAACTTAGAGGGTGTTTGGCTAAGCTTATAAGCTCTTCCAAACATCTTATAAGATGTTTGGAAGAGCTTATAAGATGGTGCAAAGTGTTTGGCAAAAATTTTAGAGGTGGAGCTTATAAGCTCCTCAAATAAGATGTTTAAGAGCTTATAAGCTCTTTTTAAAAAAGTAAGGAGGTAGCAACTTATTTTTTAAGATCTACCAAGCTCTTTTATTTTTAACCAAATTAATTACAATATTGCCATTACTAACATCTTATAAGCTATACCCCTTCTTATTTATCCAAACACTTTAATAACTTATTTTTAAATAAAATCCAACATCTTATAAGCTCCTAAAACATCTTATAAGATATAGGAGCTTATAAGATGTTTTAAATAAGCTTAGCCAAAAACCCTCTTGGCAATAAGTAGTTATGTATAAATTATAACTGATTAGAGTATTCTAACTTTGAAATGATCGTAGTCTTCTCAACCATAAAAAAAATTAGTATTAACTAATAAAATAAAATAAAAAATAGATTATCCATAGCTCAATGCAGTAACTAGCCAGTTATTAAGAAACAGAAATAATTGTATTCTTCTAATTTGTGTATGAAAAATTTATATGTCAAAATAGTTATGTATACACTTATAGTACTGTCACATTAACCGTAAAGTACTTCAATGAATGGTGCTTAAATAATTAATATTAAGTTATGCTAAAAATATTTTTTTCCTGCTTTACATTTATTACGATTTTTAGTTTACATGTATGGTTTAATTACTTGACGAATTGACCTCTATAAATAAATAAATTATATAAAATTATTGTACTAAGAAACAGAATTAAAAAAAAAAAGAAAGAAAGAAAGAAAGACTAGCTCATTATATAAATGTTCACTATTAAAAAAACTAGACAAAACATACTTGTTAAAAACAAGGAGTACCTTGTTTCATCAAATTTGAAACTTAGCGGATAGTAAGGGGGTGCTTGGAAATACTTATACTCTAAAAGAAGTAGAAGTTGTAGACAAAGTTGAAAAAAAAAATTGAGTAGTAAAAACGAGTATTATATGGAAAAAAAAAAGGTGAAAAATTGTAGTTGAATTTTAAGAAATAACTAGAAATTGGAAAAGTAGCCCCAAAAGCTACTTCCAACTTTTAATTTTTTCTCTAATAGAAATCGGAAAACAACATACTTAGTGTCTATTTTTTTAAGCCAAAAAAAAAAAGGGTTTTTTTGTTGTGGTTACAAACACCCCCAAGACAAAGGCAAATTGTATTTTACCTAATTAAATGTACAATTATTACATTAATGTACTTTGTCAATCTCTAATGGTACTTTTATGATGAATATGCACATGTTTTGTTATCACAAGAATAATATGCATGACAATGGTGCATTACTTTGTCTCTTTTTGAGTGCATGTACTTTGCTAGCCCGAAAATAATACATTTGAAGCATATAATTCACTTTTTTTTTTTTTTTACCACGGCATGTAATTCACATTATTAACATGCAATTTAGACACTAATATACATGAACCGTCCTTGGCTACCAACCAAAGGACGGGAAATTCTAGTCCATACCCGGCTCAGCTGAGCCATTGTTAATCACGTGGCGAGTGTTTTACACTTATCCTGTGAATGGTAGATAATTTAAGAAGAGTGACCAATCACTTGCCAAGTACAATACACTTATTATATGATTTGTTTGGTTCGAAGAGATTTGGGTAAGAATTTTCCCCAAAACACTCGAAATCTTTTAAGGCTAAAAACCTAACACAAACACTACTGGATATCGTGAGTTGTGAAGTTTGACACTAACCAAAACGTGATGATTACTCTGTTTTTCTCTTTTGATCATTGCTTCTCATGTTAGACTCACTCACTCGCTCCAGTGCTGTTTCAGTTGGCTGCTCCAACAATAAATGGAGTCCAATGCAGACCAAAACAAGTATAAACCATATACTTTTACCAGCATGGAAACTCTGTTTTTGCTCAACATAATCCTAGTAATTTTTGTTGGTGTTGGTTCTCTAGGTAAAATTCATACACTTGAAATCATCTCAGGCGGCAGCGGCACCACCGTCAGTGTTGGCGGAGCAGCGGTGGTATTACCGAACCTGTTGATTTTCGCGGATCAAAGGCTAGCTATTGTATATCCCGTCATTCAGACATTCAAGAACCTGATAACCTCCGATCCTTTAAACATCACGGCCTCCTGGATCGGCCCGGATATCTGCAAATACAAGGGATTTTACTGTGAAAGCCCGCCGGACAATAGATCAGCTATTGCACTCGCTTCCATTGATTTCAATGGATTCCAATTATCATCACCCACCCTCGTCGGTTTCCTCGATCAGCTCCCTGATATAGCCCTTTTCCATGCCAATTCCAACAATTTTTCAGGCATAATCCCTCCAAACATAGCCAATCTCCCTTATCTATATGAGCTTGATATCAGCAACAACAAATTCTCCGGGTCCTTTCCCACTGCAATCTTAGCCATGGAGGGGCTATCTTTCTTGGACATTCGCTTCAATTCCTTTTCGGGCTCGGTCCCTCCAGAACTCTTCACCAAACTAAACCTCGATTTGCTCTTTCTCAACAACAACAATTTCATGACAAGCCTGCCTGACGACATAGGAAACGGCACACATGTTCTCTATCTTACCTTAGCCAATAACAAATTCTTCGGGCCGATCCCGAGTACCATTGCCAAGGCCCTGTCGGGCTTATCAGAGATTTTGCTGCTCAACAACATGTTGAGCGGCTGTTTGCCTTACGAAATAGGACTATTAAAGGATGCTGTGGTGTTTGATGCTGGGAATAACAACTTGACGGGTCCGTTGCCCCTCTCGCTGGGATGCTTGGAAAAGCTGGAGGTTCTCAATTTTGCTGGAAATTTGTTGTACGGAAATGTGCCGGATGAACTATGTGGGCTTGGAAAATTGGCGAATCTATCGCTGTCCGATAACTATTTTACGCACGCTGGGCCTGTTTGTATGAGTTTGATCAAGAAAGGGGTGCTCGATTTGAGAAAAAACTGCATTCCGGGTCAGCCATTTCAACGAACCGTCGGTGAGTGTGCTGCGTTTTTAGCTATACCAAGGAATTGTCCTTACATGGATACGTATTCGAAGATTCCCTGTTCGCTACCCCGCTTCAATTCTTCTCCTGCATCAGCTCCTGGATTAGCTTCTCCACCTTCTTAAGTTCGATTTTCAATTTTTTTTTTTATTTCAAAAATGATAGAGACTGTTGAATTTATGTTTAGGAAGCAATAATAGGCATGCAATTTGAGATGTAATAGTTATATTTGATAATCATTCGAGTCGATAATTAATTATGAGATATAATAATTATATTTAATTTGAATTTAATGATGCAATCATTTGAAATATACCGTGCCCCTCTTTCTATAACAGGCATGAAACATGGGGAAATGTATGAGGCCTAATGTGAATGATTATAATTTCTCAGGCGCATTCTTAGTGGTTGACGCCTAAATCCCATTAGTGGGGTCAAAAGTTGGTGAGTTTTTTCTGGGAAACAATAATCAGAATGAATCACTGAGTTCATGATAGGATAATTAGTTTAGAGTTAAAATGCATTATCAGCAGCCACCGACCTCAATTAAACAAGGTTTAGCATGTCAGTGGATTGCCGATTGCGGCCCATATGCGCGTCAAATTTTCATTAAGGTGAATGCACGATACAAATCAGTCATATATTGTATTCCATCCATGTACTGAAATACAAAATATAGAATACGAAAAAGGAAACAGAAGATTTGATCAAGCTTTAGTCGAATTAGTGCCATCTACTAGACCGATACATGATTGCTGCATATACACTTTTAAGGAAAATGACCAACTACAAGGTACTCAGTTACATTGTATCAGGCTAATATATAATCAAAGATTAAGTTTGTCCCACATCGAGTGGAGACGAGGGGTTTGGCTGCTTTAAGAACGCCAATTCTTCTCCACTGTGTAGACGCATTTTGAAAAACCCCCTAGCCTGACGGGATCCGTATTAATGGCTAGCAGGCGAGACAGTATCTATGCAGGAGGCCACCGTGTGGCTGTTACGAATATGGGCTCATCAAGTATATTGGGTACACTCGATGTATGTGCAAAATAAAAATGAAATGTAATATAATGAAATGATTAAATTTAAAATAAAGTTTTTATTGAATATGTATAAATGTGCGTATATGTATTAACTATATTTATTATTTATACTATCTTTTCAATTATATATAACATATTGACTAAATTTATGATAAGTGAAATTAAAATTAAAGTAAGATTAAATTTTATGATTGAAAAAATTAAGAAAGCCAAAAAGGAAGTAAAAGAAAATTTTAGAAAAAGTGATGTGAGAGATGACAGACAAAAGAGAACTGAAAGAGAAAAATTAAAAGTAAGTTAAAGAGATGAGAGATAAAATAATAACTAAATATAGAGTTGAGAGGGAGAATGATAACTAAATATTTTGTACTTATAGTTATTTTAGTAAAAGTATTTTAGGAAGTTCAAGATTATACACATCAAAGAAAAAGTTAAAGGAATTCTCACTTAATACATAACTAGTGGGTGTGGTACACTTTATGTACGTGCGAAATAAAAGTGAATTATAACTTAATAACATATTTAACAAATTTATAATACATTATGAAAAACAAAAAAAAAATTGAAAATTAAACTGTGTTTTATTATTGAAAAAAATAAATAAAAAGATATATTAAATATTGAAAAGAAAGATAATTCATCTATCACGTTGAAAAGATAAGTGGGATGAGTAAGAGAAAATAGGAGAAAGGAAATAGAAAAAGAAAAATAATGAGAAAAAATAGGTCAGACCAAAGACACAAAAAATAGTTATTAGATTGCAAGTGCTTTACATATAGTATAGATATAGAAGTATAGACATCAATTACTGTATTGATTAGTTGTTAATATCAGCAAAGAGAATAGATTATGATAAGAAGACCAAACTGCAGATTATTTTCTTGCAAGGCTTAACTGATCACAAATACAATGTTATACAAAAGTGTTAAAAACTGGCTACCTCGAGGGTCTTTAGCTGGACTTATCTGCTGTGACAAATATTTTATCAGAGATTTTATAACTTTTGAAATATTATAAAATGTTTGGCAAAATTTTAATGTAAACTTATGAACTTACAAAAATAGTTAACTTGTCTATTAAAATGTTAACGAAATCCTCAAATTTTCATCATACTAGTTACAAGATTTGTAATTACCAATCATTTATAAACTCCACAATTTCATTTATTAAATAAGTTAAGAGCCTTTTCAAAGCAACATTCAACATCTTACATGGAAATTCTAACTCAAACAAGATGATAAACTTATATAATGTTTTTGATAAATTTACGCAAACAACGTTGTATGTAATTAATGTTTGTGGTGCTAACATGTCTCTCTCACTAGAGAAAAATTAGTAAATTTGTGACAATATAAAAAGTGATGATAAAAAAAGTTGCTATTAATTATATACATTTAGCAACAATAAATTTATGCTGTCACAAAACATAATTTGCACAATATCAATTGTGACAAAATAGTGTAAAAATGTGATAATATAATACAAAATTAATAATTACTAATACAACTATTGTGACAACTCAACAACAACGGAATCTTGCTCCAAAATCCTAATGACAATTTATGTTGTCACCATTTTGTCACTATAAATGTCTCGCTAATCATCAATTGTAACAACAAAAATATTAATTATTATCACCATTAAGTGATATTGTAACGATATAAGAATTATTATTACTAAAAAAACTTAATTAGTGACAAAATAGAAGGTATTGTCACTTAATAAAATTATTGGTGACAACTTTTATATTGTCATTTTTACATCTTGTGAATAATATTACCTTTTCTTATAGTGTCTAAAAAATAGGATCATTAATCATTAATATTAATGTTAATCGTTTAAGTTGATTATTTTTTTCCAATTGTACAAATATAAACTATTATATATTTAAAAAATGTCTTCCAATCTAAATGTGCAACTTTGACCAAATTCTCAATTCTTAAAATTTTGAATTAATTTTAATTGTTTGTAATGAATTATTTGATTGGTTTGTATTAATTGTATATTTCTTTAATCTCTCCCCTAATCATTCAAGTCCACTAACTATTTATATTTAATAATTTTTTAATCCTCTCTCTCTCTCTCTCTCTCTCTCTCTCTCTCTCTCTCTCTCACACACACACACACACACACACACACACACAAAAAGAATGTAAAACAGAATAAGTAATAATTTCAAATATATAATAACACAACAACATCTATAGATAAGAAAATTTTTAATTGAAATATTATGTAATGCCATAAAATTAGTTTCAATTTCAAAAATATTTGAAAAGACAATGTGATAATGTGATTTGTAGTAAATTTATCCTCAAAAATTAGTAAAAAGTTTCAACTAAAATATATATAACAATATGCCATATCGTAATTTTAGAACACTGTAAAAAATTAAAATGTGGATACAATATCATTTACAATATCTTGTTTTCATCTTTTTATATCTATCATTTCTTTTTATACAATTTAACACCACATGAAAATTTTATTACCTAATTTCTCTCTGTGCATTGTCATATCTTTGTCTTCAAATTTTCTTGGGCATTAGATTGTTGACACATCTAATTTATCTATTATTCTTTTTTATAAGAATTTATTAATTGTTCTTTATTAATTCCTTTGGATTTTATTTTACATTGTGGTCCATTAGATATAAATGTTTTACGTGTACATTACATATTGTTATAACTACAAACCAATATGTTTATTATCTTACAATATTTACAAAACTGTTAAATGTGATGGATTATTCTTAATTGTTGATATTGATAATTCTTTTATCAAATAATTCTATTAGTTAATTGAATTTCTCATATTTTTATTTTTCATCATGTTTCGAAAGATTTTGCATCTTAATGTTTTTTTACCTCCTATTTTATTTTTCTTTATTTGTTCTACATTTTTTTTTTTTTATGAGTCACTCTATTAATAATAGTGAGAATAAAATAAATTAATTTAAATAATGGTAAACACAAACTAAGTAGATTAAATATATTACTTTCTCTTGCTTTATTTTGAATGGCGCGCCTCTTAAAAGATATTAGAAGTTTTATAATTAAGCTTCAGAAGATGTTTAAGTTGGGATATACAGTCTACAGTTAACAATTAACCTAAATTTTGAAAATAAATATATTTAAAGTATTAAGAAGTTCTCATGATAATATTAATACATAATCACTTTTTGATTTATTCTACTGGTCAAAATATAATTTTGTTTTATGTTTGTGATCTATTTACTTTTTTATATTATCTTTTATAAATTTATAATAATCAAATTTAATATATACTAATAAATTCTTGATGATATTATATTTTTAGACTAATATAGGACGTAACACGAATTCTATGCCAGTTTCAATTATTTAATCAACTTTTCTAACGTGATTAAATAGTTCTAGATAATGACATCACGATTGTAGTTCGGCTTAATAGTGCAACAAAGTGAAGCAAGACCTTTCTGAACGGACTTGTGCATAATCCAATAACTGTTTTCTAATTCATAGTTGGGCCAGCATTTTCTATTTCAGTTTCCATGAAAGGCGGCACATGAAATACAAGGCCTTGGCCCAAATGCTTAAGTTTTGACCCAATAAATAACATTTTACTTTATTCTATATAATTTCTACTTTTTTGAATTAATTCTATGAGTCAATTTGGAGGTGCTTAAAAAAAAAAAAAAAAAGTATTTTTCGAATAGTATTTTTTATAGTAAAACTTTTCTTTTAATCTAAGCAATTTTATGTTGGGATACAGTAGTAAAAAGTACTTTAAAAGGTACTTTTATTTGAAACTATTATAAGGTAGCTTCTAAAAAATATCCATCCAGATACAATTTTTTTTATTTGAAGTGCTTGTTTTTTCAAAAAATAAGTATTTTTTCTTTGAAAAAAACCTATCTAAACAAGCTCTATATCATTTTTAAAATGGCGCAGTATGTTATGTTCCCAAAGAAGGATATGTGATATAACAAAATATCCGTGGTACCACGTGTCAGCCAACGATGTCAGATGACACCAGACAATTATGTGTCCACGTGTCTCCTCAAAAACTATAGTGCTTCGAGTATCACATTGGAGGACGAATCCAAGAGGGCCCCACATCATGTCTATGAGAATGCTCCATGTGGGATTCTGCTTGATGGTCCTGTCAAGGATCGCCTGCTCGAAGTGGTCCTCTAGCAATATACCAATTTGACACCAATAATTGTCTTCATGCAAGAATCACATGACTTCACACGGAGGATAGGGCACTCTAATTGTGTCAAATAGGACAATCATATATTTGCGTCATTATGGAGTGTCATGTCAACCCCAACCAGGTGTACCCTTCACCTTGACGTATAAATAACAAAATATTTATTGTTCACAAATATATTATATCATTTGATGACCTTATAGTTTTGAATGCTACATCTAATCTTCTGTTTGAAATCCAACACTAATTTAAGCATTGAAAAGTTTTCATTCGAGACACTTCTAGCAAAGTTGAGGACTTATACAACAATTTTATTGAACCAATTCACCTTTTGTTTGAAAACATGGACCAAACGAAAAACCCTATATCATCAATATGTAATATTTTCCGACATAGGGTAAATAATATCCAATTCAAATTTATCATTTACTTATTTCAAAATGATCAAGGTATCCTTATATAAATTTATGTAAATACTAAAATAATATAAAAAATACTTCGTACATACAATGTCGTATGTTACAATTTTTAAAATTCCTATTATTGTAACCTTATTGGCGCATCATGCATCCATGTTCGCGCAAGATAACGATCGAGTAACAAAACTTGCTTCTCAGTTGTGATGTATAAGAAAATTTTCCCAACAGTTTAATGATACTGAATGGATCATATCTTGTCTTAATCTGATAATATGAACTTCCAAAAAATAGGGTACAATAAATAATCATCATAGCCGGCTGTTCACATCTGGAAATATTAAAACTTTATTGAAAACAGATAAATCGGCACCTTAAAATTAGAAAAATTATCTGGCTGTTGACTTAATGAAATATTAAACTTCATTGGAAACATGAGATGAAATCACAATCTTAATTAAGAATACGTACGTGTGAGATGACTTTATTTTTCTAAAACGATTTAGAATAAGAATTATTTAGTGAAGTCAATGGAATCAAGCCAATCGGCGAAGTATCAAGAATCAATTGGAGGCATATTACCTTCTTCCATTTTTTATAATTCGGGCACATTAATTTTTGGCACATTTATTAATCAACAGAAAATATAAAAAATATGTATTTCAAATTGCAATGAACCCGAAATATCTAATGATCTTTATAATTTATTTTTTTTAGTTGTCAATGATTCTATTAGTTGTTATAATTCATTTACTGTTAAAATTCCTATTTCGCCATTTGCATGAAAATATGATAATTTTCAACTCCTTATAATGTCAAAAATAGCTCTATCACTACAAAAAAGCCCTCATTAACTAAAAAGCTGTCCTAAATTACAGTTTTGTAATGGATTTTATCCGTTATATATCTGTTAGTAGATGTTTTGTCACTCATTAATTATATTTAATTAACTCTTAATTTAAATATGTTAAGATTTTGTCACAAATTGCTTTATTTGTGATGGAATTCTGTCCATCACAAATTCCTCGTTAATGAATGGTTGTTTTTTTGCATTGTATGTGGTTATTAATTTTGAATAAATTGGAGAATGTGGAATTCATGTAACACTTTGTTGAAATGTACAATTCTAACACAGTACATTTCATACAATTTAAATGAATACAAATCAATTATGCCAATGGCTCAAATTTATTAAAAAGTTGGTATTGACTTTAAGGCGAGTGCTGCACCCCATTATTCATAAGAAATGATAGCAATAAAAAAGCATGCCCAAACTAAAAAACAAGACAAGACTCCTAATTTGACTGATTAAATTATTATAAATTGTTATAAATTAGTGTTATGCTCCATTCATTTCAAGTTTTCCTGTCCTCCACTTCGGCCTCGGGAGACAAGAAAGTCTTGATTCAATACTAAAATTGAGGCTCCACAATTGAACATAACAAAACAATTGATTTGATTTGGGGTTTAATCGTGTGCAAATATCAATTTATTTATAAAGTATAATCTTTTATATAGTAGTATCTGACATCTTGAATTTTGACAATTAATAATGTAATTATTTGTGTTAGATAAGTTTGAAAAACAATTATAATTTTATTTATGTGCAATACCTTATTTTCATCGAAAGGGGGAACAAAAGTTTATATCTGACTACAAAGTATAGGGACTTGTATGATATCTGCCTTGAAAATTATGTACTGCTTTGCTAAAATATTGATTCTGATGATGTCACTCAACTACTATGAAATTCAAACTTCAGACCTTATTAAGCACTTGAGCTTAGATTTATAAAATACAAGAAAATATGAATTGGGAAATGAGACAATTTTGTTGTCACATTTTAATTATATTCTATTTCTCTGTACAGTACAAAACATTGAATAAAAAAATCGGGAAAATATGGTAGACGAAACTATTGAAAGTTTGATATTAAAATGAAATAGAAATTTCAATTGTATCATCCTTACCCAAAAAAAAAAAAAAAAATTGTATCACGAATTTTTTTTTTATGAGATCAATAAACTATCCATTTTGAAGAAAAACGAAAATTTTGATTTTTATAAAAATAAATAAATTATTAGACGCAACAACATTTTTTTTGAATATTTTTAGAAAATTATTAATCTTAATCATTTTTTTTATCATTGCAATATTCACATGAATATTTAAGAAAAATCCATGTGTTCAAAGTGTCTCGAATACGTTGTTGATAGTGTATCTAACACACCATTAATAATGTCGAATTTATTTATGAACACGCTACGTATTGCGTCGGACACATGTTGGGAGTGTTCGAAATTACCCGAATCTAATTTTAAGATTTGAGTTGTGCATAATGGGATTTATTTTAAATAAGTTTAAAAATTCATTCAAACAATTATTTTATCAAAGCGGAGGAAACTGTAACTTTCAATTGCATAGGATACCTGCAAAGAGGCGTTGCCCATTTTTTGACGACATCCTCAAATTATATATATAAAAAGTAGAAAATAACAAAAATTAAGAAAATTCTAAAAGAAAAATATTATCTCTCGAAGAAGGTCGTCCTCAGTCTTGGCCCCATGCGAGACAGCTCCAACATCTAGAAACCTTTTTTATTATTACTATTTTATTAATCTAGAAAACTTTATTTTATTTTAATAAGGTCAAGTTTCGCAACAATATTATAAAAATACAAGAAGGAAGGAATATAAATCTTTTACAATCTTATAAAACTACAAAGCAGGAAATTAGAATAATAGGGTGCACCTGCGTCATATCTGCTGAGCGGTCAACCCAATATCTCCAAAAAGTCATCAAATCCAACATCCCTTAATTTTTATACTCACTCCGAACATCTCAATTATCAACCCTCCATTTCAGAATATTACTTTGAAAAGAAAATTCATTAGAAAAATATAGTCATAGTAAATATTTAATTCTGTTGTGGTTCCTGCGGTGGAGTGGAATATGTCTTATATGTGTTTGTCACGCTTGAATAGTAAAATTACGATCAATTGAAATATATATATATATATATATATATTTATCAAGTCAACTTCACATGAGGAAAAAAAAAAATTGTAGCATTATAAATGTCAATCAACTATAATTAAACATCCCGTGTGTGATACGCGTATTAATGTCCACATATATTACAAATTCAACATATGTGTAGGTGGCTTACCAAAGAGAGAGACAAAGCAGATATAAGGTGCATTCAATTTTACCCACGATGTATTGTGTCGGGTGATTTGAATGATTGACATATGTTCAAGAATAATATTACAATTTTATTTGAACATATTAAAAATATTAAATTAAATATTGATTATGAGAAAGCAATTGAACGCACTGGTGGAGCCACCTTCATCCCAGGGGTTGCAATGGAACCCCACCGAAATTTTACGATCTCCACATGATTGCATATAATATATATATAAGTAGTTGGTAATTTTATTTGCTTTTCTTCATGAAAATATCTTATTGACCCCTCTAATAAAATTGCAAATCTGCATAGAAAGGGGTCAAAATAAAATTATGGACGCAATTTTTTTTTTATGTATTTAACATCAAAATGAAATTATCATAAATTGTTCAAAATTTAATTTTTTATTAATTAAATAATTTTTTGATTAGATAAATGGGGAGGATATTTTTAGCATTATTTCTAAAAATTCAATCATGTATCATTTTCAAAAAAAATAAAAAGGCATGATTATTTGTGAAAAATAATTTGTAAATATAAAACACTGGTACAATTATTATTATTATTTTAGTTTAAATTAATAGATTTAATTTTCTTTTATAACAGTGTGTGTATATGCACACACAAGCACATATTACTATTGCTATAACATATATTGTGAATGATCCCGTTAAATAAAATTTCTTGCTATGCCACTGACTGAATGTTTTGAGTGGAAGATGAAGCATGACCAACTGTCACACCCCTACCCTCACCTACACCTAATATTTAAACAACATTAACCTCTCACCTCCCCCTAAAAAGTCCCAAGTTTTTTATCATCTCAATTCTCAAATCGGCTCCACCCACCATTACTACTTATATCTTCTCGAAATAATGCTCTCATTTGTCAACCGTCCCATACACGACACGTTCTCATTAAATTTATTCACCCAACTTTTTACTCATTTGTCCCATTGACCAACTATTGCTACAAACTATATTAAATTTAAATACCACAAAGTATTCGTGGCAAAAAATAAATCTTAATTGTAACAAGCAAAAAAGGCCATCTACTGAAGCACCCACCACCCTAAAGATACAAATTAAAATAATTTGAGATAAATAAATAATAATGGGAATCATCGTCACCATCATCAACAACAAATATATTAGACAACTTGTAAAAACAAAGTAAAAAAAATTAAATTTAATAAAAAAACCCACTACTTGCATGATTCAATTCCCACCAAATCCACAATTTGCTCTCCTTTTTTTTTTTTTTCCTCTTGTTCTTCCCTTTCACTCTTTCCACACGGACTCGAAGTTTTTTTCAACGGGTGTGATGATTACAGAATAAAAGAGAGTCTCCAACAAAAAATTAAAATTAAAATTACTCGATATGGGACCCAAAGTTTTTGTCTTTGTCTGTGGGGAATTGCATCGGTGGCGTTGACAATCTTACTCCACGCCTTGGACGGCGGTGATCATACTTTTCTCGATTTTTGGTTTGTTGTGGGGATAAAACCTAGGCCGCTGGATGATTGATGATCAAGATGATTCAAGAACCAGTGCAGGTGGTTCCGTATTGGAAAGGGCATGATTGTGTTCGCCTTCATAAGTTACAACCAGCATTGTCGGGTCATCCAATGCCCTCTCCACATGCTTTCGGGCCGGGCACCCTCTCACGCTGCTGCACTTGTAATATCCCCTGCATTTCCCAATTTTCACAACCATTAATCTCTATGAACACGCTAAGTGATGCATCCAACACGTGTCGGATGAGTGTCACATCCGATAGCATGTTTGAAACTGCACAATTTTAATTTTAGAAGGGTTTTACTATATATTTTAGGTAAAATTTTAATTTAAATCCACTCGATCGAATTAATATTAATTATGTAAATACGTAACAAGGGTTTTACTCTTATTTTACTAATGAATAAATAATTTAAAGAGAATGATATGTCTTCTCTACTAATTTGTTGAGTTCATCCAAATTAAACTCAATTATTTCACCAAACTCATAAAAATTATGTCCCGGGGTGAAAATAGTGCAGAACATTGATGTATGTACCAACCACCGTACCAAATACTCAGTTGGATTTCAATTAAAATTCTTTTGCCGACTACAAATCTGATGTGAAATTAAATACAAGAATTGTAGTAATTTGAATTGAAAAAAGAGGTTACCTGGGATGAGGGGAACCCTTGATGGGCTTTTGACCGTATTTTCTCCAAGAGTAATCATCAGGTGGAATGTCAGCCATCTTCATACTTATAGCTGGAACTCTTTCCACTCTCTTCAGCCTTGATTTCCTGTTTTAATTAATTAATCAATTAATTAACACCAATAAAAATCAATGAAAACAAATTAAAAAGATTGTAATTAATTATATGATTATATGTTACGTTTGTATTGGAGTTGACTTTTCAGTTAATTTTCCATACCTTTTCTTGGGACAGTGGCAACGCGAAGACGCGCCGCCGCACTTGCCGCTGCCGTCGTCCATGGAGCTGCACTTCCTCTTAAACGACGAAGTTGACAGCGGCGGCCGGCCGGCGGAGGAGACCTGGGACAGATTCGTGATCTGAAATCCCGACGACATCGACGGCTGGAGGCTGTCCGTGTCCCCAGTCAACGACGACATAAACGACGTCGCCGGAGACGCGAAGTTTATGGTGGTCGACGACTCCTTCCGCTCGATCGAGCCGTTCTTCAACAGCTGTTGGTGGTGGTGCGGCACCGGCAACGGCGGCAGCCGCTGAACCGGTGTAGGGCAATAAATTTTCGAACTGGGAGTGTTACTATTATTATCCTCGGTTTTGGGGGCACGGGGTGGAGGGCCGGCCGGTTCGATCTTCTGAGGGGTGGAAGTGGAAACGGGGCCTCGGCGGAAGCGAGCGTGGCCGGTCCGGGGGCTCCGGTCGAGGAGGGAAATGAATTTCTTGAATTTGTTGACGGCGACATCGGCCACCGCCTGGTAATCGGCGACCGTGGAGGATGATTGCTGTTCGGGGAAATTTTGGTGGTGCGAGTGAGAAAGTAATCTGATGAGCTTCTCGACGCTCTGAAGGCCGGCGGAAGCGGCTTCTTGGGCTGCGTTCTCTTCCATTTTAGACGTGAAACTATAGCCCGGCATCAACTCCACTGCCATCTCTCGCTAACCATTCAACAAGACAGAATTCTCAAAAGGAGGGAGAGAGAGAGAGAGAGAGAGAGGGAGAGAGAGTTAAGAAGAGTAGAGAGTTGAAAGGAGGAGAAAGGGTGATAAAATAGGAAGAGAGAGAGTCAAAGTGATGATGCTCTTTCTCTCTCTTTAATGTATATTTTTTCCCAATGTAATTGTCGATTCTGACCTGCTTGCCGTCAAAGGCATGATCCAATGATATCACTACACGTATATTCTTTGGTTTAAGAGAGAGAAAAACTGAGCAAATGCATTGACCAACTGTTAATTTATGGTGGTGGGGACGAGCTAACGGGTGAACCGGTGGTGGAATTGATGATAATGGGCTGCAAAAGTCAAAAGGGTTGTAATGAGCCGTTAGATTAGAGGAAGGGCAAAATGGGTAGTTTCCGTTTGTGCCTCTGAGGTATAGTTGACCTTTTAACAGCTTTAAATACCAAAGTCCAATCTGAGGGGGCCTGGGTTAGGAATTGGGCCCCACTTCGCTTTTCCTTTACCGGCAACCGGCTTCGCCCTTTGTTTTTTGGTTGGATTTTTATGCTTTCAAAGTTTGAAATTAAAGGCACAAAGGTACAAAGGAGGGGTTCACATGGGATTCTTTTCTTTGAAGAGAATGACTATTGATCTTTGTTTTGTTCTCCCAATTTGAGGTCCTTTTTGACTTACTTTTTTATCAACCACAAAATAGTATATGTGTTAAATCTTGTTTGGCCCTCTTCGATTATTTTATTTGATTATTGTTGTGAAGCTGCTACATGTACCAATCAATTATAGGTAACTAGTTCCAAAGTTTATTCCTTCTGTTTTTCAATAGTGACTAGACTATGGTTTTAGATCGGACCGAGAGGCAATAAACAAACTTGACCGATAGAAATTTAGTACATGTTTCGATTGTTATCTATGGTATAATTTAGTTTAATGTTTTTGTAAATTTTAGCCATCGCAATGACCCGTTGTGTTATGGGTGCTATGCTCGCTTTAACTAATTATTGTAACATATTTTAGGTGGAAGTACATTATTAAAGTTCTTTTTTTCATATATTCAACGTAGTTCCTTTCAAATTTTTATAGATACTTAGTGTCATCATTTTGAGAGACTCAAAAGTAATAAATGAGAGGACGGGTGAGATCCTTCAAATTTAATAGCAATACAATGGTCAAGGATTTGGAAATTTGTATGAGATTGTAAGTTTCACATATGAGGATTTGTTGATTTAGCCAATAAATGTATTGCAATTTATTTTTGGAAACAGGCTATTGCAATATGTGATCGCTAAATACTAAAAATATCAAAAAACACAAAAAAAAACTAACAAACAAACAAATAAATTACTATACAATAGAAAAAACTAACTAGTACGTGTACAACTATAATTAATAAAACCCACATTCACATCTATCTGAACTTTCAACATAAAGGTTATGGGACTTCAGTCTGACCAGTGATGCATAGTTTTATTGGCGTTTAGGACATAAATTTAAAGTCTTATAACTCAATGCATTTAAAGTCTTGATTTTGAATTTCACATAACGTTTCTCATAAATTTTTATTAAAATAATATAATTTTATATAAATTTTTACATTCTACCCCCGAGTGGAAAAATGTATTTGTCTACACCATTTAAGAGTTACTATTTCCTTATTTAAAAAATTAATAAAATGCACAGTAATTCGTCTACACCATTTAAGAGTTACTATTTCCTTATTTAAAAAATTAATAAAATGCACAATAATTCGTCTACACCATTGATGAGTTAATATTCCCTGAATTAAAAAAAATAAAGTTAACAATAATTCGTCTACGGCGTAGACGAATTACTATTTTTGAAATAAAAAAATAATATATGAACAGTGACTCATAAATTGTGCGTACGAGTTACTGTTCATATATTAAAACGATAATAAATGTATAGTAACTTGTACATATTATGACAAATTGTTTGTCTATTCCAATTTTAGGATAGATTAATAAAAAAAATATATAAGACTATATTATTTTAATAAAAAATTCCGTTTCTCACTATAATAATCTGCATCGTGTTATTTATTTCTAATAATCATTGTAATTAGTTGTTTTCACTTAAAATATAAGCTAAGAATAGTTTTTGCAATTTATCAAAATAAAAGTAACTTACAAGAAAATATCAAAAAATTCAACCACCTAAAACCAAAAAGTAGGAAGAATTGTGTTAATTCATAAGAAAGACAAAGTTGAATAGTGATGGGCTCTTCAAAGGAAAAGAGTTATCTTTATTTCACTCCATCATTGGGATCATTGACTTCATGCTTTTCTGTACTTTGTCTTAACTATGAAGAATAAACAGCAAAAAAAAGGAAAGGAAAATGATGCGTGTATGCTAGCTAATTGTTTCTGTTACGAATGAGGTGATATTTGTTGACCCATCATTCATCACTCCCAGAAACAGCAATTTTATGCAAATGGATCAAACGAGTTCTTGCATTCCTTTTTTTGACTTCTCAATTATTGAGAGAAACTAAAATACTGTATTCAAATTGAATTAATACTAAAGACCCAAAAAAAAAAATTAATACATGTAAATTTTCCACTCATGGCCGTTGATCCTTTTGTGGAATCTAGAAGTTCGAGAACTGGACAAGAAGTAAAATTTAACGGCTGGAACTTATTATTATAATTATTATAATATATATGGATCTACGACTAGTTCTGTTGTCAATTCTGTTGTGCGCCCCCACCCCCCCGGCTTTTGCCATTTTCTGTTCTTTCTTTCTTTTTTGATGAAGTGTAAATCACGGATGAAGCTTCACTGCACGAAAAGGATAATGATGCCAAAAAATAAAATTAAGTAATAATATTGAAATTATTACTAATCGTAAATTCTAAGTGATAACCATTTTATTTTGTTTCAGCATACTAGCATGTATCTCATACCATACACGAATATCATAATTTATATTTAATAAACTACAAAATGATATAATAGAATCAAAAAGGAATTAAAGAATAATAAATAAATAAATAAATAAAATTTGAATATGTCAATAGTTTAACACCAAAAAAAAATGAAGGCAAAGATACGACAATAAACAAAGAAAAATTGAATAATAAAACTTTCATATAACGTTAAACTATATAAAAAGAAATGATAGAGATAAAAAGATAAAAAAAAAAGTATATTGTAAATAATGTTGTGTCCACTTTTTAATTTTTTAATAATTTTAAAATTATAATTTAATTTGGTGATATGACATATCATATTAAAGATATTTTATAAATTTGAGTTACATAAGTTTTAATTGAATGTTTTTTTCTAATATATTATGAAAAATTTGCCACAAATGACATTGTGTTGACATTTACATTTAGTGGTGGCAAAATGGATTAGGAACTACGGGGTCCAACCCAACCTACATGATTTTGGGTTGGATTGGATCTAACACATTCTAAAGTAGGTTGAATTGGATTGGGTCTCATTTGATTAATAACATATGGTACATGAGTTGATGATGGGTTAATTACAGATTAATCATGGGTTGTAAATGGATTATCTCATAAACCAAAAAGATATATATATATTTTATTTAATTTCAATTTATTTTAGTACTTTAAAATCATTTAAAGAGCATAGGAACTAATAAATTAGATTTGTTTTGCTTTGATTAAACATACAATAATCATGCATTGAACCGCTTAAGAATATTATCAAACCTATTTACAACCCACCTACAACCCATTTCCAACACATCTTCAACCCACTTTTTGAAATTCATCTTCAATCCAATCTATTTTCAACCCAACTCACCATAACCCAACTCAAACCCAATCCAACCAACCCACTCAATTGCCACATCTATTTGCATTCATAATATTTCTTAATCATAACTAATTTGATGGTATTAAGTAATATTTTAATTAGAATATTTTTTATCTATATATATTTTTATTGAAAGTTACTATTATATTTTGAAGCCCTTTTATGTTTGTGTTTGTGTGTGGGGTGGGGGGTGGAAGAAAGAGAGAGACTACAAAAAATATTAAAATATCATTAGGATAATTGGTGGATTTCAATGATTAGGAGAGAATTAAAAAATTTACAATTAATACCAACAAATAAAATAATTCATTTTAAATAATTCAAAATTCTAAAGATTGAGAATTTGGTCAAAATTGCATATTTTGGTCAATAGACTTTCTTCAACTATATAATAGTATAGATTTGATGGCATTACATAATATTTTAATTAGAATTTTTTTTATCTATCTATCTATCTATGTATCTTTCTTTCTCTCTCTCTCTCTCTCTCTCTCTATATATATATATATATATATATATATATATTATTGAAAGTTACTGTTGAAAGTATTAAAATATCATAATAAATAGTTGGTAGATTTCAATGATTAGAAGTGTGATACACCCATATCCGATCTCCACGCGGTGGCCTCACCCGTGAGGTATTGTCCCTCATGCGACCATTAAGACCATCCGATCAGGCCGGGGGGTTTTGCCCTTAAAAGGCGCCTCACTAAGTGGGAGAGGACCTGGCCCTTACAAGGAGTTCAAGCGTCTCGTCTCCACCCGATGTAGGACGAATTATGACCGCATCATAAGCCCCCCAGACGAGGGGCTTGAGAACCATTCGGTCCCCACAGACGGCGCCATATGATACACCCATATCCGATCTCCACGCGGTGGCCTCACCCGTGATGTATTGTCCCTCATGCGACCATTAAGACCATCCGATCAGGCCGGGGGGTTTTGCCCTTAAAAGGCGCCTCACTAAGTGGGAGAGGACCTGACCCTTATAAAGAGCTCAAGTGTCTCGTCTCCACCCGATGTGGGACGAATTATGACCGCATCAAAGTGAGAATTAAAAAATTTACAATTAATGCAAACTTATTAAATAATTCATCATAAACAATTAAAATTTACACTCATATAAAAATTTGAAAGATAAAAAGTCAAATAGAATAAACTTCAAAGAAATTAATGATAAAGTAAAAAAGACATCAAATTTGAAAGTTGGTATCAGTATTATGAAAATTGTCAAATAAAAATTTTATTCACGTGATATATATACATATATATATATATATATATTGATATTGCATCATTTATTTTTCTAGGCTTTTATTAAGTAATATTAATAAAAGCCCAAGAGACGGCCCTAGAAGCTAAATCCAAGAAGGGAAGGGTCCTTCTTAAAGCTCAACACATTCCTGGACCTAAGTTCAAAAGCGGCCCAAGAGCGGTCCTAGAAGTCAAGCCTAGAAGGAGAGGTCACCCTAAAGCCCAACGTAGCCCTAGACCTAAGTCCAAGTTTAGGAGGGGAGGTTTTAAGCTCTAGCCCACCTAATAGGGGTGAGTAAACTCAAACCCGAGTCAAAAGGCACGTGGAGATAAGGAAGCTCGAATTTATCCACCATATATAGGGAAATCTCAACCAACGTGCCTCCAACCGCCCTGATTTTGAGGACCACATCCTAATTCTCAGTACAGGTAGGTTACGTCCCTGGTCATATATAAGGACCGAGGGCATGCAAAGGCGGGGGAAGAATCTTTTCAGCATAAAAACCATTTTTTTTTTATTCTCTAAAGTTCTTAAAAGCACTATAAGTTACTCTTAATCGTTTGCACTTATCAGCTTTGGCAATTTTTTGATATCATTTACACTTATTCCATTACTTTTTCATACTTTCTCTTCATTCTTGAACGAATACTGACCTAATTCAGTGGAGTGATAATTTCTTTTTTGCAGGTTTTTTTCCTCAAGTTGGTTATTACTCACAAAGGACCAAAACTCTTTTCCCGCATTATAAATTCTTGGTGCTCGGACTTCCCGGAAGCATCATATATATGTATATATATATATATATATTACAACTTTGATATTGTCGTCACTTGATTCAATTGTTCATAACATTCTCCTTCTCAACAGTGCTGTAACAATTATCCACAATCTATGTCAAGCAGTAGATTACTATTAAGATAGAGAAAAAGCCAATATATACGTATATAGAATTTAAATGCAAGACGGTTTAATTATAATGTCTCAATATTGCAACCTCATCACTTGAATAAGATCGGATTAACAATTATATATCACTATACTTTTAATATTGATCATATATAGGTCTGAAATTTTTATGATCTCCAACATCATCCTCTCTCATTCAAGTGGGAAAATTCTCTAGTATATCAAGTTTTGAATTTCAAATATTCATCAAATAATTCAAATTGTATCATATTTTTTTATTCATTTAAAAATTTATCAAATTTAAAATAATTTATAATGCTGAATTTATACGTAAGACCAAACTCCTGATTCATATAAAAAAATTTCAGTAGAAGTGAATGAAGCCGCAAAAGTATAGCACTAGAAATTTGACTTTTTGGCTTTGCTAGTACCCACCACTAAGTAGATGTTCAGAGAGTCCATTATTATTTAATTAGGAATTACAAGGATACTTTGTTATGACACCCAATTCTTGACTTCGGAGAATATTTCTGAATACCCAAATAATCCAAATTTATGTAATAACAAATACAAAGCATGCTCATAGCTAGTGTTTCGCATGTCCTCGTTCTAGAACTATCGACTTTTGTTTTTAAGAAGGTGTGCGTGCCTGAATTATATCGTGTATTATTAAAAAAAAAAATTATACCACTATAAAAGAGCACTTTCTTTACTAAGGTTACAAAATGTTACAAGTTCCTTAATATTATCTAGTGATTAACTGTTGCTTTAGTTTCATTCTAACAGAATTCCAACTCAATTTCTTATATTTTAAATGAAAATTCTTTCTCACAAATTTTTGTTAGTGAATGAAATCCTTTTTTTATAGAGTATCAATATCATTCAACAATGCAAAGACATTATAAATAATCCTCATGCTTATTGAATAAATTATATATAATTATATTGGATTCAAATGGGTACGGATTTAAAATTTTTGTTTGGGGGTAAAACTAATTTTTTATAAAATATAAATAGTTATTTTTATAAAACTAAATGTAAATTTTAACTTGATATAAATTTGAAAGATGGGCAACCGCATCCTCCAACATCTTCTAACTACGTATATTTCTAAACCAACTTTCATATTTCATGACTTACAGACGATTTGTGTTACAAGTATTAAAATCAAATTTTTAAACCTATTGAAGAAGTTAATTAGAATTTTCTTGAGAATTCGTTGAGTGTCATTAATTATATTTGTACGCATACATGATATATTCACAAAACGAAATCACAAGAAGGTCTTGCCAATACTAATATTTGGGCCTGGGGTGTTGCACAAGGCCCAGGCTTCGGTAGTAGATAGAGCTTTGGGTTTGGCCTTGGCTTTATGTTAAAAATCAATTCCAATTCAAAAATACTGTGGTAATGGGCTATGTCACAATTTTGCTTGGTGGGCCTTACCATAAATAAATGTATGCACAAGAAGTCTAGAATCTGTGGGTTATGACTCGTCCCACCCAAGTTTGCATAAGAGATTATTTTCAGAAAAAATTACTCAAAACCCTTTACAATGTATGTACATTAACTGAAGCCAAACATAAAAATTCCGTAAGCAATTCCCTTTAAAATGTATTATATCAAGAGAGTGTTTGTCTAAGCTTATTTTAAACATCTTATAAGATATTTTTTGAGCTTATAAATTGTATTTTTGTTTGGTAAAAGTTAGAGCTTATATGTTCTTTTAAGTGTAATGATGATCAAAAAATAAAGTAAAATTAATTTCATGTAAATATATATTTTTTTGAGATAATAGAAGTGTAATATTAAAAAAAATAAATATATTTATGTTCTTTGATCATTTAACATTAGCTAGTCTATAAGTTGTTTGAAAAAAAATTGGGGGAGCTTTTTTTTTTTTTTTTTTAGTTTATAAACTCATGACAGCTTATTTTTTGAGCTTATACGCTCATTTACTAAAAAAAATTATCAAATACTTTTAAAGAACTTATAAAATATTTTTAGCAACTTATAACTCGACCAAAAGTTTCTAAATCGATTCTAGTTGTTTCCAGAAATATTGGTGCACCATTTTATCCCCCCCAATAAGCAATATCCATATCCAAGACTAAAGTATTTGTTTATTACATAATAGTTCATTTTTTTTTTGTTGTTTGTATTAATAATTGCTTCTTTATCTTGGATTCTTGATCATGAATGATAGGGTGGTTATATTTGATTTTAAAATGTTACTACAAAAAGTAGCTTTTTTACTAAAGAAACACTTGTATTAAGTGGATTTCGTTGCAACAATACGAAACGATTGGGTTGAATTAGAGATGGAATTTTATTAAAACATGACAAAAGCAATAATTAATTACAAATTATTTATTAATGGATTTATGAAGAATAAAATTGATCTTACGCACAAATTTTATTAAATTTCTGATAAATTATTCTGTTAATAAAAACGCATTCATATAATTTATTAATATAATAATTTGAAATGTATTCGATTCTTCTGAACCAAGGGGAAAATCCAAAACTAGAGGGCACCAAAACCGTGTTGTTTTTTTAACGTTTCGGAAAGACATTTATGAGTTTTCAATATTTAATTTTGCCAAAAATGATTTATTTTCACTTTGTGAATGCAAATATCTTTTTATGTTTATGTTGAACCTTTTCAATAAATAACCTACTGGCTTCTTGGTGGTTTTCGCATATCATTCTCAAATAATATACATGTATATTTAATAAAAAAAATTCATCTTTTCATGCAAGTACGCCATTAATGAAACATTTTTTGTTTTTATACTTGTAAGTCAATAATCACCAAAGTAATTCAAACATATTTTTATTCTCACTTATTAAGGGTGGCAATTGAACGGATTGAGTTATATTAGATCGGATTAAAGTTGGATTAGGTTGGAAATGGATTTGGTTGAAAATTGATTGGATGTGGATTGCAAATTGTTTGAAGATGAGTTATAGATGGATTTGAAATGATTTCTAGTAGGTTCAACGATTTATTCTTGTATGTTTAATTAAAACCAAAAAAAGATAAATTAAAATCACCAATTACTATACTCTTTAGATGGTTCTGAAATACTAAAATAAATTACAATCAAATAAAAATAAATAAATATTTTTTTATTATTGGGGTAATTCGTTCAGAACACAACATAAACCCATTAAGAACCTCATCATCAACCCAACTAGAACTCAATATTAATACCAACCACATAAAATTCAACCCAACCTAACCAACTTTAAAATATATTAGACTCAATCTAATCTAAGCTAACTTAAAATCATATGAGTTAGATTCAACCTAGAGGTGGCAAATGGGCGGATTTGGTCGAGTTTAGGTTGGGTTCTCTTGGATCGGGTTAAAAAATGGATTGGATTCTAAATGAGTTCTATAGAATGGGTTGTAAATGAGTTGGGTTGTAAATGAGTTGGGTTGTAAATAGGTTTGAGGCGAGTTGTAAATGGGTTGATGCGGTTCCTTAACGGGTTCAATATAAGATTAGAAACCGCTTGAACCCATTTAGGACCCAATAAAATTTAAAGCCCACTAAAGTCCAACCCGCTTCAACCCATTGATAAAATTTGAAGACCCAACCCAATCCAACCCAAAATTAGTTTCAATGGATTGAAATATAATTCTCAACCTATTTTGCTACCCCTAATTCAACCCGCAAGAATCATTTTATTATCCTTGCTGGGTATATCTATACTATTATAAACAGAAAGTCATTATTGTTTCACAAATGACGGTTATTTATATGATTTTATAAAATTTGCCCTTCAATTTTATGTGAAATAAATAGAGATATATAAAATTGTGGTTAAAATTAAAAATTCACATAAAATTAATTCAATTGGGATACCAAATTTTGATCTGCCAATTTTACCCTTTTAATTATTAAACATATGCAATAAATAAGCAAATAAAAAGGCTAATATTGTAATATTACATCCAATTTTAAAAACGCATGTTCTCAACCCACAAACCATTTTTTTCTAATTACAATTATTTTATTTTTTTTTCTTTTTGTGTTTATTCTTTAGCATGTAATTTTATTTCATATAATTATTTTATTTTTAAATTATTATAATTTAATAAATTATTTCAAAAAATTCTTAAAAAAGTATGCTTATAAAAGAAATTTAATAATATTTATGTGTGTATATATATATATATATATATATATATTCATCCTAAAAAAATTTATCTATACTATTATAAAAAAAGCCATTTTTATCTCACAAATGACGGTTATTATGTGATTTTACAAAATTAGCCCTTCAATTTTATGTGGAATAAATAGAGATATGTAAAATTGTGGTTAAAATTGAAAATTCACATGAAATCGATTCAATTCGGATACCAATTTTTTATGTACCAATTTTATCCTTTTAATTAGTAAATGCATGCAATAAATAAGCGAATAAAAATGTCAATATTATAATATTATATCCAATTTAAAAAATTCATGTTCTCAACTCACAAACCATTTTCTCTAATTACAATTAGTTAGTTTTTTATTCTTTTTGTATTTATTCTTTGTCATGTAATTTTATTTTATATAATTATTTTATTTTTAAATTATTATAATTTAATCAATTATTTCAAATAATTCTTTAAAAAAATATTCTTTCAAAAGAAATTTAATAATATTTATATTTTCATTTTAAAAAAAATTTAAGTATTAAATTAAAATATAAATTTTTTATATTTTATACATATGTAAAGTGTGCGGTGTTGCTAGTACCAATTATGGCAAACTTAAATTTTAAAAATACTGACAATTAAATAAAATGGTTGAAAGTTTAACAAAAAAACACCCCTCGAATTTCATGAGCCAAGTCTACATCAACCGTTTATTTTTTTTTTGGAGGGGAGGGGGAGGGGGGGAGTGAATAGCAAAGCAAGGGACGGACAAATACATGTGGCTCCACGTACACTATGAGTCTATAACACGTTCCTCAGTCTTGCAAAATTATTTTTTTCTCTCTCTCTGAATTCTTGTTCACTTCCTGAAAAAAAAAAAGAAAAAAAAGAAAGAAACAAAAACAACGAAAAGGATTACTTTCGGAATTTTCATATATTCTCCATTTTTTCTCACAATCTGATAACAAAAGGAAAAAATAAATTACATCATCCATAGGGGTATAATTGTCTACCTGAAATGCTTTACTTTTTGACTATTCAATTGGCAAGTTACGTGGTTATCTTAACTCTTAAGCATGCGTGCATCTTCAAAGATTTCTTTTTTTGACCAATTAATTAATATTACCAAATTGCTTAACTTGCTAAAGCCGGAGTTTATAATAATTAGCCCAAAAGTCCAAAGGTTTTGATGTGTTATTTTTTTTTAATACATATCATCGGATTATATCAATAACTTTTTGAATACAAATTAAATTATTATATCATATTTTAAACTAAATCATTCGCAAGATAAACTATTATAATAAACTACTATTAAAATAAGATAATAAACTACAATGAAGGTAGAAATAAAGTCCATACATTTATAAGTGGAATTGAATCCAAGACCTTTCAGAATTTTGGGACCTCAACTTCACCAATTAAGTTAGGCCTCATCGACGATTTTGTTGTGCTGATTTAAGCATCTTAATTAATGCATACTTTGATTTCGTGTGTTTTGTTTTTTCAAGAGAAATTATATGATCATTTTCCACATTACGGATATAGAATTTAATTAAGATGTAGTCTCGGACCAATATTACTCGCACTTTTGATCATATTCAAAACTAAAATATTATAATTTTAGAGATTTGAGCTCGTAAACGTTATCCCTTGACTTGACACAATTATACTAACTTATTTTAATAATATTAAACTAGCGGATATATTATTTATTTATAACGTAAAGATACAAAAGGTGCTTTGAGTTCGTAATTACTAATTAGCACTGAGTTTGCACAGGAAACAATTAAGAAGGTCTTAAATTAACACTCCAAAAACTTTTTCAAATAGACATGTATAGTTATTTTTATTATATAAAAGTAATTGTTGTTCCAAGTGAAATGGAATTATTGAGGGCAAGGGTTTGGCAAACTCTGATTTAAATATATTTTTAATACATAGGTACATACATACATACATATGTATGCATGTATAAATAGGTATATAGCTTATTTTGATCTTAATTTATGGTCTAAATGTGTGTGTTTCGTGTGTGTATATACATAAATAATATATATTTACTTTGGCATACATGCATGTACATACATACCTTTTATTTTATTAGTATCTATAAGATACATGGTGTGGGTTCGTAGCGCTTTGAAAAAAATTAGTTTCCAGCCCCATATTTTGCGGGTCTATATATATTAAAAATTCATTTGCATGGTTTTTTTTCAAAAAGAAGAAACATTTTTAAAAAAAATTAAAAAAAATTATGTTTGAATGAATTTTTAAAAAAAATCAAAAAAAAAAAGTCAAAAGAACTTTTTTTATGAGCTACTTAAAATGATTTTAAATAAAAATACCTTTTAATTTTTAAAACACTTTTAATTATTGCATTCCAAACGTAAAATTACTTGATTTAAAAAAAAAATTATACTATAAAAAATACAGTTTGATAAGTATTTCTTTTTTAAGTCCATCCAAATGGATCCTAAAAAAATTAATAAAAAAAATGACTCATTTAGAAAAGAAGATAGAAAAACAATACAAAAAATCTGTCACATACTTTCACCACAATGGGATATAATTATTAATCATTCATCATAAACTGTTACATCAACTTGGCAATAGCTTTATCAAAAATTAAAAAAAAATTGCAATAGCAATGTGTACAGAATCTAAACGGACCTTAAAAAATTAATAAAAATTTAATTTTCAATATCTGTTGCTTAGATCCATCAACTTGGCCTTATTGTGCAAAATTTTCTGACCTTAAGTAAGAAGGTAGCATAAGGAGCCAAAAATCACATTATTGATTAATACAAGAATATTGTCTGTTGGAATAATTAAAATAATATATGTAGCAATTGGTAAGCTAGGTGTAAACAAATCGATTCAAGCCAATAAAATTGTGAAACGAGCTTGATTTGAATTTTTATCGAGGTTAAAATTTTATTTAAATTTGATTTGATTGCTAAATAAGCTTTAATAAGTCATTTTAGAGCCGAAATCGATTTTTTTTTTTTTTTTTGACAATTATCTACGCTAGAGTTTTATAAGTGATATATGTCTCCTTAATGTGATAATCAATCAAAAATTGACCATAGATTGTCAGATGAACGCACCATATTTAGTTAGGTGTTGTTATCACATGTTGTCATTGTCTTAGTCCCTACTTTATCTGATTGGGGTGCTACTTCTATAATTAAATATAATTTATCGAAAAAATATAACTATAATATTCTAGCTACTGTTTTCTTCTTTAAAGGCCCACCAAGAATAAACACTTTCTTGATCTACCCCAGAAAGTAGATTTGGTTCATGTTTTAAAAAAATAATAATAATACATTAAATAAGACTAAGCATATAATTCATTTACCATGGTGATTGAAACTTTCACATTAATTTGAAGATTGAAAATTTTAGTACCTTCTCATTGGAAATAGAAAAGCAATTTATATTTAGGGTTGAAATTTGTGACAGAGATATTTTGTTACGTATTTAAGATATTTGTAATAGATTAATAATAAAATTTAACGTAAACAAAATTAAAGAAATAATAAGGGAAGAGATATTTATTAAAAATATTGTTATAAATAAAATTTGTTACAAAAAATTGAATTTATAATATATTAATTTGTTGCTGGAGGGATACATTATCTAAGCTAATGTATTTCTTTTTCGACCATGAATTAAATTTAAAAAAATAAAATTTGGAAAAATCAAGGCAAAGGAAAAAACATAAAACTTAATCATAATCAAATCAAATATGAAGATGATAATTTGCGGCATGTGTGAAGCTTTAAAAATTTTAAAAGACAATAATTGTATTTCCTTTCGGCCTAGTCGTCAGAGTATTCAATGGTGGAAGGCCCGCAGCTGCTCCTCACCTACCCAAAAGACGCTGTGACCTATATTATTATTATTATTATTATTTGATTCCATTATAATTATTTGCAGTTTTAACTTTAATTAGAAAGAAATAATGTCTTAAACTTGACTTTTATATCTATCAAGTATAATTTAATTAATTATTATCTTTGTACAAATAAATTAGATTTCTTGCAAGACTATTAGACCCACCTAATCGGACAAAATAAGAAAATTATACGAGTATTTCTTGGACATTTACATGTGCGACAGGACAAATGAACTACGTTAGGTGTGAACTATAACATACCAAATTCAAACACAAATAATATTGTACTTCTTTTGCTCGGAATAATTGCTATATATCATACGCAACAACACAAAATCAAATTATGGTAATCCTTAGATTAACTTAAGACATCGAATTTACAATATTTTGACTTTTCTACATTGAAAATCTTATCATTTTTTGTAATTTTTGGTGTTAATAATTAATTGAACGTTTTGAAAAATTAATTAAATTATTTATTATGTAGTGCAATAAAATCGCCAAAACCATGATAGAAAAGAATGATTGTTTTTAGATAAAGTTAATTCGGCTTTAAAGTATTTGAAAAATGTAAAATATGATGATGATGATGATGATGAAATGAGATGGTGTAAAATAAACGTTTATTGCACACAAGTTGACAGTGTTAATTCAAAGTGATGGGGCAGATTCGTTGCAACAAGAGAATCTCACACTGCCCGCTGATTTATACACTACAAAACGTGGCCAACCACCTTTTCTGACATAAATAATAGTAGTAACAATTATTTTTGAATTTTAATCAATTAATTTCTGATTTATTGATAAATTAATTTGAATTTAAACAGTACAAAAACTCAATATGAAAGCGATCTTTTTAAATTCCATTTGTCCTATTCATAATTTTAAAATTCGAATCAAAAAATTAATAATACTTATCATTTGTCTTTTACTTTCATTTTACCTCCACAATAAAGTAGTAAGTTTGTTGTTCAGATTTGCCCTTGCTTCCTTACTTCAGCAAGAAGCACTATTGCCTTTTAAGATATACATTACTATATTAAATAACAATTTTTTTATTTTCTTGTACTTGATAATTAATGAATGATGAATAATTTGTATTTGATTTAATTTAATATATTAAGATAGGTAATGCAATTGATCAACACTCTATAAAAAAATATTATTGAAATCAATTAATATTCTAAATAGTAAAATGTTAAAGGTCATTCTGCGATAGTACATAGTACACCACCACATACACAGTACACCATCACGTGAATATGTGATGGTGGACTATGTGCCTCATCGTCTTTTTTTGATTCATCATTCATTAATTATCAGGGCGGTTATTAGCGGTTTGAATTTTTTATTATATAATCGTTCTATATTTATCAATATATATTATATAAATTGGTGAGCGATCGAGATAAAAAAAGAAAATCGTTATATTTTTTTTTATCATCAGTTTTTTTCTCTTCTTATTTCAACCGTTCATCAATAAATATAATATATATTAATTAGTATAATGAAAGATGTAACACAATTATATATTAAAAGATTCGAACTGAATTATTAGCCCCATAGATTCTTTATTAATAATATAGATATATGCATAACCAATATACGGGAGTAGTAACTCCGTGTGGTCTCGAACTCATACAGTTCAAGAACAGGGATAACATTTTTATTTGGGACCCACACTAATTCAACATATGATTAATTGTCTTTACAAAAATAAACCCATCCGTCCTTCTCAAAATAATAATAATAATAATAATAATAATAATAATAAACCCATCCGTCTCTAGAGGCTCATCTCTCTTTTTACCTTGTTTTTACTAATTGGACGATTATGGACAACATAATCTTGACCACTTAGTTGATGAATATGTGCATTTTTCATTCTATATGGCACGGTAAGTTTAGCCGCAGTGCACTAATCACACGGTATAAATTAAGTTTAGCCGCAGTGCACTAATCACACAGTAAATACATATGTATTGCACTTTTTTTTTTTTTTTTTAAAACGCCCATGATTAACAATGCCAAATTTCAACAATGCCAAATTTCACCGGTCAATTCAATTTTTTCCCCTAAAAAGTTACTCTCACACTTAAATCAATATTTGCCATTAATTAATGACAAACAACATTCCAAGTTAATTATACTCGTTTGTATCCCATCAAAAAATATACTCTTTTGTAGAAAGTAATGAATTACGTTTCAATTAAATCAATATAGTATCAAATCCATAAATAAAAGCAATGTCCATTATCAAAGATGAAATATTTAACATAAATTATTAAATAAATAATAAGAAAAATACTTGATAACTATTTGCAGAAGTACCATACATAGTATCATTGTATAAAATGAGAAAATACTTGCTATTTTCTATGTATATTATACTTGGCCACATACAAACTAATATCGAAAACACAGACACGAACAATTGAAATTTACTTGCACACATACAATATCGTAGAAAAATTAAAAAATATAAGAAAACTTCAAAATCTTATCAGAAAAGAGGGCATACTTGAAGCAGTAGGTATTATTTTCAGAGAATGATGATGGTGGATAGGTGGTCGATGGCCGGGGATGCTTTTTTAGAGAGAGATATATGACATTGTTCGGGGTGGGATGATGAGATAGGGCGAGAGTATAGGAGGAGGTGTGGATGTTTTAAAAAATGAATGATAAATTATGAATAAAAAGAACAGGAAACAATTATATCAAGATTTTATTGTGTTTCCAAGTCAACGTACGTAATTAAGGAATAGAGTAAATAGATATTTTATCTCATCGTGTATCTTGATTTTGACTAATTTAAATTTGATTTAAGTCAAGTGAAGTAATTGTAATAAAAAATACACCTGCTAAACATTGAATCTAAATTCAGAGTATATGTGCAAATTATTTAGTCAATATATAAAAACGATTCGGCCTACAATGTTGAAAAAAAAACAAAAGAATTTGAAAGAGAAAAGAAAAGGACCTTTCTTAAGAAAATAATCATTTTCATACATTTAATGAATAAGGAAAGGAAATCAACTAATATAATAACATAATATCTTGATTAGGCAAATTAAATCAATCATCCAAATTTAAGAAGTTGTCAAGTAATATTTTTTTTATGACTGCTCCATTATATATAATAGACATAGATATGCATGTCTATATATATAATTATATATACATATATATAAATTATGAATAAAAAGAATTGAGAAAAGAAAATCAATTTTTTATTGTGTTTTCAAGTTAACGTATGTAATTAATTATATTCAAAATAAATATCGATTATTATTTATTTATGAATATTAAAGTCAATACATTCCATGTAGATATTTTGTCTTATCACGGATCTTGATCTTGGTTCATTCAAAATTTGATTTACTCACTTTGTTTAATAAGTGAAGTAATTTTAATAAAAAAAAAAAATCACTTGCTAAACATTGAATCTAAATTTGGAATATATGTGTAAATCATTTAGTCAACATGTATGAAAAAAAAAAATCGGCCTACAATGTTCATTTAAAAAAAAAAAAAAGACTTTGAAAGAGAAAAGAAAAATATATCTTTTAGAAAAATAATCATTTTCACCTTTAATGAATAAGGAAAGGAAAATAAGTTAATCGAATAAACTAATATCTCAATTAGACAAATTAAATCAACCACCCAAATTTAAGGAATCGTCAAACAAATTTATTTGAAAAGTAATATTTATTATACAATTTTGGAGGAATATGCCATGAAATATTTATTTGTGGAATATTTTATATTGAATTGGTCCGATTTACTATCTACTGATAAAATATAGACATGTATCGTAAATTTGGACCAATACTTGTCGTGTAACGATGCTGACACTTATTGTAATTTTAGACCGTCTATTTCATTATATATAATACTAGATATAGGTATAAATGATTTAGTAATTGATGTGGCCAAATCCGCCCTGGCCACGTGCGCTCCTCCTCAGCTTACACGTCGGATCCAGGTCAGCGCATGCCGCCATCCCCCTATCGCCGCGTGTCAGGCCTATCCCGATCAGGCCCTTGACGGCCTTGTTCGGCCAGAGTTCACCACATCTCCTTGACTCAAGGCTCTCCCCGATGTAAATGGCATGTTCGATGTCGACGAGGCTTCATTCTCGGGGTCAATGCTCTGAGATCCTCCTCAAACGAGGAATGCATCCCACGCGCCCACAGCGCGTCATGGTGAACGCCCGTCACCAGCAACGGGATAGGGCCAACCTAATTCTGGTCCGGCCCACCTATTTTTTATTATTATAAATAGTACGACGACACTATTCATGTGGTAAGACAACTTTTATCTACCGATACGCTGAATATCACTTACTGTTCACCTGCCCGAATTCTGACTTGAGCGTCGGAGGGTCTTCGCCGGAGACACTTCCGGCTAGTCTCACGTGTGCTCCATCCTTGCAGAATAGGACCCGACCAGCATTCAGACACCCCTACTCGGATATACCTGACCGGATTCGGACACTTACTCCCAGGACGAAGTGACGTGTACCGCAGGACAAAATCCGACCACATCATTTTGGCGCTAGAGGAAGGCCTTTCTATTCGAGCAAGTGAGAAAATGGTAAACACACGAAGGACCGGAACAGAGTCAGGGGCCCCGCAAACCACCGCCCATCCTGTTCCCGAAACTCACGTCATCCCACCTCACGCTGCCCCGCAAGCCATCGGGCCAGCACCTACGCCTCCCGCCGGACAGAACCTCGTCGTTCTGACGGCTGATCAGTTCAATACGCTCCTACACGAGATCAGGCGGATGAACCCAGTCCCCGCCCCGGCTGCCACTGCTGAAGACCCTCATCCGATGAGGGAGGAAATTCGCCCCCCGCGAGGCGTTCGGGCAACCGACGCCGAGCGGGATGACGCGCGGGTGCGCGAACGGATCCCCACGACAAGGGAGGTCCGCAGAGAGAGACGGCCCCCGCCTCCTCGACCGGCGGAGGAAGTTGACGAATCCTCTGTGGGGGCGTCCTCAGGTCATCCTGCACGGAATCACAGAGAACGGTTGGAAGAAATCTCCCACCAGGCCACGGAGATCCAGCGGAGGATCGACGAGGTCCGCCGCGGAGAAAGATCCCGTGATGATGTTGGGGAACTTTCGCATCGGATGGAAGACCTTAACCGGAAGCTCGAGGAGGTATCTCACCGCTCCGGACAGGGGTCGGCTCAGCGATACTTTGTGCCGGACGAGGCAGACCCGCTAAGCGCAGACCTTCAACGAGCCCGAGCACCCAGAGGGGTCCGAATCCCGACCGACTTGCCCCGATACAATGGAGAAGCGGATCCCAAAGAACACCTAATACAATGGAGAAGCCGATCGACGATGACTTCGCCGCGAAGTTGCTGGTTACGACTTTTCAGGGAGTAGCCTCGCAATGGTACGTCCGCCAAGCCCCAGGTTCGATCAGAAGCTTCGCCGATTTGGCGATAAAGTTCGTCAACCATTTCCAGACGAAAAGCCTAGCGAAGCTGCCCCCATCCCATTTGCATAAGATTCGACAAAAGGAGGGCGAGTCTCTGAGGGACTTCTTTAACCGATTCAACACCGAGCTGCTCAAGGTCGAAAGCGTCCAGATGGACTTCCTCCTCGACGTAATCATAGGGGCCATCCGAAATCAAGCATGCTCGGACCATTTGGCCAGGAAGCGCCCGGCCACCATGGAGAAAGTCATGTCCATCGCTCAACAATACATGAATGTCGAGGACATGAGGTTTAAAAGGAGGCCAGAGGTCGGGGAAAGGAAGGACCGACGACGAGACAACGAGCTCACCCCGTTGGTCATGTCGAGGAAAGAGATCTTCGCCACAATCAACGCCAGCGACCCGACGGTTTTCCGAAGACCAAGGAAGATCCAGGACGTGGACGGAGCCCCCCCGAGAGGAAACAAATATTGTGCATTCCATAAGCAAGTGGGAAATCATGACACCGAGGGCTGCTATGCCCTCAAGAAGGAAATACAGCGCCTCATCGACCTGGGCCGTCCGGAGATCAAGAAATACGTGAAAAGGCAAGGACAGGGTCGCCAGGGTGAGGGAAGCCGCCGACGTAACTCCCCGTCCTCCATGGACGATGAACACGAGCCGCCGAAGAGGACTCGGTCTCGCTCTCCTCGACGAGATTACACGCCATCCGGTCGGGACGACAAACAGCCTGCCACACAGGATAACCTCCCGGTCAGGGGGATGATCCACACCATTGCGGGAGGACCTAGTGGTGGAGACACTAAGAGCAGAAGAAGACAGTTGGAGAGGCGCCTCGACCAGGCCCGATACCGTATCGAAGAGCGCTACTACCATGAGAGGTTGCACGTCAACACCGTATCAGAGGCAGCAACGCCGACGTCGGAGTCACTCGAATTCTCCGACCTTGATCTTGCACACATCCCGAAGACAGAAGGACTGGAGGACACACCGGATTACCCAATGGTCATTAATTTGGACGTAGCCAACTACTCCGTGGCAAAGACCCTGATCGACAATGGGAGCTCCGCCAACATCATTTTCGCCAACACCTTCGCCAAGATGGACTTAGGAGGATACACGCTATCCCCCGTGCAGACCCCTCTCGTCGGGTTTGGGGGTTCCGAGGTGGTCCCTCTTGAGATGATTCAACTCCCCACCTCGTTGGGGGAGGCCCCGAGAAGGAAGACTATGATGGTCCAGTATCTAATAGTTGACGCTCCGTTTGCTTACAACATCATCCTCGGGCGACCCGCTCTTAATGCGTTTCGGGCGGTGGTGTCCACGTATCACTTAAAGATAAAGTTCCCCACGCCCGCGGGGGTCGGGCAAGTCACATGTCGGATCCTGGACGCCTGGAAGTGTTACTCGGCCTCCGTCGAAGGGAAGAAGACTCCGTCGAATGGACGTCCCCGAGTCCTCCGAAATCGACCCGGCAAAGCGGAGGAGGCTAGAGGAAGAAAAGATGACGCCAGCGGAAGAGTTCAAGACAATCCACCTCGTAGAGGGCGATCCATCCAAGACCACCCGAGTAGGATTGACCCTCGACCCGCATCACGAGGTCATGTTGGTCGATTTCCTCCGGGCAAATGCCGATGTCTTTGCTTGGAAGGCCTCAGACTTTCCAGGAATCGATCCCGAAGTCATTGTTCATCGCCTCAACGCGGACCCATCGTTCAGGCCGGTGAGGCAGAAAAAGAGGATATTTTGTGAAGCTCGAAACCGGATCATCGAGGAGGAGGTCAACAAGCTCCTCGAGGCAGGCTACATTGTGGAGGTCCAGTTCACCGAATGGTTATGCAACGTGGTCGTCGTTGCCAAGGGCGATGGCCGATGGCGGATGTGCAACGACTTCACCGATCTCAACAAAGCCTGCCCCAAGGATCACTATCCCCTTCCTCGGATAGACCAACTCGTGGACTCGACGGCGGGGTGCGAGTTGATGAGCATGATGGACGCCTTCCAAGGCTACTACCAGATCTACATGGCCGAGGAGGATCGTGGGAAGACGTCGTTCGTCGTCTCGACGGGGACGTATTGCTTCCTCGTGATGCCCTTCGGGCCTAAAAAACGCCGGAGCTACGTATCAGAGACTTGTGAATCTCATGTTCAAGGAAGAGATCGGGAGAACCGTCGAGGTGTACGTCGACGACATGATAGTCCGCAGTGAGCGGGGGTCCGATCATCTCGGGCACCTTGCTCGAACATTTGAGATCCTAAGAAAATATGGCCTAAAACTCAACCCGAACAAGTGCACGTTCGGCGTCCGAGGAGGTAAATTCCTCGGGTACATTGTCAGCCATAGGGGGATCGAGGCCAACCCCGCGAAGATTCGGACCATCCTCGACATCGAGCCACCTAGCTCAGTGAAGGAAGTACAGAGGCTAGTAGGGCGCATAATCGCCCTCAATCGGTTCATATCCCGCTCAGCGGACCGGAACCTCCCATTCTTCAAAGCACTAAGGAAGGTGTCGGATTGGAAATGGACGGAGGAATGCCAGCATGCGCTCCTCGAAGTAAAAAGATACCTGACCGAGCCCCCTCTGCTGTCGAAACCAGTTCCGGGGAGGCCCCTTTATGCCTACCTGGCGGTATCCCCAAATGCAGTCAGCTCGGTCCTAGTGCACGTGGAGGATCGGGTACACCGCCCGGTGTATTACCTCAGCAAGCTCCTCCAAGGCCCTGAACGGAACTACCTGGCCATCGAGAAGCTCGCCCTTGCTTTGGTCCACTCCGCCCGGAAGTTGAGGCAATACTTTCAGGCCCATACCATCGTGGTCCTAACCAGTGAGCCACTAAAGCAGGTATTGGCCAAACCCGATGTCTCTGGTCGGCTCGTGAAGTGGGCCGTCGAGCTTGGCGAGTTCGATATCCAGTTCCAACCACGGACCGCGATTCATGCCCAGGTCCTGACAGATTTCTTAGCAGAGGTGGCCCCGAGGGCAGAAGCGGAACCAAAAACTCCGTGGACCCTAATGGTCGATGGGTCCTCCACGAACATAGGTGGAGGAGCCGGGGTTTATCTGCGGGATGAGTTGGGCAACGAGCTCGATTTCGCCATTCGCCTTGAATTTTCGGTTTCCAACAACGAAGCTGAGTACGAAGCCCTCGCCGCGGGGATGAAGATTGCCCTGGACCAGGGCGTGGACGAACTTGTCGCCTTGACCGATTCACAGTTGGTGGCCGAGCAGGTCAATGGCAATTACGGCGCCCGTGAAGCATCGATGACGAAGTACCTCGAGGAGGTCAACAAGTTAAAGGAAAAATTCGCCAAGTTCTCTCTCGAGCAAATCCCCCGGACAGAAAATGATAGGGCGGATCAACTGTCGAAGCTAGCCAGTTCGATGAGAGGGACCAAAGAAAGAAGAATAACCATGTTGAGTTCGCCAACACCCTTGATCGGGTCGGGGACGCGACAGTGCATACTCTTCGTCGAGCCCCCGGAGGATTGGATCGCGGAACTAATCACCTACCTGAAGGACGGAATTCTCCCCGAGGGACCCGTCGAAGCCAAAAGACTTTGGAAACAGGCCTCTCGATACGCCCTCGACGGGCAGGGACGCCTGTTTAGGAAAAGCTTCGATGGGCCTCCTCGACGGTGCTTGAACACACAGCAGGCCAGGGAAGTTATCGAAGAGATACACCAAGGGTGTTGCGGAAACCATACTGGGCCAAGGTCCTTGGCCAAAAAGGTATCACGGGCAGGGTTTTTCTGGCCCAATCTCATGCAAGATTGTTTCGACTTCGTCCGAAGATGCCGAGCCTGCCAATTGCACGCCAATCTAGTCCACCAGCCTGCCGCTCCGATGGTGAATGTGGAGGTATCTTGGCCATTCGACCAATGGGGAATAGACATCCTCGGACCGTTCCCTCAAGCTCCCGGGCAAAGGAAGTTCGTGATTGTTGCTGTCGAGTATTTTACAAAATGGGCCGAAGCGGAGGCCGTTGCGAAGATCACCGACTCGGTTGTCAAAATTTTCATCTGAAAAAACATCATCTGCCGCTTCGGACTCCCCAGGGTCGTCATTTCCGATAACGGAACCCAGTTCCAAAGTCATCGGGTGAGGGAATGGTGCAACAACCTCAAAATCGAGCAGCGTTTCACCTCAGTAGGGAACCCTTAGGCAAACGGTCAAGTCGAAGTCACTAACCGAACAATTCTCCACGGACTCAAGACTGCCTTGTCCGGCGCACAGGGCAATTGGGCCGACGAGCTCCCAGGCGTGCTTTGGGCATACCGGACCACTCCTCGGACTGCGACGGGCGACACCTCGTACGCCTTAGTTTATGGCTCCGACGCCGTTATACCAGCCGAAGTATTGCACCCATCTGCTAGGGTTGCGCACTTCGACGAGATCGCCAACGTCGACGCTCGCCCGACCGAGCTCGACCTCGCCGAAGAAAGAAGGTGTGCCGCCCTTCGAAGGATGGACAACTTCCGGGCATCCACTGCACGTGCTTACAATCGCAATGTCCGTCCCCGGATATTCCAGATCGGAGACCTGGTCACCAAGAAGGTCGAGGTTTCTCACCCTGTGGGAAAGTTGGACCCTAAATGGGATGGTCCGTTCAAAGTGACCAAGATTTGCAAAAACAACGCCTATCGTCTCGAGGACATGTCGGGAAGGGAACTGCCCCGTCCTTGGAACGCCTCGAACCTCAGACGGTTCTACGTATGATAATGGCCCGAGTAAAAACATCGCGTGTAAAACTAGCTCGCATGAAGTATTTTATTTCAACTGTTTTAATAATTACATCGTTATCATCGAATAAGATTCCGGCTAAAACACGCCGTTTTATGCACGAACTCTATTCTCCCCAGCTCGATTTTTGATTATCAAGTTATTTCTCAAAGTTCTCAAAGTTCCTTTTTATTATTATTTATTATTGGACATTTTATGCTCCCTTACCGGATTAAATAACATGTATTTCGAGGCTGAAACCATTGATAAAAATGAGCATGAAAATAGTATTTCGACCAGGCACTTGCCATTGAAAAATTTCATTAACCATTCACACAAATTTCATCGATCATAATAAAGTTCAAAAAAGAAAAAAAACAAAACAAAACAAAAATACATGTTCTCGGGCGTCTAGCCCGGCCTAAAATCCTATGGCTTAAGCGCCATCTATCTCCTTGGCCACCTCCTCGATGGCCGCCTCCACGGCTTGATCGGCCCCAGCGCCAGCCGCCACTGCATTCGACGGGGCACTTGTCGCCCCCAAAGATGACCCTCCTTGGTCCAGGACGATGGGATCGTCGGGCTCCACATCCGGTGAGAGAGGCTCCCCTAAGCGTTTATGCTCCTCATTGCGGACCTGTCTCTCCACAATGGAAATAACTCGTGCAAACTCTGCACCCTCATATGCCGGCAGCGCCTCATCATCCTCATCGTCCTTCTCCCCGGCATCGTTCAGATCAAGGCCGTACCCCTCCATGGAAAAATCTTGCGGGATAACACCGCGCGCCTTCAGCTGCTTAAAGGCTCTTTCAAATCCGAGGGAGGCATCGTTCGCCCCGTGGAGGATGGTAGCATACTCGAACACCGGTCCTCGAACGAACCGCTTGACGGCTTGTCTCTCCCAGTCGGGGACCGAGGCCATTAATTCAGTCCTCATCGAGCGGCGGCCTCTCTCCTCACCCTGCACGAAGGCCTCCTTGGCCTTCTTCCTCAGGAGGCTGACCTCTTGCTCAAGCAAGGACTCCCTGGTCTTGAAATCCAGCTCGAGCTTCTCGAGCCGCTCCTCCAGGGTCTGAGTCTTCCCCCGCGCCGCGGCTATCTCCCGTTGAGCGACTTGATTTTTCTGCCGCTCTTCATCCAAATCCGCCTGGAGGCAGCTTCCTCGAGCCTCCCGCTCGGCCTTGTCACAACGCGCCCGGCTGACCTCCAGCCGACGAAGGCCATGGAACACCCTTTGCTGAAGAGTGTTCATGTCCTGGGCGATGCTCAAGGCCAGCTCCGCATCATCGAGCTCGGACAGGCTGACCTGATCGGCCTTAAAAACGGCGTTTTGGAAACTCCTCATGGCCAACCTTTTGCTCGTCCCTCCGAAAATGCTACGGTCGGAGAGGTCACCATATTTGGGGCCGAAGCGAGGTTCCGGGGCGTCCGGATAGTTCAACACCTCCAGCTCTTCCGATGAATACCCGGAGCCATCAGCCGGCCTCTTGCCTTTGGCCGACTTCGAGACGGGTTTTTTCGGAGCGGGCCCCATTGGTCTCGTCGGTGGCGTGGAGTCCGGGGCTTTCTTTTTCCGGCCAAGAGGCGTCTCCTCCACATCGATGGCATCCTCCCGACGAGGATCTCTGGCCGGTTGAACTGGTGCCTGCGCCTGGGCAGATCTCCTCGGAGCACCAGTGGCGGCCGCTATGGCTCGGGCCTCTTCCGAGGGGGGAGATGGCCTCCTCCTTCCACCGGCTACTTTGGAGATCAAGTTCATACGTCCCATTTCCAACACGCTGAGATCTGCAAAATTGAAAACCGACCGATTAGACGATAATCGAGCATAAAGACTTGAATATCCGAGTAAAAACATGCAATAAATAATACCAAAAGTAACATGATCGATATCAAGCCTGGCCGGCGGAGCCCGGCCTTTACTAGGAAGCGTTCCTGGGTGAGGAAGGTGGGGCTCAATAAGCCCAGGGCCTTCTGGCTGAGCACCCACTCCCTTGTCCAACTACTCGATCCCAGCCCGGCCAGGGAGAGCTTCCTCGCCTCCGGGTTATGCACCCTCCTCACCGGCCATGGATCATCGGATTGTATATAGCACCACTTCTGCTTCCAGTCCGCCCCGTAGGACGATGAAGCTGTTTCGATCAGCTTCCTTCCATTCTTGGCGCTCACAAAAAAACAGTTAAATTCATCATCCGGGGAGGACCTGCTCGAGTGGTTAACTTGGTATAAATCAGAAAAGTTGGCCACAGTGGGATTGTGCCCGGTACAGCAACAAAAAACAACGAAGGCACACATCGAGGCGTATGAATTCGGGGTCAGTTGAATCGGGCTTATATTCAATCGATTTAGGATGGTGGAAATGAAGGCCGGGATCGGAAATCTAAGCCCGTTCTCGATGTGAGCATAGTGGATGGGGATGCACCCCTCGGGGGGGTTCGTAATGGAATCCTCCCTGCTCGGCCAGATGACCCCAAACCTGCCTCGGATGTAGTGGTTCATTATCTTCTTTACGTCCCGATCGGAGTTATTCGCTATGATGTTTCCCCAACTGACTGTTGTCTGGTTCCCGGCGATGGCCTTTCTCCTCCCCCGAAGAGGCTCCTGACCGGATGGGCCCGCCTCTTCAGAAACGGACCTCCACGAGGGGACCATCACGTCGGGCACGTCGCCCATTGGAAGAAGCGCTTCCCCGCGTTCCGTCTCCATGCGCCGCCTCATCTCCTCTACCCTACTCGGGCTCTTACCGCCCCCTCGGGGCCGACTGGTGCTCGCCTCGCCTGGGCAACGAGACGTCGCCCCCTCAAAAGAGGCCTCTGCCTCCACGGAGATCGACAGATTTATATCACTTAACCCCCCTTCGATCGGGGACCCTACCATCCTATTTTGACTATCCGAGCTATTCGTGTGTTGACTCATATTTAAGGATTGTCTAACGAAAATGAAGAGCAAGAAAGAAATAGTTCGGAAAAAGGGGAGTACCTAGGTTTGGCTGGTCGAAAGGAGATTTTGTCTGCTCGAAATGATTCCCGTGTGCTCGGTGCTATCAGATTATTCTCGGAATGCAACTTCAGCTCGATTGTAAAATGACGCGCCCGTAGTCACGCCCGGAGCCCCTATTTATAGGGCGGTAAAAATATTCCTCGGGAAGTCCAACAGTCGCCAGCATTTATTACCAACGGTCACATCCCAACGGTCAATTTTCGAAGTTACCGCCAATGCCTGATCGGTAATTCCTGGGCGATGTCGTAGGCGCTACCTCCTCGAACAGTCCCCGGTCTGCTCGTATCACGAGGATCGACCAGACCAAGAACTGGGGGGGCTAATGATGTGGCCAAATCCGCCCTGGCCACGTGCGCTCCTCCTCAGCTTACACGTCGGATCCAGGTCAGCGCATGCCGCCATCCCCCTATCGCCGCGTGTCAGGCCTATCCCGATCAGGCCCTTGACGGCCTTGTTCGGCCAGAGTTCACCACATCTCCTTGACTCAAGGCTCTCCCCGATGTAAATGGCATGTTCGATGTCGACGAGGCTTCATTCTCGGGGTCAATGCTCTGAGATCCTCCTCGAACGAGGAATGCATCCCACGCGCCCACAGCGCGTCATGGTGAACGCCCGTCACCAGCAACGGGATTGGGCCAACCTAATTCTGGTCCGACCCACCTATTTTTTATTATTATAAATAGTACGATGACACTATTCATGTGGTAAGACAACTTTTATCTACCGATACGCTGAATATCACTTACTGTTCACCTGCCCGAATTCTGACTTGAGCGTCGGAGGGTCTTCGCCGGAGACACTTCCGGCTAGTCTCACGTGTGCTCCATCCTTGCAGAATAGGACCCGACCAGCATTCAGACACCCCTACTCGGATATATCTGACCGGATTCGGACACTTACTCCCAGAACGAAGTGACGTGTACCGCAGGACAAAATCCGACCACATCAGTAATCAAGGGTAAATGTTAACCTTTTACCAACATAGTGGATAATTCATCAACTTTGACTAAGATTCCTCAAATACCAAATAAATATTATGGTTAAGAATGATACTGAGATACATCACAGAAATGAATAACTATAAAAATTGAGACTAAATTAAGACTTGAAAATTTTAAAGATAAGAGTGATTTTCTTTTAAACAAATTAATTACTGTTGCCACTATCGCAATAAATTGTTCTAAATAATACATTTGAAAAAGAATCAAATTGATACCAATAATAAGTACGATAGTCGATAAAGATAGTATAAAAAAGGTGAGCAAAATTTAAGAACTTATCGTATCAATCAATTTGCATTTGACTGAAAATTTAACCATTTACTTGAACAACACAACTGGTAAAGGTTAAAAACATAATTAATTAGAATTCTAGAAAAGAACGATCCATATTATTAACTTGTGAAATAAAAATAAAAATAAAAAAAATCTATTTGCAAAGCACACGCCGACATTCAAGTAAAATCTCACTCCCTATAATCTGTTTCTCCACTTGTCCGAATAACACTATTGTTGACGCATTGCCCTATGAGAAATTTTGTTATGCACCAAGTTTTGACGGTATGTATGTACTAAACCGGTTTAAATTATATTATATTATTAATTTATTTAAAAAAAATTTAACACACAAAATATGATTGAATTTGAATTGTATAGTGATTATAGTTCGTATGTAAAGATTTAAACACCAAATTGATAGAAAAAATATTGTGGTTGGCATGTTTTACCCCACAGTAAATTTGTTGTATAAATGAACCACAGCCCTTGTAAGAGCTCCTAATTTTTTGGCCAAAGTTTTGGATTTCTATTTTGTACACTCTTCATTTTTTGGTTGGCCAACTTTGTTCTCTGTAACCTTTTTTGTCTACGGCCTTTGATGCTTCTCAACTTATCCCGTCTCTCGTTCACATGCCCATCACCCGCCACCAGCTGTTACCTTCCCTAATATATTCATGTCCTTTTTTGATTTCAGGCTGAGTTTTCAAGGTTCACTCACTAATTACGCCATAAATTAATGCTTTTCCCCCATAGGTAACTATTTAAATGCGTACACAGTACACAACCCACACCCCCCCCCCCAATAATTCAAAAGGAAAAATAAAAAGTAGAGAGAGAGAGATGTATTTCCAATAGTATCCCTCCATTTTCCCCTTTATATTCCACTCCCCCACTCTTTTCTATTCCTCCTCATCCAAAACAATCACAAGACTACCCAAAAATGGCCACAACGCATTCTAAACTGTCTTTCCTTGTTTTATCTCTCTGTATCTCTCTCTTCCTCGCCAAAACATGGGCTGCGGACATGTCCATCATCTCATACGACGAGAGGAACCACCTCGTTGGGCCGGGCCTGCGCTCCCACGACGAGGTCATGTCGATGTACGAGGCTTGGATGGTCAAGCACGGCAAGACCTACAATGCCCTCGGCGAGAAGGAGAGGAGGTTCGAGATTTTCAAGGACAATCTTAGGTACATCGACGAGCAGAACGCGCTGGCCGACCGGGCCTACAAACTTGGCCTCAACCGCTTCGCCGATCTGACCAACGATGAGTACCGGAAAACGTACCTCGGCGCCAGGCCCGACGGAAAACGCCGCTTGGCCTCCGTCAAGAGCGACCGCTACGAGCCCAAGCTCGGCGACAGCTTGCCGGACTCCGTCGACTGGAGAGAGAAAGGCGCCGTCGCTCCCGTCAAAGATCAAGGCAGCTGCGGTAACTATTATTTCTATCGCTTTTCTTTTCAATTCGATTTCAAGTTATATATGTGTCATATGGCCTTTAAATATGTTTTGATTATTGAATATCGTGTGATTTTTGCTTTAGGTTTAAGTCGATAAATTTTAATTTTTGAAAAATACAGATGGTTTGTCCTAACCGGTGGGTTTGGTTATTTGGTAGGAATTAGATATTGGTGTTATTGTAAATTGAGAATTTTGTGCTTTTACTTGTTTATTCTTATGGCGTATGATTGTGCTGCCACTTTGTCTAGCATTAGCTAATTATTATGTTCACTAATGAATGCCCTATAATCGGTGGACCTCAAAGCTTTTTTTTTTTAATTAAATTATCATAAGAAAATTAAAATTATTTCTGAGATTGATATGTTCGTTTCTCTGTCTGTCTCTCTCTCTCTTCGTGGGGAGGGAAAAAAAAAAAGGTTGCTTCTTTTTTCTCTCTCTAAATTTTGATATATTCTAGGACCTATGTTAGACTGGAAAAGCATTACTCGTATTACCAGTTAGAAGAAAAACTGAGGGCTTCGGCTTAAAATTGTTGTTAGGATCTAAGCCTTAATCAAAATGTTAAGCTGTTGAAAATAGATATCTTCCTTGAAGTTTTGGTAAAGAATCTGGTATCAGAAAAAAAGTTGCATTAGGTCATGATCTATTATTTATTTAATATACTCTTTTTAAAAATAAAAAAAAAAGAATTATGTGAACCCGATTATATTAGCGTACATGTATGCATAAAATGATTCAAATCATGACATATTTTATACTTATTTGAAAAAATTATATTAACACTGTTTAGTACATATGTAGCATCATGACGGGGTGGTGAATCTTTGTATATTTTTGTTGATTTTTTAGAGCAAATTTAGTGTCCAAGATTCCTGCTACTAGTTTTATTACCTATTTCTGAGATATTTTTTGAGAATCTTTCATTGGCATTGGTGGGGCAAGGTGGGTGTCCCACCACTTATCACGCATAGAGTCTTTAGTTTGTGGGTCATTTTCTGTCTTTATCTATGGTCCACGGTAAGGCGGCTAACATGGCTCCAGACCACTTGCTAAGAGCCATGACAGGGCTTCCTTTGTTTGATGAAATCAATTACTATATTTGTAGATGAAGGCTTTCATTTTCACTTGAGCACCATAATTTCATTTGATTATAGAAGCAACTAGCCAAATGTTGTTTTGACTTTAATTGTATCTTCAAGAAGCTTGAATTTGACATAATTGTAATTATTGAAGGGAGTTGCTGGGCATTCTCCACGATTGCTGCCGTGGAAGGCATTAACAAGATAGTTACTGGAACTTTGATCTCACTCTCCGAGCAAGAGCTGGTGGATTGTGATACATCATATAACGAAGGCTGCAATGGTGGCCTTATGGACTATGCATTTGAGTTCATTATTAAGAATGGTGGCATTGATTCTGAGGAAGATTATCCTTACACAGGCAGGGATGGCAGATGTGACCAATACAGGGTTAGCTTTTTTAAATCTTTTCTGGGGCAAATTCTTAAGCCACGGTTATACACTAGTTTTATTCTGAATAAAAGCTGGTGGTTAAAATTTGTCTTGATTGATATGCAGAAAAATGCCAAAGTTGTGCGCATTGATTCTTATGAAGATGTACCTGAAAATGACGAAAAGGCGCTTCAGAAGGCCCTTGCTAACCAACCGGTGAGCGTTGCCATTGAAGCCGGTGGAAGGGACTTCCAACTCTATGAATCTGTAAGTTTTAACGATGTCATTATTCAAAATTCAAGTTTTCTGATAAATCCTGTTAGTTTGATCAAGTATTACCCTACCCATCAGGGAGTATCCGTAATTTTGAAATCAAGTAAAGAAATATCTATAATTACACATAACTACAGGGGAGGTTTCTGTTATTTCTTATTACAGTTTGCTTTTGTTAGATGATCTTATACACGTTTGAAACCTCAGGGTATATTCACAGGGAAGTGTGGAGTCCAATTAGACCACGGTGTGGCTGCCATTGGGTACGGTACTGAAAATGGAAAGGATTATTGGATCGTAAAGAACTCGTGGGGTGCGAGTTGGGGAGAGAAAGGTTACATAAGGATGGAGCGTAATGTGAAAGCCAAAACTGGTCTATGCGGGATCGCTGTGGAGCCATCTTACCCAACGAAGACTGGTGCAAATCCTCCAAACCCGGGTCCATCTCCTCCATCCCCCGTGGCTCCACCCTCCGTATGTGATGACTCCTATGAATGCCCTGAGAGCACCACCTGCTGCTGCGTCTATGAATACTCGAATTACTGCTTCTCATGGGGCTGCTGCCCGCTTGAAGGCGCCACTTGCTGCGAAGACCACTACAGTTGCTGCCCTCATGACTACCCTGTCTGCAACATTTATGCTGGCACCTGCTCAATCGTAAGTAAATCTTTATTCAAGCACAGAAGTTTTAATATGAGGGGCAAGGTTGAATTTTTACAAAATGTAAGATATATTTACTGTTTTCTTGCTTATGAGGCGGCATTCTTGATGCGATGCAGAGCAAGGACAACCCGCTCGGAGTGAAGGCAATGAGGAGCATTCTTGCGAAGCCGATCGGGGCGTTTGGCAAAGCCGGAAAAAGGAGCAGTTCTTGAGGGAATTGTTTGAAATGTACTCAGACAGGGGAGGGTAAAGGCGAATTTTCTAATTGCAGAAGCCATTTTGGTACTTGATGGTATATTTGGTACCTTTTTTGGCAACCTTGTCTGTTCTTGAGGAAAGGTGAAGAAGTGGAAGTGAAGATGAAAGGCTATGTTGTGATATGAAGGCTGATTTGTACATTATTGTTATGTTTCTGGCTTTGAATTCGAACAACCGAAAACATTGATATTAGTTCCTACATTTGTCTAGTTCTTGTACAGTTTTACCTGTTATTTAGTTTATGAGTAACAAGTGGCTGGCTGCTTTGATCAGCCTCTCATATCCAATTATTATTGTGTCTGTACTTGATTGATTATTAAGACATTCTATTTGAATTGATCCATCTTCATTATATGCTTGGATCTTTGTGACTAGCCAATGATTTCGAGATTGTGATTCTCGTGCAGGTTTTAGCATGACCATGCCTTAGCGGCTTAGCCAAAGGATGGTTTAGTAGTTTTTTGAAATTGATAATTGATTATGAGATATAATCATTTATTTGATTTAGATTATTGATTTAATTGTCTGACATGTAATGCATGAGTCAATAATCTAAATCAAAATCAAAATCAAAATCAAATTAAGTACAGGTACCCAAAAAAAAAAAAAATCAAAAGAAAAGAGATGGCCATTTAAGGTTGTCAATTGGTTGGATTTGGATCAAATTAGAAAATCCAAATTCGAATTCGATAATTTTTTTTGATATTCAAGTCCGACCCCGATTCTATAAGACTTAGATTCATTCTTACTGAGCCCAAAATTTGACAAAGAAAATCCGACCCGACTATCAATTTGAAAAAAAATTAAAACTTTAAAATAAAATAACCATTAAAAAAATTATGCTTCATGTAAAATACAAAATTAAATAAAATAGAAAACTAGTTTTGAATATGTATAGAAACTATAGATTATTTTGGTAAAAGAATTACCTTAAAAAATAAAAAAATAGTAAATTATTAATTAAAAAAACATATATATCACATTTTATTTAAGCGTTTTTACTAATATTATATACACTAGTTCATTAATATAATAACAAATATTATTCAACTTTGAATTCGAATGTTTAATGGATTGAATTATTTAATTACACATTCAATTTATATATTTCGAATTACAAATATTTATAATCAAATTCTATTCATTGAATATTTTAATCAACTAAAAATACTAAAATTTGAATCGAACTATTCAAATTAAAACCTGCTCCGTCGACAGCCCTATGGCGATTGTTAGTTTGTCTACAATTTTGTGAAACTTATCAGAGTCTGACATGTTTTCAGATCAGGATTGTCAAATTTTGACGAGAACATGTTACGTGTGAAATAAATGCCGAAAAGTCTGAATCATAGTGCTGAAACCTGGATCCACCTTCAAAGGATTTTAGGGCCCAATTCTCCGGATATTTAATTATGAATAGTTGTTAAGGCCCAGAAGAGGTCCAGTCCTTTGCATTTCATTGTTCTCCTTAAATATTTTTCGTACATTTCAAGACCTACAATTTCAAGTTAGCTAATGTTGTTTTCATCAATGAAATCTATATCTCATTTTGTACATTATGAAGATACCTTGTACATTTGCTGGCGGTATTTTTAATAGTTGAATTTAGTGTGATGATGTTATAATTTTATTTTATTTTATTTTATTTTATTTTTTTTTAATATCATCATATTCAAATTTAATAACAAAAAACACAACCTGAATATACCCAAGTGGATAGCATGAAATTTTCACACATTTGCGTACAATTAGTGCAAAGTTATTGATAAACCTTAGGTCCTTAATTATATGGGAGGAATTACTTCGTGCCATGTGGTACCCACTCAAAATGCCAAGGTGGCACCTAGTCAACCTACCAACTCGAAAGTACGAATGGCCTTGAGCATGGCAAGTCCCTAGTGTAGTATGACCAGAATGAAGTTAAGACTCTCTGCTCGAGGTAGGAATTCGAAGATATCCTCAGGCACTCTGTTTGGAGTAACCTCCTTATAACGGTTTCTGACACCCCATTGCTACTTGATTATGGCGTGCTATCTTAATCCTAATTCAGGATGCACCTCACGCCAAACTATTGTTCAAGGTACGCTTTCATCACTACAAATATCAAATTATCCATTATCTGCCCTTGATCTTATGCTCGAGATCTCAATCTAATTTAAGTATCAGAGAATCTTCGCCGATAGCATTACTAAGTAAGTTCACGTATGTTGCTATCTTAATAGGTTGAAGACCCAATCCAACATATTTAAAAAATCACACCACTATCATTCGAGAATTGTATACCCTATCTTAGATTTGTTCGAGAAAGACACCATATTATTTAACTTTATTTTATTTTATGTTTTCAATCATAAAACACTTCTTTTATGCATTATGTGTGGACGCCACTCATATATTAGTGGAAAATATTTTTAAATGTTATATATTTTAATAATTTATATCAAATTTTCTATATTAAAATTTATTTACATTAATGCACAAGTGGAACCTATATTGTGCGGAATTTTCCTCAATTACGTGGCAGGCTTTTCTTATGGATTTATTATTATTATTATTATTATTATTATTATTTTGCTGTAGAAAAACCACAACTTTAATGATTTCTAGAAAATAATAAAAAGCAGATATACAAATCACCAATCAATTGAGGTCAATTCCATTCAATAACAAGCTCCACTGGATGGAAAGTGGCTGGATGAATCTACTTTTTTAGCTTAAAACCAATAATATGATGTCTCCTAACATCCAAATAGGGTAGAACAAGATATTTTAATCTTGAAAGACTAGATTAAATTTTTATAAAATATATAAAAAAAAAGTTTTATCATTCTAAGAAAAAAAATTAAATAAAATTAATGTGTGTGTATATATGTATGTATATATATATACATATATATATTTGATGGGTATATATATATATATATATGCATATTGTCCTCGAGTCGACTCTTCAATTTCTAGTGTCGGTATCACAACAAGCGATTTATTGATTTGGTTCATTTATTCTTGTTTTGGCTGTAAGCCTGTAAGATAGGTCTTGTTAGCTGATATTTTGCATAGTTAGAAAAGGTTTGAATCATAATCACATACTCCAGGACAGATAAAGATAACATCATCAGGACAAAGGAAAAAAGAACGTTGCATGATCTGTAATACATAATCATTCATTATTGATATGTTGCTCTATAATATCAACAAATTCTTGTACATCATCACGAAGCTAAAAAAAGAAAAAAAGAAAAAAGGCCTAGTAACATGGTGGGGTTGATCAAATTACCTGCATAGCACCAAATCATCATACCTTTAATGATCAATCAAGATTTGCAACACTTTTCTCCCCCTCTATGAGGCTCAAAATCTAAGCCCACCACCCCTTCTTCCAATCTTACCGTCTGGTTTAAAGGGATAGGCCTATCTTCTTGTTCATCCTCCTCCAGTACACCAGCTATCTCCAACTTAACATCGACGGCCGGGATTTGATCAAAGCATGCAACGCATTCATCGCCACCATTCAAATTCTGACTAGTGCCACACTTCAAGTTGATGCTATTGAGAAAGGCATTTTCTTGATCAATATTGCCTTGTGGAGAGTAATACGGTACTTGGACACAGGGAACTTTCGAGAAAAATGCCCCGTGGCTGCTTGGCATGGAGGGCAAGAGGGGCGGGATAGACCACACGGGTAGTGATCCGGTGAGGCTGGTGCCGTTATGCGGACTGTTGTACCCTAAAGAGATGGACTTTGTAGGTGAATTGCCCGTTTGATCATAGTTTTGCCTTTTCAATCCTATCATGTGGTGTTTATCGTCGATCCCACTCAATGGGACATTTGTTTGCACTAGTCTGTGGGCATTGTTGTAATCGATTTGGTTCGGATTTTGGATTGGCAAGTACGGCCTCTGTATCGCGTAAATGCCCGGTATGCTTTGAAGGTAGCTGAATTTTCTTTGTATGCTTAGGACCATGTTGAGGTCTTCAACAACCTTTGATCATTCAATAATTTTGCTAAATTTGTTTTGTGCAGATTATATATGTGGAACATGTTTATTGACGAACAAGAAGAAAGGGATATATGCGTGTGTGTGTATATTACCTTATCAAACGAGCCAAGTTGGATTGCACCTTCTCTCACTGATATGATTGCTATAGTCTGCCAAAAATAGCGAACTTTCTAAAAGCTTGATGTAACAGAATAAAGCAGAAAAATCTTTCACATGATTTACATTTTCTAACCTCGATGCCTGAATTGAACTGAGCCTCCCATGCTCTTGGTTGCTGTTTGTATTAAAGACAATCAAAAATAAAAATAATAAAAAAAAGAAATCAAGAAGTTTAAGCAGTAAAGATTATTTTCAAAAGATAAAGTAAATATTTTTCTTACAGGATCAATGGATACATTCCATGAAGAAATGAAGCTAGGATCATTTTCAGATGGGCTATCTCTAAACACCCATTTATGGCTGTTGTCTGATGCAACTTTGCCCACCAATCTGCCAAGAAAAATGACATTAGAAAAACAAACCACATTCTGAACCTTGTCTATCAATTCAAGAAGAAAGATAGATTTTGTGTGTGTGTGTGTGTTTTTTTTTTCTGTTTACCCTTCTCCAAAGTTGTAGACTTCATGGGTCATTTTGAAGAAAATATCAGCACCAAACCTGCCCTTAACATGCCCACTTCCAGCTCTTTCACACTCACAAAAATCACAGAACCCATCTTCCCAAACAAGAATCCTGAACCAAAATGCCAATCGCAAACTCTTCAAATGAACTCCAAAATGGGACATTAAAAAAGCTCACTTTATTTTTTTTTTCCGTTTTCAAGAAAAACGTTTACCAATTCCTTTTGTTTCCCTTAGCTCGATCAAGCAAGCCTCCTCCATGATCCCACCTGCAAAAAGATCAAAGAACATATTTTTAAGCTAATAATAACTTTAAAAAGAACTAGAATCAAGAATCAAATGAAACAAAGAATGATTGCCAAAAAAGGGTTCTTTCTCAGTGGCATTACATTTTGTGTGTGTGTGTGTGTCTGTGCTTACTTGGGAGGTGGGTAATTTCTTGGAAGGATCCTCCAAAAGACTGCATAAACCCACTTTGAAGAAGGGTTATTGGGAGAATCTGAACATGTTGTTGTTGTGCATAGGCTTCTGAGTGTGTGCTGCAATAAACAGTTGAGCATAGGAAGTCCACCACCACCACCACCCTCCATTGCTCAATGATAGGAACAATAATAAAATAAAAAAGGCAAACTTGAGATAACACTCAACAGAGCACTACCAACTTTTGTATTGTTTCTTCTGCCCGCAATTAAAGGGAAAAAAAAAGAGCAAAATTGTGTGGCCAGGGCACAGGGGGTTTTCAGAGCTCTGTACTAAATATTTTTAGTAAAAGGTTGGACTCAAATCATTTTTACATGAGTAAATGATAAGCCCCATCACATGCTAATGTTTTCTTTTCTTTTTTCTCTCTTGTGGTCTATTGGCATTTTGTTTTGTGCCTAGGGAAATTTAATCATGGCCTCCTAAAAAATTAATGACTTCTTAAGAAATACAATATATATATATATATATATATATATTACGTTATTTTGGAATAAACATAAATCTAAACCTTTTGAAAATGACATTTTCTTCCTGATTCAAAAAATTGTTTAAAATTAGTTGCTTCATCTTCACTTAAATCTCTTGGGCGGTGCAAATGAACCCTTTTGAGTTTACTACCTCTGAAACTAACTGCACCATTTTTGGGGGCTTAATTATATGACTAGCTTGATAAATATACATTTTAATCCAGTCATTTGTAAATTGAAGGCTAATTGCAAATGAGGCCTTGCCTCACTAGGAAGTTGGAGGCCCAAGGTTGTTGGTTCGATTTTCCGTGAATGCGGTTTTCTAATTTGATATTGGTTTCTTCCTACTATCTAGTAGTCTATAGTTTTGTTGTTATTTGATGATTGATTGTAATAGTTTGCACTTCCATATCAAATTAAGACATAATCAAGCCACTTTAGTTGGTAAGTTTGGATTAACTATTTCGCAATAAATTGCAAAAATATTCAAGTAGGCATCATCCGTAACAAGAATATCAATCTTGTTTTTAGAACATTCGGTTTTGATCCCATCAGAATTAATGAAACTATGCTGCTAACCACCATGCAGAACTTGCTGGTGGTTATAAGACACCAATGTCTTCGGGATCTTGCCTCCTAGCTACACCAAGAAGTCTCTTACATTCAAGCACCCGAAAAAAAAAAAAAAAAAAAAAATTTATCATATTTCCAGGATCACGTCTTTAGTTAAAACAGAAAAAATCTTACCTGAACCTGGTTTGACAGTACCAAATCAATTACACGTATAATGTTAGGATTATGCATTAGGTCGACACAAACAAATCATTAAATGTCAATTTTGCACATCTTATCACAAACTATAATACGTGATGCTCCTCAAACATCCCACAATTACGGCTTAATACACACTAATACACAACATGCGATCCAACGAGCATCGGTGTACTGACAACATTAGACCAAATCAAACAAGACAATTGCATATCTCAAACTTGAGTTGGAGATTTTGTTTCTCTTCTATATATTCTTTTTCAAGAAAGCAAAACTGATAAAGAAAAAGCCAGCATAATGTTTCTTCCTAGCCAGTCTCGCTTTTAATGCCCAACATCAATTTTCATCACCTAATTATAAAAAAAAAAAAAAAAAATGATTGAGCTAGGTCTCTTAAGCTAAATTACAGGCAAATCTTGACAGATTTAATGCATAAAAGTGACAGTATTTTGTGGACCTGAAATGTGTTCATTTTTTGAATGAATGCAAGTTTTTTTTAAGTGGAGTTAGGTCCAACCAACATCCCTATGATAAAGATTTTTCATAATTTTCACCTAAGTATTATGATTTATATTTTTCTTTCTTGCCAATTTTTTGTCATAAGAAAAAAAAAAAAATATATATATATATATATATATATCAGAACTTAAGAGCCTTTGACATCATCATTGATAATATATGGCATTTAGTTGCTGTGGTCCACTAAAGTTGATTGATTTTTCACTTGAAACAGAGCAACAACTTTTGTCCCTAAACCATAGGTTGATTTGGGCCATTGTCTCTGGTACCATGACAAGACTCTTCATATATATAATCCCAAAGGGATGTTAATTTTTTATCAGGCTCCTGAACATGAATATTAGATTGCAGAACTACAGAGAGAGAGAGAGAGAGAGAGAGAGAGAGAGAGAGAGAGAGAGAGATGAAGCAAGCCCAATTCACAATCTTGTCTTGCTAGTTTTTCGAAAATCACAACTGGAAGTTCTGTTTAATTTTCTTGAAACAACCACACAAAAGAGTGATTAAAACAAAACAATGGCTAAAACTACTCATTACACGATTGTGAACCATGTGATAGAGACTCCCAAAGGCTAAGGATACATTAAATGAATAACAATAGGACTCTAGGAGAAATGAAAAATAGATGTTACACAAGAAAAAACAGAGTAAAGTTAAGACAATTTGGAGAGTTCCAATATGGAGAACAAGATTCCAAAGTTTTGCACAGGTACAGCTGGGGTCACTCGCACGAGACCCATAAAATGGTGGTCCTCCACCCAATGCTATCAGCGAGTGGCAGAACTTGACCCATTCCACCGTTCATGGCTATCTTTTCAGTACAATTTTAAGTGCAATTATGCAGTACCCCTCATCTTCTTTTTCTTAGTTGATTTCTGGACTCCACCCATAAGCTGTCGTGGCTTTACCACTGCCATGGCATCAAGCTTATCGTTACCTTGATCCATATTTACACGACTCGATTTGATACTAGAAGAAGAAGAAGAAGAAGAAGAAGAAGAAAAAAAGAAATAATATCGACACACTACCCCCTAACTATGCTAGCTTGAGGTATGAAATGGCGATCGTAAAACTGCTTTAGATTGCAATTAGCAAGACTTAAGTATTTTGTGACTTTAAAGTGTAAAAGGACAGCCAAGGGGAGAATATTGCACCCCATTTGTGGAGGCTAGTACAGAGACTTTGACAACTACAAAATTGTAGGGCAGAGGACCGTGTCCGAGGCCACCCTTTTCTACAAGGACATCAATGCAATGGCCCTTCAATAATAACTTGTCCTTACCTTCCCTTATCTTTTAGGACATAGAGAGAACATTTCAACCAGAAACTCCTATTGGTTGTGTCACACTAAGGTTCACACAAATTTACGTAAAACCATATCCTAATAGTAAGAGACATGACATTCACAACCACACAATAGGCATTCACCAGCTCATACATGCTACATTCTTTTCAGTCAGTCACAATATGGCTTTCTGTGATCGAGATGAAGATATAAGAGCAGTGTGCGATGACAGGGAAAGCCCTTCAAAACTCGAAACAAATCATACCCCACAGACGACGCAACAGCGAGCTAATATACAAAGCTGCCATATCACACTAGATTTTATTTTAAGACTGAAAGGCACTTGTCTAGAAGGCTGCAGACAGCACAGCCAACAGCGATCGTAACATTACAGAAACAGACAATTTCATTTTTTCTTTGGGGATAAAGAAAGGACCCCCAGTCAGTAATAAGATACAAAAGACGGGATTTTCAATATTCATGGAACTTCTACGGGCAGAGCAGCATACAGAAATGTAATCTATCAGCAACTTTTACAGTTTACCAGGACTGAATGACTTAGCTATCAGGTGACAGAGTGATCTGATAACAAATCATGGTAGTAGTTACTATACTCTTGCTGATAAGATAGAGGGCAGCCTAACACTGGGAAAAAAAGACAAAAAAATAAAATAAATTCACTACTCACTAGTGAAGTATAGATTCTTTTGCTCATGCCTACACACTGAATGGTAAAAGAATACAATACTAAAAATTAAAATTTGACCCTAAAACATAAGTGTATCATTTGAGGCCCTATAAGCATTAAGGCCTTCCGCTGTTTGCCTCATCAGTGGGAGCTGCCTTCTTCCCATCATAACGCTGAAGAAGAAGTTCGAGAATTTTAATGAAGTAATTGGAGAGGATAAAGAAAAGCAGATATAGTGGAAAAATTATAACCATAAACAGACTGAGAACACACCTGCTTCCCAAGTGTGAAAGGGACATACTTATATTTAACCATATGCATTATTTGCCTCTTCATTGTTGAAACGAAAAGAACCAACCAATAAAATAGCAGAATTGGCCAAAATACAGGCACGTCAAAAGCACTGAAGCATGTCAGAACAAGAGCAATGCAGAAGGCCTTTGTAAGCGAATGCCTGCAATTAAGAGTGGCAAACAATTAACCCTTAAATTTTGTAGATCAGCATTAGAAGCCGATGATTGTAAAACTCACAAGATAAAATCTTAATTAGAGTCTTCCAACTTCCTTTAAACTAATATACTCGCGCATTAAGTTAATTTTCATAGCCAACAACAAACAGCAAAGGCATTTGAACTGTTTAACAAGGTGAATGTAAACTGTTTCACTCTGACCCCAGCAAGAAAGACTAGGAAACTTAAACTCACTCATGGCTACTGTCGTGTTAAAGTTTTCGCGAATCACAACTCAAGTCCGTGATTCAAGTTGTGATCACTTCCTAGAATCAATGAAATGAAATTATCATGACATGTCTTCACTGAACATAGATGATGAAGATTGTAAGTATACCCTCATTAATGCTTCCACATTTAAATGAGACATACTTCCACTCATCCAATTGCATATCATTTCGGGCCAATGGCCAATCAAATTTAGTCAATTTAACAGTAGAATACCGGACCAAAGAAAATTACAGTTACTGTTCCAATCATACAAGACACAGAAAAAATCAATTGAATGTTGGCAGAAAACCCAGAACAAAATGAATCAGCTTCATATTCAAAAGCAGAAAAAAAGAATGGAGTTAGATTTTGTTCGTGCTAAGCATGCCTAAGTGCTGTTGCAGCCAAAGTTGTTTTTTTTTTTTTTTGCAGCAAAAGTGATTATAGAGTGATTATCGGGCGTTGTAGAAAAACAATTCAACTCCCAGATTACATTGATAGCAGACAATAACGAAGCATTTGATTATCATTAAAAGTGTAGACATGATGGATTACAAGAAATAAGAAACCTAAAACATAATTGATGGAATACTCTCAAGACATGATCAAGAATCAAGAATATTCTCAAGACATGATGAAGAACGTATTTGGAATGAAGAACTAGGTGGAAAAATGATAATATCAAACGATTGCATTGTAATAATGAATTTGAGTTTTGTGAATTTGAAATCCTTTTGTAACACTTGGAGCTATGTTTATATCTGTATGATTTAAGTAAAATTATCTACATAATTGAACACTTTTAAATCCTCTCTTTTGCTAAGCGATCTTTCTACAATTACAAACATGGATCCCGCATACTCAGATCAATCCATTTGTTCTCCTAACAATAAAATTGAAAATAATGGACTTGAATCCTAGAAATAACAAATCATTCCTCACAGGAATTCAAAAGCGTACTGGTGAAGGAAAATGTCCAGGGATCCAGTGAGTCAGGACGCAACACTCCATTGTGTTGGACAAGAAGCGAAGTTTGGGATGCTCTGATTAATCTGTTGTTTCATTTCCTCAGAACTATATGCATGTATTGTTTGCGTTGAACCAGACTCTGGAATCACTTGCATGAATGTATAGAATCTCAGAGGCATACACTGAGAAGATGCCTTAGTATATTGAGGCAATCACATGTAGATGTGCACACTCAATCCAGGAAACTGTACTAGGATAGCTGGAAATGATCTGACCATTATCCACAAAGAACCAGGGGCCATAAGATTGTTAGTACTGGAGCTTAATTGCAGACGATGGTAAGAAAACATCAAGGAAAAATAGTAAGTGGCAATAAGTGGAAGTCAGCTAGATATATCTGATGTTCCAGTAAGTTAGCTTTCAACTGACTAGGTGCTTTCTACGTGAACAATGACTTACTCAACTTAAAGAGAAAGCAAGGATTGATTTTGACGGGCAAGACCATGTAACCCTTGATTGATGAGGAATGCTATCGAACAATAGAAGAGGTCCTCTCTGATTAACTTTCTAGGTAAGTTCATTAGTATCCTGAAATTCGTTGCACTCTGCTGATATAAGATGACCGAGGTCCAGGAACTACAATTTCCTCAAAGGAAGCATCTTGATACATCGTTTTCATCACTGTCAGTTTTTCAGAATTAGAAAAGTTTTCTTGAATGGAAAACTCCAAATTTGGAAGAAAAATGTGAAGCAACAGACCCTAAAATGCAAAAGGAAACCCATAATGCACCAGCATTTCACCATACTGTAAAATCCCAACCCAAAAGGCGAACGATTTAACTGCAGGACATTCATTGAACGTGAAAAAGTCCGAGTAAGAGTTATTTATCAGGGTCACAACATCCACTTTAAATAAGTACATGCAGGAATAATTCTTCCAAAGACTGGAAATCTAGAGGTGCACAAATGGCTACAACACAACAGGTTGTACACCATCTCTGAGAGACATGCTCAATCAAGCTGTGCTCCCATCGGGAACCTTTGATCACTTGGAGAAGATTTTTGGAATCTCCTCATACCTACCCTTGAGTAGAACCACTTGCTACTCACATGGAAAATAGTAATTCACATACTCCCCATTTCACTCATATTCAGAGACCAATGGACTGTTCAAAAACTCAATAAAGAGAATATGATTCACAGATGGATGATAAAGTAGAGTTTCCATATAGAGCCCAATGGTCTGTTCAAAAACTCAATAAAGAGAATATGATTCACAGATAGAGTCTGACCAGGACTTGCTTACACAATCACAGCTTAACTAGTCAGGCATCAAATATAATCTGATAAAGTAGAGTCACCATATACTTCCCGCATGCACTCATCCAAATACCCTGTTGGATGTTTATACATAGTGCTCTTCTGCCAGAAATATTCTTTTCTGAGCAAAAGATGCAGTTAGAAGTGGCTAACACAACTAATTCAAATCCCACCCATTCTTTTTCTTTTTCAGCAGAACACATTTACAGAATACCCATTTTATAACTCCCACCTAAGACTTTCTGCCAATTCTCACCTTAAAGAAATGAGTTTAAAAAACCATGAAGACCTTCCTCTCCATTCCCTCTCCCTATCTTCTACTTTCAATCGTTTGTCTCTTAATACTCTGTTTTCCAAAATTATTTTGATTCTGACAGACACTTTTGTGAAATGTGTTTAGGTGATCATTTTTGGAACAAGAAATAATTAATTAGATACAACAAGTAAATAAAGGTAGAATCCGTGGTTAAGTAATAGGGCTTCCTCAAAAGAAACCAGCAATTTCAGATAAAGTATTCTGGAATTTATTTTTGACCACATAACCGTAGCTTTCATCCACCCTATGAAATTTACAGGAAAAGAAAATGAAAACGAAGACGATTTCCAAGACTTGAAGATTTCACGAAGCACATAAACAGACAAGCAAATTTATCCAAGTTTAAGCCCAGTGTACACCTAACAGTTAAGGATGCAAATCACTTTCCACCAGCAGGATTAGGTCTACATTTCAGGACGAATAAGTGACCAGCTCCCAACTTTGTCTGACTCAATTCGTCCTGGATAAAGTTATCTAAACGCATGATCTGAACTAGAAAAATACTCTCAAAGGCACATCAGCATAACACGACTCATCTCGTGATAGATCATCACTTAAAATGGTCTAGGATAGGCTCCTACGCGTCCTCGATGAAGGGGAAAGCTGGATTAATCTTTATGTAACTTGTTTTAGGTACTTGTCACACACTTTAGGTTTGTGATACACAGCAGCAGCAATAGCCCTAGTATTGCATAGAATTATGGGACAATCAAGTTTAAGTAAATTGATAGATCAAGAAAAGATATTTCATCTCACCAGAACTTAAACTCGGGTAGGCGGCGGACAAAGGGGCGAAACTCGTCGGAGCCGCGCGTGGGGAGGGCGGGGCCATCAGTCAGCTCCTGGATCTCGGGGTCCACCTGCGGCGAGAGAAACGCTATGAGCAGCTGCAGGATGTAGATTCCCAAACCGTACGTGATGATGTAGAAACCCTGCAGTATGTAGATGCGCAGCGCGAAGATGAAAGCGATCGCCCCCAGGAAGATCCACCGGTGCAGTATCAGCGGCGTCGATTTGTCCAGCAAGTGCTGGTACCGCCGCCACAAGGCGTGGCTCAATTGCGTGACGGCGGAGGTGGTGGTGTTCTCGTCGGAAACGCCTGCTCCGCCACCCATTATCATTTTTTTAATTTTTTTTTCTTTTTTTTTGGGTTGGGGGGTTATTTATTTATTAGAAATTCCGTTTAGAGAGAGAAAGTGTTGGGGGGAGAGAGAGAGAGAGGAAATGTAAACGCCTCTTCTTTCGCATGGCCCTTTTTTGTTTCTTTAACTGTTAACAGTAGCACCGGCCGAAGACGCAACGAACGGTCACAAATTATGGGCGATTTTATGGGCTTGGGCTGCTTTTTATGACCCGGAACCTTATTTGAGCTTTTTATCATATGATTTCAGAGAACTTTGTCTATCAACTGACTAGTCGGCCCACTAAATATCTGTACTGTCCATAATAGTGTCTGTTTGTCATTAAGTAGGGGTGGAAAATATTTAATGTTAGATATCGAATTTTATTGGAGTACTTCTTACCTGTTTTAGCAATTATAATCTATTCTAAAAGTTATATTGTGACCTACTTACCTTTTGTTTACCTACAATTAGATGTTAATTATATATGTAAAGTTTATTAACAAAATTTATCTTATCCATGATCGATTAAGTGTTTTATTATTTATTGTGGATGTATTTAATATTTGATCCATCAACAAAAAAATTATACATTTAAGTGCACCTTAATATATATATTTTAATAACTAAAATTATAATTTATATTACTTTCAACCCGTTCCTTATTAGATTGTTCTATTAAATTTCTATTAAATGTGACATTTATTCAATACATCAACGAAAGAATTATTTCTTAAAACATTATTTCAATGATTGAAATTAAATTCTTTTACCAATTTCTCATTACAAGATAGAGATTAGTAATTTATTTAGAATATTAACATAAAAACTAATATATTATATGTAGAAAATTAGAAAAAAAATAAGAATAAGTTTTTAATTGAAGTAATTAAATTAATTACCTGGTAATACAGTGTGTGAACTAGGATATCTAATTTAAATTGGCATCTATGTTTTAATTTAAACATAAGTTAATGTTACTGTTATTCCAATTATATACGTCAGTATATATTGTATGCATTTTATACCTCATTAACTATGTCATATATGTTTCGTACACAAAAATGTAATCATGAAACATAGAATTAAAGTCGATTAACAATTAGTTTTTTTTATTTTTTTTATATAACTGTTTCCTTCGTTTTTTGTTTTAAATTATTTCATCTTTACTTATCACTAAGTTCATAAAATATATTAAAAATAATTTGATAGTATAGATACTGCAACGATTTTATTATGTTATTAAATTTTATTACTTTTTTAATTATGCACGCGCATCGAATGTGTCAATATTGGTAGTATATATAAAATAAAGGTAATTAATATTTTGTAGAATTTAAATATTAATTATTACTAAATAATATCATACATAAGTATTTGATTATTTTCAATACACATTTATTATGAACTTCAATGTTAATCAATGTTAAACATATACCAAGTTTATGCATGCACGAACGATTCATGTGATCTGGAAAGGATTCCATTGTGAGCCCAGAATTGCTCCACCAAATGGAATTATTAGTTTGTAACTATAAACATTGGAAACATAAATGAATACGTATCTGATCCTGATACATTCGATCTGTTTGATATTCACTTTGGATACAATTAAATTGTAATTTTCAAAAATAAATATACTAATTCTACATCTAAAAATAGTAGCAATGCCCCATCACCACCATTTTAGGTGCATATGAGGTATCTAAAACTTCAATAAAGTTGCCATTATAAGGGAAATGATAATCTAGCCGGATTTATATATTGTTTGAGTACCATATAAAATATTTAAGCACAAGAAAGCAATGTCAAACTCTTCTCATACATAGCATTTAGTTCTTCAAATTTCAAGGTAAAGTATATACACTAGAAATCATTTGAAGGCATGTTTTACATATTTATTACTAATTTTCTCCACAATAATAGAACACTCATTTTCTATAGTTAGTTTATTAACCTGCAATTGGGAGTGAGCACTGGATGTGGAGGAGAGAGCAAGAAGACTTAAACATGGTTCAAACCTAGATAATATCAAACAATAATATTTGGAGCAACATGTAACGATATGCAATTCTAAGCCCCTACAATATTTTAATTGATTGCACACCTTTTGCTTAGCTCGAAATTTAGTGGTTTTAAGGATACATCTTTCTAATTTTGAATCAAATGAAAAGAGACAATATAAAAGATTCAAGAATTTTTCGCAGTATTTTTAACTAAACGATTTTAGAAGGTCCAAAGAGTTCCAAAAAGTCTAAAATATTTTAAAAGGATCTAGGTAGAAGGTTTTACATGATTGTTAATTATTTTAAAATGTCCCAAACATGGTTAGAACCTTAAGGAGTGTTTTTGAGCAATCTAATAATATTCTAAAAGTATTGCTTGATGTTCTAATAAGTCTCTCTTAATCTTTTGATCACCATCGTACTTTTGAAAATGCAGAGAGTATAGATATGTAGATTCTCTTAATGCGGGTTATAATGCTCACTTTAGATATAATTTGTGTATATTTTCATTATTTTAGGTTTTAATTATTGTTGAAATTTTATTAATTAATTGGTTTGTCATACTCTTTTACAAAATAAAATAGTTTAACAGGCCAAAAAAAGTATAGTTTGTTAGTCGTATCTCAAATTATAAGAGATAAGATGAGTCTAATACGGATGTTATGTTTCTTACAATATCGGAGTATGACAGTTATAAAGATTGGATTCGATTGAACAAGCTTTATGCGGAAAATATATACTTTATCTGTTATGTCCCTAGGGATGGTAACGGGTCGGGTCTGGTATGGGTTTGGCCAGACTCGAGACCTGACCCGTGAAAGTTTTTTTTTTTGGACCAAGGACCCGTTGAACCCGCCGAGTTCTAAAATTCATCCCAACCCGCCAAACCCGCCCCGCTAACCAGCCCAAATAAATGAAAATTTCATTTTCTAATAATTTTTTTTAAAACAATCATTTTAAATTATACAATAAACCTACCAAAAATATATTTAAATTGTATTTATACATGAAGCATAATAAAACATATTTAAACAAAATACTAAAAATGTCCAACCATAAGAAAAATAAGAAAAGAAAAACATATAAATCAACCATAAATCAAGTTCTTAATTCAACCAACATCATACTACAAACTACTCAAATAATAAAATAATTAATAATTAGTCTTCTTAAATTACACATCACTAACACACTCTCAAATTGATTTTTAATTTTTAAGAGTTTTTTTTCTTTATATTTATTTATATATTTTACATTATATATATACGGGTTGGGTCCAAGTGGACCCGAGACCTAACCCGAACCCGCAGGGGGTCTATAATTTTGGACCCGCGACCCGCCCCGACCCGTATAAAATTGAATGTAAATGAAAGATAAACTATAAATAGAAAAGTTTAATTATCGTCCACTAATTTAAATTAACTAATGTTCGGAAATAGAAAATTTTATTATAGTTGAAGCAAATAAATGTTAACGTGGAAAGTAGAGCTTGCAAAGTATGTAAATGCAAGAAAGAAAATACAAAAATTTATAAGTGGAGGGATGGTTTCTGTACACACTTTGCATTGAAAAGGAGATGAATAGGAAAAGCGAAAACATAGAGTAAATCTTATACACAAAACATATATATTCAACAGCTAAAACAAAGAGAATAAAAATAATAAATGAACACAATTTCAAGTATAGATGAAATATTAAATGAAGAGAAGCATAAGAAATTAATAAAAATTCTTAAACAAAAAATACTAATGAAATTATTGCAAAAAATATCCCAACTTTTAAATTAATTTTATATAAATAAGTAAAAGAATGTGCTAAGTAGCCTTTCTCATTGTATGTAAGAAATATATACTAAAAAAATTGTATAAATAAAATAACATCTAAAAGATCCTATATAAATTTTAAATAAGTAGAAATTTGAAATTATATGATAGTTATGAAACGTCAGACACATTTGTTTTTCAGAAAAAAAAAAAAAAAGGAGTAAAATTCAGTAATTGAACTTTTTTTGAAAACAAAAATTGGTAAATCAGTTTTTCAAAATATTCTTTTAGGTACTTTTGGCCCAATTTTAATTCGTCAAACCCCATCTCCCAACACGAAATTTTCAGCTATTCCGAGGACGAAAAGCAAGAATATTGAACATCTAAACCAAGTATTGTAAATCAAACAGAAATGGTAGAGATGAAGTTTCTGGGGATGGACTTTGCGTGTGCAGTGGGATCGCTGAGCAATGGCCAAATCCCAGATAAGGATTGTTTGCTTCCCTTGATATCTAAGTTATTGGGTTACTGCATCGTCGCTGCCTCCACCACTGTCAAACTCCCACAGGTAAATTAAGTATATTCCTTCTAAATCAATTCGCTTGGCTTTTTTTAACGGTGTTTTGCATGATAATGTAATATTGATTGGGGTTTGGCGGCTGTAATTCTTGATCCATGTTAGCTACCGCTTGTTCTTGAGGTCTTTTGGTGGATAACTGAAAAAAGTTTTTGACTTGGAGATGGGTTTGTGATAATTTCTTGGGAATAATTCTAAGGCTGGTTTGGAGATTTTTGTGATCATTCTCGATTTTGTGAATTTTTGGGTGGTTGGAGGTTGATAAAATTCATTGACCATCGACTCTTTTAACTCCCTGGCGAGAATAATGGCTTGATAATTTTGAAAATTTAGGAGTTCTGAATGTTGCTGAGAAGTTTTAATTTAATCATCTGTCAAATTTGCGGAGTTAGTCAATTTCATGTGAAGGATCCTTAAAACTTTATGTCTATGTTTTCTTGTTCCAACTTTGAATTCAAAATCAAATTTTGGCATAATAAAAAATGAACACTTGTCCACATAACCAATGCCATTTATCATGAATGCTTTAGTGAAGGTACACATGGCATAATAAATACGTTCGTTGCATTTATGATGGATGCTTTAGTGAAGGTGCACATGGCATTTTTAAGAAAATGTCACTGTACTCGCTGTTTGGTATCTTGAATTTTGCGGATGTAAGTGAATGTAAAGCAAAATCATGGAAGCATATCTTCACCAAAATCTCCTTCATGTCAAAGTCTCTTCATACTTATGTTAACACCAGACAGAGTAAGTTCTCTTTGGTGTGTTTTCACTGAAATCAAGATGTAAATATAGCTTGGATAGACTAAATTTAGGGAATTGATGTACCTTTTGCATGAATGACTCTCACCTATTGGTCCACTCACAACATCAGCTCTCCTCCCAGCAGTATCTATATCTGTGTTCATTCACCTGTAATACTTCAACACTTTTATCATGTTATCGCTTCGATAAAGGGGGTACCTAAGTTTTCATCAACTAGTTATATGATAAAAGGACTAATGATCGCGGATCGTACAATGAGTGAAAATGGACATATAAAACATGATGTCAAATAGACCAGCCTAGTACGTATTTTGATTTCAGAGACTTCAGGCAAAGTATACTCACTCTTCTGTTAAAATATTCAACAATCTGAAACTGCAGTCTGCATATTTGAGATCGCGATTTCTAGGTTGATTAATTATCCTTAGTTTCTTCCATTCACATTTAGAACTTGTAATTGTTAACATCTTGTGGTTAAGATGCTACATCCCCAATATCTGTCTTAACAAAAAGTGGTGAGAAGAAATGCTTGCTAGATAAATTGATTATGTGCTCGTTAGTCCATCAAACTGTACATATTGCCAAAGACTACTCTTTCTGTAATTTATTTTAGTTTTTGAAGTATGGGTTATGCATGAAGAAAGAGGAAAAGGAAGGAAAATAACTATGAGTATTGTTTTAATAGTGATACAGTGATGGATACATAGTCATTTGTGTGCCTACCTAGTGAGACTTTGATTTATATTTGAAAAAGCTAGTCTTTCAAAGCATAACAATTGATATTTTTTAACATGTAATAGCAATTAGCCAGATAAGCAATATGATTTCTGGTGGTTTTCCATTTTTCAGATACTAAAAATTTTGAAACACAGTAGCGTGAGAGGATTAAGTGTTGCATCCTTTGAACTTGAGGTAGTTGGTTATACCATTGCTTTGGCATACTGTCTTGACAAGGGCCTTCCTTTTTCAGCTTATGGGGAGTTGGCATTCCTTCTGATTCAAGGTATATGACTATATTGGTTGGCATAAACAACCTTGTGCGAATTGCCTAGAATAGTTTTTCCGTAGAGTTCTTATCCATTTCTAAGTGGCCCCCATGTTCCTGCAACTGCTTTTTACACGAGTTTGATTAATATTTCTTCTCAGAAGAATTAACCGATGAACATCTTCTCTTGATATCATTCCCACAGAACCATTGCATGCACATCACTCTTGGTAGATGGTGACAGAGGAGGAGACTGGTTCTGAGTTTTTTACATATAGTTGTTTTCTTATCAAGTGAACATTTTTCTAACTTCATAAAAAAAACTGGGTTTTTAGCAGTTATCCCATAAAATTACTTTAGTTGTGCCCAAATATGTATGAATTGATTTTGAGACATATTAAATGAACCTTTTAGTTGCTTTGATTGATTCACCTGTCAAATTTTATGTCTCTATGCATATTTCTCTTAACCCTTCGCAGGCATAATTCTTGTTGCGATCATCTACTATTTTTCACAACCTGTTGGAACCACGACATGGATCAGAGCATTATTGTATCCTTTAGAAGCCTTCAAGTGCTACAGTGTCTCGAATGTCTCCTTTTCAGGGACTTGCACAGAACGGATTTTTCTGTACAATAATGAAAACATTAATGTGGCCTGAGAAAAACAGTCTGCCTTTCCTCAATAATTTAACAACAGATACTGTGCACTAGCTGCCCACCATCCTCGCTGGTAAAATTGATCCCCTTCTTTTTGAAGCTCTATATGTAAGTCCTGAAATTTTGTTATTCTCACTAAGTTGTCGACATACATGGATAGATATTCGATCTATGTCAGTGACTACAGTTTTATTTATATACGTATATATATGCAGATACATACATACATACATACATATATATATATATATAGATCTGATATTTCATTTCAATCAACCGCAACAGGCTTCCCAACATGCAATTTTTGTCTTTGCACGGATTCCACAAATTTGGAAAAACTTCAAGGTGGGCTGAATTCACCGCATTATGTTGTTAGAAATTAGTTTACCTTAGAATGCTTTTTTTTTTCCCAATTCCAAAATAAGATGCCATTTAGATTGCTAGTCTGCATGCGTCAAGCTTCCATTCTTCTGTAAGTTACAGATGGACACACACACACACACACACACAGAAGGGGGAAAAAAAGAAAAATCAGGTAGATTTAGATATTGCAACGGAAATCGGTAAGAAATTGAAATGCACTAGTCATGTCAACATTCTCCGTTCTGGTGATGGCATTATTTTCCTCAGCTGTGTTTCAATTAACTGTTGCACCTTGTGTTGCTTTGTCCTTAACTAGCATGAATTGTTTTTTTGAGCAGAACAAAAGTACTGGAGAACTTAGCTTCTTGACCTCTTTTATGAATTTTGGAGGTTCTATGGGTGAGTTTGAATGGTATCTTGTGTGGGCCTAGGCAAATAAATTGCATCGATATATTCTCATTTCTGTAATTTCTGTTTTCTGATTGGTAGTGAGAGTCTTTACCAGCATCCAAGAAAAGGCACCGATGAGTGGTACTCCTACCCTTTCTTGATTAATTCTTTTTAAGTTAAATTTTGAAAGTATCATTTTCAGTTTAGGGCACATCAAGTAGTTTGCTCATCTAGTGTGGGAAAATGACTTGAATCGCCAATGTTGACAAAACATGAGCTCTGTTTCACGAGAACTCTAATCTCTGAGCTGTTTGATTTTCTATTAACCATATGATTTCTTTTCTTTTCTTTTCTTGGTCAGTGGTTTTGGGCTCTGCGATTGGCATTATGACTAATGGCACAATCTTAAGCCAAATAGTCATATACCGAAAACCACCTACAATGAAAGAAAAGAAAACTGATTAGCGAACTGAGATCTGCTCCTCAAGGTTTACGCTGCTCCAGATGGAGAGATTCCTCGAGTTTCATTGGCATGGTTACTAGCAGGGAATGATGACAAATTTATGCGATGATTGTAGGGAGTAACGAGTACTTCCTATATTCAATGACGCTAGTTCTTTAAGTTAGATAATGGAAAAGCAGATTGGTGCAGTGAAATGAAAATATAAGTCCGAATCACTGCATTGTATTCCTTTCTTGATTTACTTTTCTTTTACTCGATGTATGAAAAACAAATGGCAGTCCAAGTTACTAATGTGAATCTCCTGATGTGAAGTTGCCTAGATAGTCCATGTTGTCCTGTCAAACAGTATCTCAAACTTTGGTAATGTACCGAATTAGTCAATATATTTAACCACTTTGGTGCCACTCAAATTTAACCATCATCATCAGGTACGCATATCACATAATTCAAGGTCCCAAGTTTTATCTTAAAAAACCATGATGGAAATGTCGATAAGGGTGAAAATATTGTACCAGATTGTTATAAAGAGCAGCAGCTTCTGTAAGACCCAAAGAAGAATTAGAAGGCACATATGTTTTGCCCGCTATACACAAAAGGCTGGGCATGAGCCGGTAGAAGAAACAACAAAGATAACCAAACACTAAACCACGGATTGCTTTGATGGCCGCAGAGTTCATCCTAGACATGGCCGATGAATTTCTACCACTGCTACTATTCGAAATCGGATTGATTACTAAAAACAGCCCTCAGAAAACCCTTGTGTTATGAAAAATTACAAATGCCCCCCTAAAGTTCAGTTTTGAATAGTAAACACTACCCACTGTTATAGGACACTACCCACTGTTATAGGACACAGAACCAAATATCAGGGGGCTGATTGTTATTTTTCACAGCACATGGGGTTTTATGTTAGGGAATTTTCTGTAATTAACCTAGTCGAAATTTTCTTTACAGTAAAATATAACTATATGAATAGTATGAAAAAGATGCTGTCTAAGGTAAAAGAAATGTGATGCAACAGAACATACACAGTGAGAGGCAATAACTCAGCAGATAAATGCAGTTACCTATGGAAGCAGCTGCAAAAGAAATGTCATATAACATGGCAATCCCATAATTCAGATTCAGTATGACTGTCTATGAGATAGACCAACACGAAGGGTTGCAATTCTATCTCATAGAAGCAGGTGTTATAAAATTGGGAACAAGGAATTGCAAGCATACACATTAGTTCAGATGTCAAGATTCAGCTAAGCGACAACCGTGTGCTAGAAATGAGGAAAACAAACTTTACAATTCATTCAATAGAGAATCACATCTCCTGAGTCTTGAATACGGTAAAAAATAAAAACAGCAAAACGGATGAATACTTTAAATGTTTGCACGGTTGCAGCAATCCCATTGAACAATTGCTTACAATTTCACAGAGTAACAATGAGATTTAGTCTAAGATGAATCATAAAGGAGTAAAGGACTATAACTAGTCCTTGCAATCACCATTCTAAAAGCATTTGAAACATCTGTTAGATTCACACCAATCCAGAATATGATGAAGTCTTCAGCACAATTCTCAAATCACGGAAGCGATTTTGTATTCTGCATAAATTCAAGTATAAAGAAGTCTCTGAGCTTTTACCTTCCTATTCAATCTAAGAAATCAATGTCGCTTATCCACGAGTATTTGAATTCATCGATCAAACATACCAGCAGAAGGGGTAAAATTAGAGAAAGGCATCAACAGCACACATTAAAAAAAAAAAAAAACAACGAACCAGAATGCAAACTTGAACAGATCAATCCCGAAACTTCCCACAGCTAACCACCATAGCTTCTTCCCCGATTATGCCTAATCCTCCCGCCAAAGCTTGACCACCTCCTGAGAGTGCATGCCACCAAGCTCCTCCTGAGAAAGATCCCAGTCTCACCTTAAATGATGTTGAACTCCCGGTGCTGCTTGAAGCAATATTAGCATCCCTATTTCTGCCACCATTCGGTCCATCATTAGGACCACCAACTTCTTGCTGCTCACCAATGCCAGCATCAGGCAATTCGGGCTCAACAGCATCTAAATTTACAGCAAGTGAACCTCTACTTGCCCTCAACCAATCCACTCCCTCAGAAGTCACACCCCGACATTTTTTAATTTTAACCTTCACAAGATTAGGGCAGCCACCAGCCAATGCTTCCATGCCATGATCAGATACGGGGCAACTCTTTATGCACAACTTCTTCAAAGCTAAACATTTTGCAGCAATGCATGAGATCTCCACGTCCCCCACAGTTTCGCTCCCACATAAAGCCAATCTTTCTAAATTTTGACAATTTGTGGCCAACTTCTCTAAACTCAAATGTGTAGGATTCACACCGATTAAAACGAGTTCTTGCAGATTAGAAGAGTTGGTAGCAATAGCAATTAATCCTTCGTCAGTTATTCTATTTGTTTTCCATCCATCAATGTGGAGCTTCCTAAGCAACTTACATTTCTCAGCGACTATCATAAGCCCAGCATTTGTACACTCTGGTGTTTTTACTAAATGCAGTATTTCAAGATTCGCACAGTAGGAAATAGCCGAGAGTCCAAGATCACTAACCTGAAGCCTCTCCAAATGAACCTCCACGAGCCCATCAACCCTATCAGCGATAACTTCAAGCAACTTATCCCAATCCCCAGAACACCTAAACAACTTCAAACTTCTCAAATTCTTTGCCCCAGCAATCAGCGGCCCGAAACACTGCCCATTGTAGAGATCCTTCAGACAAATCACTTTCAAAGCTCCGGCAGCCTTGCCCGGCCCGATGGGCTCGGCCGCAGCCCCATCAGTAATGCCACGCAACCGCTTCACTGACAATTCCTCAAGAAACGCACAATTTTCGAGCAACGCATTCATCCCTTTAGCCCCAAAGCTGCAAGACCCACATGAAAATTTCTGCAAGTTCTTACAATTATCCGCGAAAACAGCCATCCCTTCGTCAGTGAGCTCGCGGCAGGCCCGGAGTTTCAATCTGGTGAGTTTCCTGCACTTGTGCGAGATCAAAGTCAGCGCATCGTCGCCAATGCTGACAGATCTGCGGTCGCATTTAAGAGCCAGTTTAGTAACCGCATCGAAGCGAGAAAACAATCTAGGAACAACGTTAGCGAGCTGCGACTGCGCGTTGAGCGAGAGGCGGTGGCGGCTCTGGCCCTCGATTGTCAACCAGCGGCGGCACACCAAGGAGGAGCGCTTCCGGTCGGCGGCGGAAAGCGACTGGAAAATGCAGGCCAAGCACTCATCCGGGAGATTCAAAGTGTAGTCATCTCCGACGACAGCGTCGTCCAAATCCGACGAAACCCCGCCAGGGTTACACCGGCTCAGGGTCCAACGCCGGCGTGGGGGCCACCCCGGCGGGCTTGGAGGATCTGAGCCTCGAAGTAGGAAGCTGATTGACCCATTCGCGGTGGGCATACAGCGGAGACGAACCCTTGTCTATGCCCTCAAATGGCGTTATTTATGAGGAGCGATTGCAGAGACTTTGTTAATCTAACTTTGTTGGTTCCGATAAACTGAGAATGAATTGGGAATTTGGTAAAAGGGGTTGTTTTTTGTGCTAACTTTTGGATTATCTTTATCTTAAGAGAGATTTCTTGCAATGATGTGTAGCTATTTTGGGAGGGTTAGAATACAAGTTGAGTGCAGGCAATCCCATATTTCTCTTTCCTTGAGGGTTAGTTTTGCTTTCAGTTTCAGTCCGTGTGGGCTCAAAATTACTCAATTTATCTTATAAATTTGTATCTTATTTTGGCATTTAATTGAATTTTTAATTAATGCTGGAAATTTCAAATGTGTTTTCAAAATGGATGAATTAAAACAGTGTTAGTGTGTGACGAAGGAAAAAGATCAGATGTTAGCACCAACGCTCCTAAAATTAGAGTTATACAATATTCTTTATCGTATCCAACACGATACTCTTCCAACACTTCTTGATACGTCCGATGGGCGTAGATTATATGTTATGATATTTCGCATTTCACTTTATTATAAGATAATATTTTTTAATAATTTATAATTCAACTGAATATATATCTAAGGTGTGAGTGTCATTATATTTCTCACTCGTAAAGAGTAGTATAGATCGGATGGGTAAGCATTTAATAGTTATTCCCCTATTTTTTTCTCGTTCGGTTGTTTAAATTTATTTCAGATGTTAAGATCTAGGTTACAAGATTTTAAAGGGGGAATTACTTTCTACTTTTTGTGTTCCTGAAGTGAGAAATTTTTGCAGCATCAATTTCGTGACCATTTAATCTCTTCCCTTAGAAAAAGTTAAATTTCAGTTACCTTGTTTTTCGATGGATAGTAAAACTTTAAGCTAAAGCACGTGTTGTTTATTTAGTTGAATTGTAGAATAGGCAACTTCTTAAGACTTTAATGAGGAATTAAACATACTTTTCGAAAAATTCTTATTCGAATCCTACAAATCGTATAATGCATTGCACTTCATATATAACTGATTGTTCGTCCTAAAATATACATTAATCATGTGACAATCATTTATATACTTTCTACATATAATTAGCACTGGCTCCACCAAATTGAATTTGAGCTAAAATTTTTCCATACTTTCCAAATGATTGTGGATATTTTTTTTTTCCTCAGAAAAATAAATGAAATGGAAATGGAAAATGGAATACTAATGCGTGAACATATGTTTCCGAAAAAATAAAGAAAACTCAAGGCTGAAAAAGCCAATCAAAATTGAAATACAAATGTATACATTGATCTCTTCAAAGACGTATGAAAATTTATGTGCATAAATTTCTAGATGGATTTTGGATTGTTTTCATACATTTTATGAGGAGGTATTATTTTTATTTTTTCTAGGATATAAAATTCTCTAAGAAACATAACCTATGAAGTCTAAAGGTAAACTTGTTATTTAATTGAAAAAAAATAAAAATAAAAAATGACGGTGGAGCGCATGAAATAAAAGGTCACACACCAATATGACTTCATTTTTTTATTATTGTGCCGTGCTAATCGTGTACAGTATTACAAATTGATATTGAATATTATCTATTAGAATAAAAAATAAAAGAGAAAGCATGATGGCTTATCTAGCTAATATATATATATATATATATATATATATAGGGTAATGATTGTTTCCCCCACGAATTAAACTCTTTGTTGATGTTGTTGAGCTATTCAATTATGGCTGCAACAAGGCTCACATGGATTATATGTGCGTCCTTTTTGTTGGTTGTGCCTCGCTAAAGACTATTCAATCATCAAACTTTATACGTTCTTCTCATTTATTTGTTCTTCAAATTTAATTTGGTTTGTGTGACGCGATAATTCCGTATTATTTTTAGTGTTCAATTTAATATTTAGTTTTACTTTTTCTATAGTGAAAATTACTTTTATTAGAGGGGGAAAAGAATTATGAGAAGATGAATTTGGGCCGCAATCGGAGTTAATATGTAACGTTTTTTTATACCACAAAATAACATAATTTAATAGTTCGATGTTATGTTAACTTAATCGGATGCACCGTGTTCGATCCCTTGAAATCCTGATCCAAAAGCCATACAACTAATTATTTTGATCTGCCTCGAACCTATATTTAGTTTATGCCAGATATCAGATGATAAATAATTAATAACAAAAACAAATAAATAAATAATGTAGCAACTTTCTATGAATGAATCTAAAATTGGACATGGTATCTTAATCTTATGAAGTGATTCGATTATTTTTATTTGATATTGTACGTAAATCTAAGATTGAAGTTGAGGGCCCGCTTGTCATTAATTGGGGAAAGTTGGGCCGTGCAATCCATTCCTCCTAACCTTGTTTAACCTTAGCAAGGCATTGTTGCATTTTTATTTGTTATTTTATTTTTATCTTTTTGATAATAAATTATGATGGGAACTCAAAATTAAAGAATTAATCAATTATAATTAGTAGAAGTCTTAACTGATAATTAAGAAGATCCTATGTGAGCCTGAGCACGTGTTGGTTGAAACTTTGAAGATAAACTAATTTAATCGACCAAAGCTCCAAATTAATAGTGAATAGTAAAAGAAATGAAAAGGTTTTAGTCTATTACTAATAATAATAATGGTATATCATGACTCTATACCATTGACTTTGGTTTTTACTCGAAATAGAGATGTCACCTGACTTTGACAATGATATTCTCATTACATTTGTCATTTTTGATTGTGCTACTACTAATTAAATTTTCTAAAGTCCCACTTTGAATTCGGGCCATGTCCACTTTGCTTCATGTAGTGGATTTTTATCTGGACCAATCAAAAGTTCAATTACATTGCCTAAGGCCCTATGATATTGGAAAAGCCCGATCTAAATAGTTGAAAACTGCTGGGCCATAATCTAGTAATCCCATTGAATGGTGGGCCTTTCGAATATTTTGTTGCAACCGCATTATACTTATCATGGTTCACAGAACAATGGAGCAGAAGAAAGTTCGGCCCCTTTTCTCATGAAGCAAATTATATATATAGCAATGCATATTGTCTATTTATTTATGCAAAGTTAGAGAAGCATCATTGGGGTTAGGGCTGTAAATTAGCCGAGCTCAGGGAGCCTTTTTTAAGAGCTGGTGCTCCAAATAAACCATTCAAGCTCCAGTTGATATTTTTATTTTTTAAGGAACTTTCAATGAATTTTGGTATATTTTTCTCACAATAACATGAAAAATTATAATGTAGAATGTGAAATGTGAATTATAAGGTACCAAAAAATTTTGATTGTTGAATAATATATTATTATTATTATTATTATCATCAAATATTTATTTAATATGTAACATATTTAGCCATAGAGATAAAATTTATTCAATATTACATAATATATATTTAAAAGAGGAAAAAGCTTACAAGCCGGTACATGAGCCCCCGAACAGGCATCAATGAGCTTGAGCTCGAAAACTTTGACTCGGAATTTGAGCTCGTGAACCGGCTAAACTCAGCTTACACCCTTAATTGCAATGATGATATTATAACGAGGATTGTTTCACGCGTATTATTTATTCAAGACTCGCCCCAATTCGAATGAAACATGTTTGAATCGGGATGGAGTTGTAAATGAAGTTGAAGAAGGGAATTTTGATTATTTACACAAATTTTCAGTTTCTCTGTCATTGACGGCCATTAAGCAACTAAGGAAAGTCAGACTATTTAGCCGTAGTAATGGCCTTGAGTGAGAGAACTCATTTGTGTATTCTATTTCACACTATTGTTACAGAATGATTCTGATAATTACGTGACAAAACATAATAACAACGAGTGATATAACTTTTTCTTTGATTATCACATCAACGACCTTGTCTCTTAACAACCTCTGGTAAAATTACAAGTTGTTAACAAGCATGCATGTTGATATGCTGCTATTCATTTACCTGATCATCAGGGCTCTGATGCAATCATGGGCATTAAAGGGAGTTTTGGTAATATACGGGCGTGATGAGTAGATCCTCATGATTTAATGAAACGACATCATAATTGTGGGAATACACGGTTAATATATACGACATCATGCAATCATGGAGAACATAAGTTGTCCATTGGGCCAACTGGCACTAGTACCTATTTGTACGCCACACTCAATTAAAAGCTCTTCGTGACCACAAATATGGTGGTCTAATGATTAAGATCCACTATTTTTATTTTGAATATTTAATTTTAAATTTTATTGAACACGTATAAATTGTCAGTTATTTGAGGGTAATAGTTATTATGGGATAGTGGTGATCGGCCCACAATACCTGGTATAGTGAGAGGTTAGCATAATTTATTAGTGTACTGGTGGAGCTGCGATGACCGCATTGAGCTTAGTCCCAGCAATCTTTACCGAAGAGAACATTTTGTGGCAACTAGATATCCTTAATTTGTAAAGTCATATTGAATTTTATAACCTGAAATTTTCTCTAAAATAAATAAATATATAACAGCTCATCAGTGTATTGTTTTTGTGACATCCCCCATTTAAACTCACGGTGCTGCTTTGTTGGAAGAATTGACGGTGTATTAATAGGCTTTTCCTACCACAAGAAAGTACCCATCATGCATAAAGATTTATGGCACTTCATCTTATATTTTATTTTTGTTGCATTTCATCTTATATTTTACCATATGGGTTCTAGCCTTTTAGGGCTGTCAATAGATCAGATTTTTATAAGATTTGAAAAATCTTAATTCAGTCAGTTATATATATATATATATATATATACATATATATATAATTTTTTTTTTTCAATTTTACATCAATTCCATAAGATTTGTATTCATTATTATTGAGTTTGAGTTCAAGAAAAAATGGCAAACCTGATAAAGGAATACGACTTGCATAACAATAGAAAAAATTAAAATATAAGAATCAAATAATCAATAAAAAAAAAACTAATCCCTTATGTAAAAAAATAATAATAAATAAAATAAAATAGAAAATATTTTACAATTTCAATAAAAGTATCCATTTTCTTGTTAAATAAATAGCCTCAAAACTATAAATTAGTGTATAATTAGTTAAAATGACACAATTATTACATTCTATTCAACTATTTTATACATAAGGTTATTGATTTAATAAAAAAATATTATTACATTTCGAATTCAGATTTTTGATAATTGGATTGCCTGATTTTGTATACAATTAATTTATTTTGAATTATGAATATTTGTAGTAGGATCCGATCTGCCAAATTTGTTATAAAAAAAAGTTTGAATTCAGATTAAAGATCCGCCCAATTGGCAGCATTCGTAACATTACTATAGAGGCATCTTGATCGGGCTTATAGTAAAGGTATTCAATTTGGACCGCTAACACTTATGTGGGTGGGGGGCGGGGGCAATGAAATTTTAATATGCTTGTGTTAGGGGGCAGAATTGATTAATGTTTAATGGGATCGAGCGGTGCACATTCCTCAATTTAATTAAACACGGTTTTGCAACGTGGATATGTAAGATGACCCGCAAAAGTAAAACCACGTTTATTTAATTTATTTTGTGAGACAAGAAAATGACTAGGCCGCTACCCATATCTATTTTCTTAAGTTAAATCCTTGGAATTAATTAATTGGTTGCTCTACTCTTAATTATTAGTAGCTCATTGATATTGTTTCTCATTATTGTACGCGTATTCTCTTATCGATGCGACATTAAGAGGTGACATATGACGTTTTATGTTCATAAAAATTACATTTGATTTTAGAAATTGGAAAATTCTCTTATTGATTGAGCGTATGCACTTTATAATCTAAATTTAGCCATATATTATATATTATTTTTTAAAAAAATACATATAATATGTGGTTAAATTTGAACCATCAAATATATGAATGGAATCCAAACACGCGGTGCATATAAATTTTTTTTTTTAGAAATCAATGGCGTTTTTGTTGAGTCATGAAATTCAGACTAAAGTGTAGAAGTTTCGAAAGCCCCTGTATCCTTTTTGGGGATGTGATGGATTTTGTTTAAATTTACTTCTTTTTTCCTCTTTTTTTCCCCTTCTGCCGAAAGTAGAAGGAATCAGCAATTTCTTGTTAGAAGGGTAATCGTGCAATGGGCTCATAATGGTGTACCTATTGAGAATAATATTTGAAACAATTTTAAATAATTTTACTTTGCAACTTATTTCATGTCATGTTGGTGGATACAAATCCTGCGTAATTGTGAATCGTTAGGTCATTTATATGAGGCTAGCAATACACTTTTAAATCACACATCATGTTACATTTATTCTTGTAAACTACAAAATTTAACAAATTAATTTCTACAATCATAAAATAAATGTAATAAATCAATCTCTTATAATTAATAATAAAAAAAATAGAAAAAAATCAATCCATCATAATGATATAAGAAAAAAAAAGTAACAAATCAAGCTCTAATAATGATCAAAAAACATAACAAATCAACCCTTCATAATCATTATAAAAACCTCTATTATTTATAGTTTAATGGCTAGTTTTTCAAATTTTATAATTTACGGGGTGAAACAAGGTACAATTCAGTGGTATAAAAGTGAGTCCATCATATAACGATATCAATATTTTATCATATTTTGTCATATTTTAATCCAATAATTTACTATACAGTTGAATTTATATACTTATTTTGTTGACACGAGACAATCCATTTATTTAGACGAATCAAATTTATACTATAGTTTGTTGAAATCATAGATGTAAAGGAAATTTTTTTATGAATCGAATATTTAGGTTCCAGTCATATACTAAATAATTTAAATTTAATTACATTTTATTTATATTTTATAATATATATATATATATATAATTGAATACAATTAATTGCATACACTCAATTCATACAAAAAATTAGTAGCGATATAAATGGGACATGATAGCAATAGCAAAGTGATGATGGTCAAAATCGTGATATCAATGTTGTTTTGTATAATAAAGTGCAAAAGGAGGGAGATGGGACTTGACCCCAATGGTGACAAATGACAATAGTATCTTTGTACCACCCCCAAAATTAACCCCTCCGCTATGACTTTTGAAGCTAATTGTCCCTGGGTCACGTCAGGAATTGGGACTGTATTAGAGCATAGATTAACCAAAGATTTCCAACTCTCTCTCTCTCTCTCTCTAAAATCTCTTTTTGAAAAAGTCAATTATTATTATTATGTGATCCAGCTGGGATTGTGAATGGACTTTGGGCTTCTCTACTTGTGGACATTTTAGCGGTGTCTTGGCGGTGTGTTACGTGATCGTCAAGTGTGCGACAATGTAAGCGTAAAATATTAGGAGGGTGTTTGACTGATCCAACTTGTTTAAAATATTGTACAAGTCTCTAATCTTGAATTTTGGATGATGGAGGTGGTCGGAATGGTCAAACTCCAATTCATATGTCTTTATTTATTTATTTATTTATTTTTAATAAGATTAGGAGAACTCACTTGTTGTTCAACAAATTTATATAGTGATCCTGAGAAAAGTGTTCGCTTAAATCATCCTGTGATCACATCAAATGAAGAAAATGATAAAACGTATGGCTCGTTGAATGTCAGATCAGAGGAAATATTAAAGGCTAATATAAAGTAATAAATAATGAACTAATTACCAAATCTTGGAAATGATAATTATTTCCTAAGGGGAGATGCGCTTCTTATGATCTTTGGCAATCAATGCTCGTGTGATTTGAATTACCAATGTAACTATTTGACGTGGTATATTTCCGATCAATTTACTTGTGCCACGTGTCAACCCCAGAAATCCGATCAAAAATGAGTATAGCCTGTTCGGCCGGTCGAATAAATAGTTTTTCAACCAAGCTTGTTCGATTGAATTGCTTGAATTGAGGTCGGGGATTGTGGTCGAGTTTAGGTTCGACCAGACACATGCCACATTCTATCAATCCACATTGGCATTAAGAGAGTGTTTGATTAAGTTTATAAGTTTTTCAAAACATCTTATAAGATGTTTGAGAGCTTATAAGCTCCTAAAATTTGTTTGGTAACTATCTAAGTAAAAGAGCTTATAAATTCTAAAAATAAGTTGTTAGGAACGTATAAGCTAAAAACAAAAGTAAGGTACCCCCATTTTTTTTTTTTGAAACAGCTTATAAGCTGTCTAACATCAAAATATGAAATAATATAAATATCTTTATTTTTTTTCAAGGTAACATTCCTACTATCTCCAAAAAATATTTATTTACATAAATTAATTTTACATTATTAATTTTTATTATCATTAGATTTAAAATAAAATATAAGTTTTCATTTTTACCAAATAGAATGACAACTTATAAATTCAAAAAATATTTTATAAGCTACAAGATGTTATTTTATCCAAACACTTTGACAACTTATTATTTAAATAAGACGTATAAACTTATAAGCTCTAAAAATATCTTATAAGCTATACGAGCTTATAAACTCTTTAAAATAAATTTAGCCAAACACCCTATAAATGCTCTGTCAACTCAAATTGTGGAACAATTACCTAACCACATATCTCATTAATAGGAGCCAACTGATGTCATTAGATCCAATAGTTAGGCTTATGGGTTACTCTACATCACTCCAATATTTAGGCTTATGGCCTACAAAGTCTAAGAGCCCCATAGGAAAATATCTATATGACCACCATACTATAAATACATTTGCATTTATGATAATAAAACCATTAATTGCTTTTCTATCTACCCACTCTACTTGAATATTTCTTCAATCCGATCACTGAATTAAACTTCGAAAGGTCTTAGCCGAAATCCATCTCGACTAGCTCACGTTGCATTCCTTTTGTTGCAGGCTTCAAAATCCTTGATCAACTTTACCTGTCCTATATACGACCGGATCAACCGATCAGATCGATCGCTCCCAAATTCGACCTGCATTACTATTATACCCCTTATGTTAGCATATCATACATCATTACTAAAGAATGAAATAATAATATAACTCCTACACGCTCCATGTTCGTCATAGTTCTAGTGAAACATTAGTAATCTTTTTTCTTAAGAAACTGGAAACAAATCAAAATTTTCCTACTAGATAAATGAACTTATTCTAGTATCTCATTTTGAAAGCTTGAAGGTTGATCTCTTTAAATTTTTTATGTAATTTATACTATTATATATTTGAAAAATGTATTTTGACCAAGTTATATAATTTTGACCAAATTCTCAATTTTTATAATTTTGAATTAATTTTAATTGTTTATAATGAATTATTTGATGGGTTTGCATTAATTGTTAATTTCTCTCTCCTAATTATTCAACTCCACCAATAATGTATATTTAATTTTTTAATCATCTATAAACTCTCTCTCTCTCTCTCTCTCTCTCTCTCACACACACACACACACACACACAAACAACAATATAAAAATATAATGAGTGATAATTTCAAATAATTATATAATAACATATGTAGATAAAGAAAATTTTAATTAAAATATTACATAATGCCATACAGTTGTTTCAATTTTAAAAATATTAGAAAAGTCATATAAACATCATGTCATTTGTAGTAATCTTCTCCTAAAAAATTAGTAATTAAAAACTTTCAACTAAAACTTATGTAACTCAAATTTTAAAAATAATATGATATGTCATATCATAATTCCAAAAGATGTAAAAGATTTAAAATGTGGACATAATATCATTTACAATATATATATTTTTTTCATCTTTTTATGTCTAACATTTATTTGCATATAATTTAACGCTACATGAAAAATTTATTATCTAACTTATCTTTGTGCATTATCATATTTTTGTTTTCAAATTTTCTTGGGTATTAGGTTGTTCTTTTTTATAAGAATTTATTAATTGTTCTTTATTAATTCCTTTTAGATTTTATTATTTTACTTTGTGGTTTATTAGATATAAATTTTTTACTTATACATTATAGATTGTTATAATTACAACCAATATGTTTATTATTCTTACAATACTTATAAAATTGTTAAATTTGATGGATTATTTTTAATTAGTGGTATTGATGATTTTTTTTTCAAATAATTGTATTAGTTAATTGGATTTCTTATATTTTTGTTTTTCATCATGTTTCGAACATTTTTCTTGAGGAAAGTCTAAGTTTAAATATAGACACAATACATTTTTTTTTTAATTTTGCATCTTAATGTTGCTTTTTTCTCCTATTTTTATTTTTCTATATTTGTTCTACAATTCTCTCTCTCTCTTTTTTTTTATGAGTCATTCTACTAGTAATAATAGGAGTAAAATACATTGATTTAAATAATAGTAAGATACAAACTAAGTAGATTAAATATATTATTTTTTTCATTCTTTATTTTGAATGGTGTGCCTATTAAGAGATATTAAAAGTTTCGTAGTTAAGCTTCAAAAAATATTTTTCTTTATTATACATTTACTAAGTTGGAATATATAGCCTATATTTATTAAGTTGGAATATATAATCTGCACTCAAGAATTAACCTGAAATTTGAAAATAAATATATTTAAAATATTAAGAGATTTTTATGATAATATTAATGCATAGTCATTTTTTCATTTGATCAAAATATAATTAATTATTTTTTATATTTGTTATATATTTACTTTTTTTATAAATTTCTTGTGATCAAATTTAAAGTATATTAATAAGTTCTTGACATCTTAATTATATTATATTTTTAAATTAATATCGAACATAGCACGGATTCTACCCTTGTACTGAAATATTTTGGAAAGTGTAATCACGGTCAAAGCATACTTTACAAATAAAATAACTTGAAAAGTATCACTTGCCGACAAAAAAGAGGGAAAACAAAAAAACCAAAAAAAAAAAAGAAAAATCTTGGAGAGTATCAATTTTCAACAATTTGGATCAATGGTCTTAGTCCTTACAGTGGCGTACCATGTTTGAGTAAGACGAACACATAAAGCAAAATTTCAGGAGTGGAGCGCTAGAGGTGGCAATAAAGGTATGAATATCAGGCAGGGTCCGGCTGTAACTTTTGACTTGTTGCAAGCGCTTGTTCATTTGCTGATATTGCTGACGATGTCAATGTGAAAGGATATACATGAAATATGAGGGTTTCAATATGAAATTTTTTAATTCGAACTTAATTTAATCGAACTTAATAAATTTTATAAAAAATATACTGTACTTGTTGGATAATTAATTATTCTCCTTAAATTATTTAATTAATTATAAAATAAATATAAAATACTCGTCACGTGATTAAAATTGATTCCCTTTGAATTAGATCAGGGCTAAAATTTCCCATTCCAATGTTATTCCACATGTCATTGCCAGAACCCCTTAAGTAATTAATGTTTATTTGCTAGTAATAAGTGCAAGATGTTGAAGCGTAGTTTTAAGCAAGAGTGTGTATTCATGAAACTCTTGCGCAGTCATATCTGAAAAAACCAGCTGAGAACTTGGGAAAAATCTTTCAGAATATCTTTGATGGACTGGTGAAATTGTTGGCATTTTCTGCTGATACGCTCAAAATTTTTTGCCAAACTTATAAAGTTAAGTGACTTCTTAATCCACCCCTCAATTGAGAGGAAAACAATTGGCTTTAAGTGAATCTCCACTATGCATTTGTAAAAATATTTGTCCGTTGTTTGTTGTTCGATTTAATTGCGGATAAATGCTGGCTTCTGTGAACTATACTTTAGCCTTTGGTGGTACTATACTGACATACGAGACTAGTTCTTACTCCGGTTCAGGTATTTAATATGTTTGTGATTGAATATAAATGTCCAGACATAGCGTAGCAGGAGGAAGCATAGGCTGCCGTTGTTGCTTCCTTCCTTTTCGACATGTATAAAAACATAGGAATAATTACATTCAACAATCCTGACGTATGATCAAATTACAAATAAAATCATCGATTTTTAAAAATTACTTAGATAACCTTGAGGTATGCAAACGTTATACATATGTAACCTTTTGTATGTTGCCGTTAGGATTTTAACATATTTTACTGATTTTACCGTTTTGTCAAATTTGACCAAATTTTGTAAATTGTCCAGGGTTAATTTCGTGATATTTTGAAATACAGTTTGTTTTGTAATATTTTATATTAACTTAAAAAACAAAATTGTTAATAATCAAACAAAAAAAAAAAGATACAAATCTTATAATCCACATTGAAATATTGAAAAAATTTTCAAAAAAACACTAAACAAGTTAAGTAATTTTTGTAATACACCACATATATGATATCTTAAGTATCATTTTCGACGAAAAAATTAAACTATTAAAAAACATCATTTTCAATGAAAAAAATCATGCGGTGCAAAATATTTGAGGGAATTTTTCTTTATCAAATCCCCGTCAACATTACAATTTAATATGCCTACCTTAGAGTTATTTAAGTAATTTTCAAAAATTAAAATTTTAATTGGTAATTTAGTCATATTTCAAGATAGTTCAGTGTGTAATTATCCCCAATATATATATATATATATATATATATATGTATATATGAGTTAAGTGTATTATGATATATCTAAAGACTCAATTTATTTTCAAATAATAAGGATGGGTTATTAATGTTGAAAAACATTTGTTTGTATTCGACTTAACTGTACCTAATAAATTACATGATAAATATAATTCATTTGTTATGTGATTACAATATGGTAAGTTTGAATCCGATGATACAATTGGTCCTTAATTAAATAAATTTTGTCATATATATTACGTGTGAAAATTAAAATATTGTAATAAAGGTGCAGGTCAGCACTGATGATAATAAAAGTGAGGTCAACTCCGTTATGGATCATGATTACAATTTCATTATGGGCGCGACAACTGCTCAAAGTAGTTAAGGTTAACATTAAATTGATCATGGTAATAATGAGCAGTATCTTTAAACACCCTGCCATAATTATGCGGACAAACACTATAATAACATTGTGTCTACACCCTGTTTCATAGCTGGAAATCAAGTTCAATTAATTTCATTTTTTTTAATTTCCCAAAACAAGTAAAATTTAATTAATTTGTCAAGCTGAATTTGAAAGTTGTGATTCTTCAAATTTATTCTCATTATATGCACTTATTAAATTATGACATTCTTCATTTTATGAGCATATATAAATACAAGAGGAATTACTAGTGTAAAATATTTAATTTTAATTAATAAATGGATTCATCACCATAGTTTTAAATCGTTTTTATCAAAATTTGATCTAATTAATGCTCATAAATTGTAAACGTGTATTGATTCACGCAGATCTCGTTTAAATTTAAGTACATTTGCCTAGTTGACCACATTATTCTTAGAGAGCTCAAAAACATGTATATTCCTCCAATACCTGTATACATAATAAGCATGATGAGGTTGTTAGCCCACATTTTTTTGGTTAAAAAAAAACGACATATACTTAATAGGGACAGAATTTGAAGGTAGCAAAATAATTAATAAAGTTTATGTTTAGTCATTGGTAGGGCGGCGGGGAAGACAAATTCCTCAAATTAAGAATGCACTTACCAACTACGATAATTATAAAAATAATTAAATTAAAAAAATTATTAGGTGTATTGAACTATAATTAAGGAGTGCACTAAACAATAATTATAGTATTATTGAAATTTAATGATATATGTCGATCGATCTCTGATTTAATAGATAGATACCACATCTTTAAAGATATGAAGAATATCGTCAGGGGTTTAAATTCCGATAATATACATGTATGTCAATGATGGACTATGCATATTATAATAAAAGAAATTTGACGATAATATTATAGATAGAGTAATTTTAAAGTCATGTATGTATAACTTTTGAATTATATGCAGCACTACTGGTCCCATCACCTACATAGTACGGTCTACGGATAGTCATGCAGCTTAAAGATAAGATCAACGGTGATCAATGGATTGAGAGATGAATAAATTGTTGAGTTCCAATAAAGGGTTTTGTAGTCCTGCGGTTGCGATCGAAAATGTAAATATAATTAATATATACAAAAAAGAGAAGTATGGGAGCATGCAGTGGTAGTAGCAAAAAGCATGATGATCCGAGTTTGACCATACCACATTGTACAAACAATATGATCACTCGGGGACCGCAGCAAAAAATTTACATGACAATCGAAAAAAAAAGTGAAAGTTTTGTACTGTAATATTATATTATTGCTTATATACGAAGTACTATCTAGGAAATTGTTTAAGATCGATGTTTTATTGATAAAGTGGTTTTAAAATAATTAATTTCATTTTACAGATTAAAATTTTTACATCCCAAGAGGCAATAAAAGTAATTTCCAAAAAGCACTTCAGCGCTTAATTTTTTTTTGTTTATTCGCTTTGATATACAATGAGATCAGATGAGAATTTGCTCAGGATCATGATGGACATTGAGATCAGATCCAAAACTTTTTCATCCCGAGTCTGATACGTGCCTAGAGTACAAATAAGTCAAAACGGATGTTCGCGAATCGAGCACAAACTTGAATTTGAGTTAATTTTAATTTAGTTTCACAAATGCAATAATCAATATGTTGAAAGGGTGACATGTTAAAGATTTTAGTTTATGTTGCACAAATACCGATATGACGACACAAATTAAATACAATATTTAAAATTTTTTACTACACTACATGCCTTTCACACGGCATCTCTTATATATATATATTTATATTTTTTTAGTGATAATATGACATATAATCTATTTATATAATTAGTATAATATTGATACATATGTCGTGATACAAGTAAAAAAAAAAGAATTTTTATAATGGCGATTGTATCACAATTTTTTTTTGTATGCTCTGCAAACTATCTATTTTAAAAATAAAATAAAGTTTCAATATATATATATATATATATATATATATTGATATAGCATATTTTTGATCGTAATTCTCGATCGGATCGGGCGTGCCACGTGTCATCTCTTCCATGTCGTTCAGCCATAGGACCAGGCACTCGATCAGATTAGGGCTTATCTACCGAGATACCTGCCCCCATTCCCGACGGATCGATATCACCTGATTGAATTCTCATTCGATTGGGACCCTACCGGATCCAACCAATCCTTACTGGCATTAAATGCTCCGTTAACCCAATGTGAAGGGTTACCACCTAACCCCTATACCTCATTAATTAAGAACCAACTATTGCCCTACGGCTCTACCCTTAGGCTTATGGGTCACTCCACCTTATCATTTGATGACCTACTAAACCTAAGAGTCCCATAGGGAATTGTCTACTTGGACACACTATAAAAATCCTTGCATTTATGCTAAGAAACAACTCATTAATTGCTCACCACCCACTTACTCTACTTAAATTACCTCTCAATCCAATCACTGTCTTACGCATTGGAGGGTTTTAGCCGAGACCCACTCACGTTGGTTTTCTCTTGTTGCAGGTCACATTTTCCCAATCATATGCCTTACACCTTGCGTTCGATCGGAGTGTTCAATCAGTGCGACCGCTCCCAAATTCGACTCGCATCATATATATATATATATATATATATATGTAACAAGAAAAATAAATTACTGGATGAACAGCAATCTTTCCCTAATATTTTTGAAAATAAATATTTATAATAATCTTTTTATATTGAAATGCTCACAAAAATATATGAAAAAAATTGTGTCCCCAAAAAGTGTAAAATATTTTTTATTTAATTAACACTGATTCGAAACATTTCTTTTCTCGTAAAAAGGAAGCAGCATATATAAGGGCATTTCTTTTACGTCATTAAAATTGATTGTATGGAGATGAATAAACCAATTCTAGAAAAGTTGTAAATTCTAGTCAGACAAAACTTTGCGAAAACTAGAATGTTATAATTATGAGGGTAGAAAATGGTGGGATTAGGGCTGTAATCCGTGGAATCAGCAACACCGGAAAAAGGGGTGTACTCAGATTCATGAACTTGCAAACACCATTAATCACTCTCTCTCTCTCTCTCACTCTCTCTCTCTAGTAGTGCTTAACCAGCAATTCTTCTACTATCTCTCTCTCCCCCCTCAGTGTGCAATGTATATGTAGGTAGGTCGAGGGTTGAGTGTGTGCCTCGGAGATTGAGCCGCTAAAGACAGAAGAAGGAGAGAAAGAAAAAGCAAGCCAAAGATAAAGAAACAAAGCAACTCATCCTATTCCTAACAATTTACCAATACTTGCAACAATTAATACACTCCCCCGCCGCTGTTAATTTAAACTTTGTCTTGCATAACAGTTCACGTCATCTCTCGCCAAAAACAATTTTATTATAATGGTTTTTGTAGTGTCAATTTGATCAAAAGATAAACAGCACATCAAAAAGTAATTACTATAATGAGTTAATGCTTTATTATACAGTATATAAATTAATTAATAATAATTTTAGCGATTTTAATGCCAGTAAAAATAAGTGTATACAATTCTTCATAATTTGACAATCAAAACACATGATATCATAAGTACTATTTTCATAATTGACGTTGTCACTATATATTAACTATTAAAGTGACATAACTACCTAAAGTACACTATAAGGAAAAAAGTAATTTTAATGTCAAAATATAAAAGTGACAGTATAAAAATTATTATCAATAACTGTATTAAATGAGAATACCTTCTGTGTTATCACTTGTTGAATTTATTTAGTGACCACATTTTTTATGTTCTTACAATATAACTCAATGGTATCAAAATTTAATATTTTAGTTGTCTCAGGTTGACAATTTACTGACACAACTAAAGTGACAATAAAAAAGGGGAACTATGATTTTATACAAGATTCGATCCATTATCACTAATTATTATTGTCAGAACTTAAACATTATGTTGTCGCTATTGACATCGTGAAAATTATTTTTTGTGACCATAAATATATTGTCACTAATTTATTCACTTTTCCAAAATGTTCCTACACGAGGCTCTATATTTTGAAAATTTTATACTGAATATTTGGAATTAGTGATCATTTTCATATTTCATGCATTACTTTACCATTATTTTTCCTTTTGGATTGTGAAAAAAATAAAAAGTCTCCAATAAAACTAAATATAACACCCGACCCTTAAAAAGAAAATAGGTTAGCTGCACATTTACAGGTACTCTACTTTATCCTTTGTACTCCTTTTGCTAAAGAAACAAGATAAAAAAAAAAGACGCGTTGAATATAGTAAAAAAGTAAATACTCTATTCTTCTTTCCTTTTGTGACTAGATAAAAACCATCCCATTATTTCTTAACTTTATATCATTAGTATTACAAAAAATTGAAATATTTAATAATTTAGGTCCAATCGTGAATTAATTAATTGATCGGAAAAAGTGATGGTGTGACATTTTCAGAATTTGAAAAAGATAAAAAAAAAAAAAAGTAATAGTAGGAAAAGAAAAGAGGTAGTAATTACTACATGATCCGACTTTGATTTATGCGAGTCTTTATAACGCCGCTCTACTATCTATTATCGTCACATCTTCTTTTTCTTTTAAATGTAGCTATATTTTTATTTTTATCTTTGTTCTATAATGAGAAGATGCTGATAATCATGACGTACAAGTACAAATACAAGTTTCATTACTTATTAATCTTGTATTATTCTTAACATTTAATGTGAAATTACTTAATGTATGTACATAAGAGTTTTAATTCTCATTGTGTCGACGGAGAGTATAGATGGCTAGTAAAAGTAATCGTCTCGTTGTATCTGTAAAATGATATACTATTTATCATTTTTATGTTTTTTTTTCTGTTGGAAACACAATATATCAGAATATCTAAAATTCGATATTCTCGTGGGTGGATTTATTCGATAATATAAATACAATGCAATAACAGTATTACAGTAAAAAATACTAATAGCCAAAAGTAAATTAAACAATGCTGTAAACAAATAAATAAACAAGAAAGTATAGTATACTTATTAATATTTATTTGAAAGGGTACGACTGAATCACCGGGTTGAGCCTGTTTGCCTTAAAGAAATATTCGCCCCACTGACCGGTGTGATGGGTATGCGATACTCCTTCCAGGATAAGACAGTCCAGAGGTCCGTTCCAAGCCGCACTGCTACGTTGGACCTCACTTCGAAAGCTAAACAACTCAAGTGGTTGTGTATGCAACGCAAAACACACACCCGAAAAGCTAAAAGTGTATACATTCTTTAAGACTCAACAACTTCTTAAAACAAGTATACTTTTATTTTCTCTTGTTTCGTATGAGTGTATTCTGTCTCTATTCTGTGTGTTTTGCAGGGAACATGAGTTGTTATTTATAGGGAAAAATAATATAGGATATTAATGCCAATAATTAATTCTAAAACCGTAACTACTGTAACAGTTTATAACGTTTCAGATAATTAAATATGAATTCGTAACTGCAAGTAACAACCGTCAGTTACTCAACAATCAATATCGCATATTAATATTCTATAACTGTTAACCGTTTTAAAATTAATGTTGTGCATTAATATTTTGTAACGGTTAAAATTAAGTTTGAATTTAAAATTCAAACATAATTCCAGGGCTAGTTCAGTACAAGATAAGACCAGGACCGTGACAATTCACCCCAACGCCCGCAGTTGCGTGTGGGACTACCCATATGCGGTATTTAGCTACACTATAACAACACTTAACCGCATAAATACTCGAATTGTCAAAGTTAAATATCCCATATAGGATTTTATACTTATCCTTTAACATACAAACAACATTTAACGAGACTTTATCTATGAATTTACACCACAAATGACTTCATCCTAGATTAATCCCTATAAATAGTTATCACAATTAAGCCCATTTCCAACATTTTCCTATAAAAGTTTAATCTGGTCTATGAAATTAAAATTTCGAACTCTGTTGATAATCGAACAAGTGAAGTGCCATTAAAATAATTTATGGGTTTTGTGTTTTTAACTTTTTATATTGTTTGGACTAATTTGTCTAAACATCAATTAATCCACTTGTCCACATTAATTAAAGGGATAGCATCCCATTCCCAATCAGGAAGTTTAAATAAACCTAGCTTTTAATAAAACCAGCCTAGTTAAATATTTGGAATAATGAACCTATTATTAATTATATGGTCACTTCCCTATTAGGTTAGTTTTTCCTGGTACAACATTAATACCATTAATCACATAGGTCCTTTTGTCCAATTGCTTGCAGATTTTAATACTTCCAGCATAGCAATTAAGATGCCGTTATCCATCGTCTTGTCCTGTATAACCGTCTTTAATAAATTTTTAAATATTGGATAATAAAGTGATAATCATACATTAATGTAGAGCAAGACAAAATGATTTCACAAAAAAATAAAAAATAAAACATTGATATATTTTTAGACTGAAATTAGTTATATTTGCAAGTTTAATCTCCACAAAAAAAAAAAAGAAAAGAAAATTTTTTGAGATCGCTTTGCTAAACTCGTTTCATAAAATTCGTTAGCTGTAAATATCAAAATAAAAGCTTTTTATGGTAGATATTTTCAAAAATGTAGTTCAAATTTGATCAATATTCAAATTCTCGTCATCAGAATAAAAGCTTTTATAGTAGACTAGAAATATTGACATACTCGATTCGTGTGCATAATTTAAAAATATATAATTTAATGACATACTAAATTTTTTATAATATTTATACTATTAAAATATCTTCAACTATTTTGAATAAATTTTTAAAATTAGTGATAAATAAATATAAAATAATTTAAAATAAAAAACTAAGAAAACAATTACAATGAAAGCTTAAAAAAGGATATTGAAAAGTATTAAAAGATGAATGAAGATAGAGATAAGAGATAAATGGGGAGAAAAAGAAGGGAGAGAAAATAAAAAAGTAAGTCGAAGAGGAGTGAGAAGAGATAAACTAAATAAAAAGAAAAAGAAAAAAGAAAAAAATGACAGATTAAAAAAATTTTAGACTAAAAAAATTTATTAAATGATGCTCCACATTTATATAATAGTATAGATAATATAAATATTTAAAAAAAAGCGGATCAAATTTGAACTAATATTCAAATTCTTGAACGAGATTTTAGCATTTTCATTCTATCTATCTCCTTGTCTAAACTCTGAAAGCGTGACCTAATCACTTCTATCTATTTTCACAAACTAAATAATAAAGGTATTAGGACAACCGTCACGTAAAATCAACAAATGGATTATCGAACTAATCTAAACAATTGAGAAATGTTAAAAAAAAAACTTAAAAATAAGGAAAAGAAATGAAATACTCTAGGCCTTGTCATCCCAATTAGAGATGCAACTGAATCGAATCAGGCTGAGTTTCGCCCTTGAATCAAATAAATCGAGTTCGGCTCAAATTTATGAATAAATTATACACTCGATTTGAAGCTCAAAAATTAATATATTATTTATAATTATATATATAATTATATAAAAATAAGAATACATATTTTTAAAAAAAGCTTGCGAGTCCACAACTAAAAATTACTTGATTCAAATTCACCCTGAAACTTGTAGAAGTTTGAGTCAAATTATTTTAATTAGAATTGTAACCTTTATCAATCAAATTTGTCAAATTTATAAATAAATTTGATTTGTTTGCATCCTTAATTCCACACCATCCAACAAATACGGTAAAATTGCATAATGCTAGAAGGTGGGCATTTGATTGGAGGGTCCATGACTGCCTGATCCACCCTATTTCATCTAACTACATCAAAGAAATCGCTGCCCGTGGGCCCCCGAAGATGGGCCCCATAGATGCAAACTCGCACGTACAATCACTCACGTGTTGAGTTATTGTGCATGACCCATTCATTATCAGGGCCTTTGAGCAAACACCCTCTCTCTCTCCCTCTCACACACACACACACACACTCTTTTATTACACATATATACGCACACTCAGTCAGTCACAGGCACAGCTCGGAAGCCCACAAAGCGAGAAGAACCCCTCATAAAGACACCATTATTCAGCCATTTCTACTCTACTCCCACTTCTCTAATTGAGATGGCTCAAAGCACATCTCTACCTCTCTCTTTCTTTCTCTCTCTTCACACCTTTATTTGACTGGCAATGATTGCACGCCTTGCGACTCTTCTTCTCCGAAGAAGATGACTTCTCAACAGCAACACAGCAACTCTCAATTCTTCTTTGATGCTTTGTACTGTGAGGAAGAGCATTGGGACAACGATGGTGAACTAACACACAGCACCGCCACCGACTGTTTGATAGAAGGCCAAGGAGACAGCTCCTTAGACCATAGCTCAAACCACCACCCTTTAGCTGAGTTGTTGGAACAAGATTTGTTGTGGGAAGATGAAGAGTTGAGCTCTTTGTTAAATAAAGAGCAGGAAAATGAACTGTACAATGACCTTGAGGATAACCCATCTTTGGCCAAGGCTAGGGGTGAGGCTGTGGAGTGGATGCTTAAGGTCATTGGGTACTATTCATTTTCTGCTCTCACTGAGGTTCTTGCAGTTAACTATCTGGATAGGTTTATCCATAGCTTCCAGTCACACATGGAGAAGCCATGGACAACTCAACTAGCTGCTGTGGCTTGCCTTTCTTTAGCTGCTAAAGTTGAAGAGACTCAAGTTCCTCTCCTATTAGACCTACAAGTATGTTAAAAATCCAATCTTGATGCTTCCCTTTTGATTTATCCCTAAATTTCTGCAAATGTGCTTAGATTTAACTTAGAGGGGGTTGTTTATTTGCAGGTTGAGGAGTCAAAATATGTTTTCGAGTCAAAAACAATTCAAAGAATGGAGATTTTAGTTCTATCCACGCTTCAATGGAAGATGAATCCAGTGACCCCACTTTCATTTCTTGATTACATTGCAAGAAGGCTAGGATTGAAGAACCATCTCTGCAGGGAGTTTCTCAGGAGATCAGAGTGCCTGCTTCTGTCTCTGCTTTCTGGTAAATATTTGTATTTATGAAGTTTTTGGTGTGTTGTTGTATATTCAAGTTGTCTCATTTTTGTAAAAACGGGTTGCAGATTGCAGATTCATGCGCTATCTGCCCTCTACAGTGGCCACTGGTACAATGCTGTATGTTATTAGCAGCCTAGATCCCTGCATTGGAGTGGAATATCAAGATCAGCTAGTGGGCATTCTTGGAATAAACAAGGTCAACTTTCTTGTTTTCTTCTCCCATGGTGATTTGATTCTTGAAATAATTATTTACCTTTCTACCCCTGAACTGGAAAAAAACATTGCAGGACAAAGTGGAGGATTGCTGTAGGATAATACAAGAGGTGGCCACAAGTGTTCACTTTTACTCAAATATTAACAAGAGAAAGTTTGGGGGGTCAATGCCTGGCAGCCCTAAAGGTGTGGTGGATGTGTGTTTCAGCTCTGATAGCTCCAATGATTCATGGGCAGTCAGCTCCTCTATTGGTTCAGTTTCACTTTCATCATCACCAGAGCCTTTGTCCAAGAAAATCAAGTCCAGAGAATGACAAATTTTTCTGATATTTTTAATTCCAGTCTCACCCCCTTCAGTCCCTTAATAGACTTATAGGTTAATTTTATATAAATATGTTGAATAACATTTGTGTTAATTAAATTATCAAATGCCTGCCATCTTGCATTTGGATCCAAGTCCCCACCCTTCATAGAGTATGATATATGGTTCATGTGTATATTTTGTCTCTAAAGAATGGTGGGGTATGCAAAATCTGGATGGGGACTATATAATATATAAGAGAAATGGCAAAGATGGTTGGCATTTTATGCGGAGGAAACCAAGAAATTTTTATCATATGCAGAGTAATTTCAGTATCTCTTTTCATGTATATACAGTTTTTAATTTATGAGGCGTATTTTGATTATTTGTTATTTGTTGCATTAAGGATTTTTCAGAGGTGGTGCTGAGTTTTTCCACAGAGAGAAAGGGACTGGTTTGGGAAAATATCAAAAATGTTGAATTTGTTTGCATGTGACTATGTGAGAGAGGGAACAATTTGTCGGCCACTAGCTCAATTTTCATGTATTGTTACTTACGTTTGACCTCGTTCCAAGAGCTAGTCCCTGTGAGACTTGTGTTTCTTGAAATATACATACATATACATCTATATATATATATTTAATCATTTAATTTTAATTTATGGATTAATTAATTTGAATTTGAATACTATAAAAATTTAATATAAAAATTTAATAGGGGGCAACCTTCTATTCACAATTTGAAAATTCAATCTCTAAATATTGTTTAAGAAAATTGATGTTTTATTCAACTGGGTCAATTGATAAAGAATTGGTATTATAATTTCACAAAATTATTTGATCGTGTGAAATGAACCTCCGAAAAAAGTGTATTAAGATAATAAGAAAAATATACAGAAGCATAACCACATGTCAAGCATGAGAAGAAAATTCAAGAAAGTGCCACCCAATCTGTTTACGGGTGATCATCATTTAAGAAGGCATCAACAAAAGTTCATTCAAAAGAAGATGCTTCATCTAAAGCCAAGACTTTAATATACTTATCACCGAAAAAGGAAAAAAAAAAAAGCTAAGACGTTAAAATAGCAATCTCTCTCTCTCTGTGTGAAAATGGCAGAAAATTGAGCCCGAATGAACAAGGGTTTGCATGTGGTATTGTAACCAATGAAATTGAAAGTATAGAGGAATCTTGCGTTGGATTTATTCTATCTCCGGAGTTTAATACACAAAAGTCTTGAAATATTAACTACAAACTGCTCGGTCAGGGAATTGAGTCAGTTTAATATTAATGAAGCTTTTGGCATTTCAAGTACCGTGAATATCGGAGACTGTTATATATGATAAAGCGGGTTCATTATTTCTGGCGATGTTGACTGTATCATTGAGTGAGTTGGAAAATGCGCATGTCAATACATTTTTGTTAAAGCAAATGGCAGTGGGACACTTTTATTTTTTATTTTTTTATTTTGGTCTTCTTAATTGCATTGTTTTCCTCTCTTTGTTTGGAGCTTTATGTTGCCAACCTCAGATCATGGAAACTTATCATAAGCTATGTGTTGCTTATGTGGGGGTGCATCTTACTCATTTAATCAATTTGTTCAATGTGTGACACTATATTATTTGATAATTTAATAACAGAGCTACTAGTGGTACAGATCTATGGATTCTTTGGAATTAAGCATATACTACTTTTAGCTTTAAAAAAAACGAAAAAATACCTTCTACCGTTACAAGAAAATATCTCATTCACTTGCAAAAATGAGAACTTCAAACAGGGCTACAATACTTAGTAGAAAAGAATAGTTTAGTATCAAAGCTAGACCACAAAATACATACTTATGATGTCTTAAATTATCTACATTAACATTTATTGATATGTGTAACAGTGTAAGAATAAAATTGAAAAGTACCAAGATAAATTTTCAGAAGAAAAGACATGAAAAGAAGGAATTAGAAATTATAGTGCAAAAGGGAAGAATTATTATTGGGAGGACTGATTAAAGGCATAAAGGTGGATTAAGAGAGGAATTTAGATACAATTAGATTCAAGCAAATAAGCATGATAAGAGCAAAAGAGAGAGAAAGGTAAAAAGCAAGGGAATGTTGAAATTGGGGGACAATATCTTTTGATTATGGCCAAGGTGTCTTTGTTTGCCCTTTTGTACACTGCTTTTGGTAGTTAGAAGAATAGACTTTAGTGGTTTTTCAAACCCATAAATTAAAAGGACAAAAGACAATTATGTGTGACATTGATTTATAATATATATATATATATATATGTATGTAACATGGAAAAAATTGAGTTGGTTCCAGTTAATATTTCCTCCTTTTAGAGTTTAGACTTGACACATTATTGTCGTTCTTTAGCTCTAGCTTGCTGCGGCCACTTTGGTCATTGTTTGTAATTTTTTAAAGCTGCCCTTTTTCTCTCCAATTTAATGATTTGAAGGTTCAAGGATATATTAAGGAGATTTAAAGAAATAAAATAAAAAGATGTAACTTTAGTCTTTAGGGTGACAAATTAGTAGAAAGATAAGAAGAAAATATTTTAAGCTTCTGACAAGACAAGAAAGTGTTTGAAGCTTGCAAATAATCAAGTTTAAGCGTTATTGGTACATTTGATTATCACTATCCAAGAAAAGTTTATACCGAAACGTTTGATTTTTTATTTCTTTAAAAAGAAATTCATTTTTTTTGGCCTAATGGGAGGCAGATTCGAGCAAAAAATAATTCATACGTTTGTTAGAATGAAAGATCATGTATTTTTATGAGAAAATTACATTGACCACTCATGAGGTTTAGCTAATTTATGAAAAATCTCCTACTTTTACAAAAATCATCAAAAATCGGATTATATCTATATTATAAACTTATTTCAATTTTCGAAAATACCCCTTCCCTTTTTAGGCTAATTTACGAAAAATTCCCTATGGTTTCAAAAATTACCAAAAATTTCCTGAGGTTATACCAATATTACAACTAACACCTACTTAGGTTGACTTATCAACAATATTAATTTTTTCCCCCTCTATAATATTGTTATCATAAAATTTTTATGTAATAGATTTGGAAAAAAAATGTGATTACTTATTCAAATAAATATTCCGAATTTAATTGTTATGAATTTATACTAAATATACGTAATATGTGCTAAATTTATATTTGAGAAAAATATAATTATATGCATCGTATATATCCATAATGTGAAATGAAAAATATAAACATTGATTGAAATAAAAAATAGAAATTAAATAATGCACTTGAAAACTTTATTTAGCTTAAGGACTCTAACTCATTTCTCTTAAAATTTACTCCGTATTAGCGAAAAATATGATATACTTGATGTGTTGGTAGATACTTTTAATGCATTAAATTCAAAATATTTATTTGAATAAATAATCACATTTTATTTTTCAAATCTATTACATGAAAATTTATGATAACAATATTACAAAGGGGAAAAAAAAAAGAATTAATATCATTGATAAGTCAGCCTAAGTAGGTGCTAGTTGTAATATTGGTATAACCTCAGGGGGTTTTTGATAATTTTTGAAATCACAGGGGATTTCTCGTAAATTAGCCTAATTTCAGGGTGGTCAGTGTAAATCACCAAAAAAAAGGAAGGGGTATTTTCAAAAATTGAAATAAGTTTATAATATGGATATAATCTTAGGAGATTTTTGGTAATTTTTGAAAAAGTATGAGATTTTTCGTAAATTAGCTAAACCTCAAGGGGCGATTAGTGTAATTCACCCTATTTTTATTGACGAAGGAAGTCTACCATGTTGGAATTTTAACATTCATATATTGATATTTTATAAATTGATTTTATTTTCACTAATCGAATACTTTTTGTTTTGATGGTTCACTAATCGAATACATTGATACAGAATGCGAACATTCTGTGTGGCCTATCTTTCCAATAATCCCAACTATTATTAAGCTCCTTTATTTTAAAGGCGTCTTGATTAATCTCATTTTAATTTTACATTATGCAAATATTTATCCAATTAAAAACTGTCAATATTACTTGAAAACGAGAAAGTTATTCTTGTTCTAAAGCTATATCAAAACTTTACAATTACCCCAATTCCAAAATAAAAATGGATTGGTAATATCTGGATCGGATTCACATTCTAATTTATAAGTAAAGAATCATGCAATTAAAATTTGCTTACATTCGATCCATTCCTAAAAAAGAAGCATATTTTATATTTCTCACTACAAACAATTACTAATGAGAGTTGCTATTTCTTCTTGATTCACACATACGAGAGGGTAGATGCTACTTATGTGAATAGTGCCTAACTGAATTTTCAATCGTTGGATTGAGTATTATGATGTAATATTTTATTTTTTTAACACTTTTGATATCATCATATTCAAATTTAATGGCTAAAAATACTAATTGAGCTATACCCATATGAATAGCATGAACTAAACCCACACATACATAGAAATTCAACCATTTAAATTAAAAAAAAAATGACTTAGAGAAACGAGACATTTATTGTCAAATCATTATTTCCTCAAGATGGATGGTGGAAGGAACATGCAGGCCATTGCACATGCTAGAGAGTTGTATTCTATGTACTTATTTTGTTTCAGTTTTTACGCATTGAAATCTGCAAATTTTTGATTTGTTATTTTTGCACTAAAGACACTCATCAATTTCCTCTTATTCATTGTTCATAAGTTGCACCAACAGTTGATTTAGTGGGATGAAACGCTAAATTTTTTAAGCAACGTGGAAAGTTTGAATCCTAAAATTGTGAATCGAGCAACTGAGTTGGGAGGGCCACCCCTATATTAAATTACTCAGTCAGCGGGTCGAAATCGAATGATTTAGAACAAATATATATATATATATATATATACTAGTATGTACCCCATAGTTATGCACGGATATTATAATTTATTGTATTACATAAAAGATAAAAATAAAATATACTATTCATATAAAATAACGTTTACTCTAAATAATTTTTAATGCAGTTAAGTAATTAAATAAATACAAATATTTACCATATTTAAACCTTTTGTATTTAAAAAGGAAAAAGAAAAGTATTCTCGTGTCAAAAAAATTAAAAAGAATTGAAATCTAAATATATAATTCAAACTAAAGTTATAAATAAATTTTTTAGATATATTAAAGTTATGAATGTTAAACTATGAGCTACTCTAAATTAATAAATTACAAAACAATGGATTATTATCCACATTGGAAGATGTGACAATATGATTTTTTTACGCACCTACATATACATGGATGTGAATCATTGTAAATTAAATTAAAATTAAAATTTAGTTTACAAAAAAAAGAATAATTATAAAAATATAAATATAAATAAAATAATAATTAAATTATGAAACACCAAGTACTCTTGATGTATCTTGAATGTTGTGAATTTTCTTTTGCATCTCGAAGAAACCTTTCGCCCTAAACTTGTGTAAGATAAATATTAAATGTTGTGAACATTATGAATCTCCTTTCATCTCTCTCTCTCTCGGGATAAATAATTTCATTTCGTATCTCATTTCATTTTGTGATGAATATTTTAATTATAAAATATCTTATTTAATTAGTGGAAATCAAAAATTATAGAAAAATGAGAGTACGTAATTGGAAATGTTATTGAGTAAATAAGTGGATGAGTGGGATAAGGAAGTTTTTAATTGTTGTTATTATTATTTCAAAAGACCTATCTAATCAAAAAATAATTTAATCAAGAAATTCAAATTTTGAGAGATCAAAATTAACCAAATTAATTACAGTTAAAGACCGTTGTGTTAGATGTAAACTTTTTATAATGTACCTATAGTATCAAACTATATAAATAACAATAAATAAATAAAATAGGTTCATTAAGAAGTAAAGAACAATAAATAAATTAAATTTGGATATGTTGACAATTTAATACTAAACAAATTAAAAATAAAAGATACTGACAATGGAAAAAAAAACTTAGATAATAAAACTTTCATATAGTGTTAAATTGTATACAAAGAAATGATAGAGATAAAAAGATGAAATAATATATCATTGATAATATTGTGTCCACATTTTAATTTTTTATAATTTTTTTAGAATTATAATTTAATTTGGGATATGTCATATCATATTAAAAAATATTTTTTCAAGTTTGAGTGACATAAGTTTTAATTGAATATTTTTTTTAATTTTTGAGGAGAAATTTACTATAAATAATATTATGCTAATATTTACATTCCTAACATTTCTTAAATCATAAATAAATTTGATAGAAATACATAATATTTTAATTAAATTTTCTTTATGTATATGTTTTTATTGAAAGCTACTATTAATTTTTTATTAGAGAGGGAGAGAGAGTATAAAAAATATTAAAAATATCATTATGGATAGTTGGTAGGTTTTAATGATTATGATAGAAAATTAAGAAATTTACAATTAATACCAACCAATCAAATAATTCATTTTAAATAATTCAAAATTCTAAGAATTGAGAATTTGGTCAAAATTGAATATTATAGTCAACACACCTTCTTCAAATATATAATAGTATATATATATATATATATATATATATATATATATTCATAAGTTGCTGTTGCACTGACCAGTTCAAATTTTGAGTCCCCAGAGTTCATATGACAAGTCATAGTTTGTGGACCAGGTTTTGAAATCCTTTCCTTCTATCCACCTAATGTTCACATTTAGTCGTACAAAAAGCTTACATGTATATATATGAAATTTTTGTCGGTACTTTTTTCAATGTTTATTTATACTAACAGCGATATTGATGGCAGGGATAGGAACATAAGCAGTATTGATATGATTATTTTACTGAAATTTACATTGATGTAGTTAATTCACTTTCTCCAGATTGACTTGATAATACATTTGTTCTTTTGTTTATTTGGTTGGTTGTGACTGGTTGTTGTATCTATGTTAATCATAACGAATTTTGAAACTAAACAACTAGACAACAAAGTCCAAATTTTGTACCAAATACCAACTGAAGGTTGATTTAAGTATCTAATTGTAACAACTGCTAAACTTGTCTAGACATGAGGCCAATTGAACTCAACTTTGGTTATTGTTAAATGATTTATGGAGTTTGGAACCATATAACAACTCATCTCGTTTCTTGCTACTCATTGATGTGTATATATCCAATTCAATCGCGAACTGTTACATGTATATGTTATCATATTTTGATCAAGTACTTTATAATACAATTAAGCAATCGAGCTATACATATCAGTTATTTATATCAGTGCTTGCAAATTAAGAACAAACTATTACGTCAATAGTTACTAATTATTAAATGCAAAGAAGCTATTCTACAACAGGCATAAACTGTTATTTAGCAAATCAACACAAATTAGTAAAACTAAAAGTATTTACACCCTTTACCTTTTCTTTGAAAGGCTTTCACCTCACTAATAAGGTAAGATCTTATCGGTGGGTATGTAGTATGTACATAATAAGGTATAACAAAATAACTCATCATTTAGCTCTAAGCTTATTGTCTTTGGTAAAACGCACCATATTATTGACGGCATTACGGTAAGTAATTTTTTTAAAATTTTTTACTACAAGGTAAGAATCGGTGAAATCCTTTGATGGATTGGCGGTCGATTTTCTCAATCCATCCGATAATATTCGTGAATATTTCTGTTGGGAAACTCGGGTAATTTTCCACTCAAGCTACAACTAGTGAATTGTACTGATTCGATAATTTCCAGGAAAGACTACTGAGCAGTCTCCTTAGACAAAATTATCATTCCAAATAAATTCCCAGGAAAGACTGGAGGGGTCACAAATGGTCCCACTTAAAACCCAGTCTCCTAGACAGAACTTACTTGCACAGTATATTATCACAACCTAAACCCGACAAATAAATATTGAATACTATACTAAAACCGAAAAGAAACAAATCAAATGCGGAATAACTAAAACCGAAAAGAAACAAATCAAATGCGGAATAACTAAAAGAGATAAGGAAAGAACACACCCGAAAAATTGATAACGGAGTTCGGCCAATTATGCCTACGTCTCCAAGCACTACTCACGCAGCCTGCTCTTTTAATTTGGGAGAAGAGAATACAAATTTTGGGATGATAAACTAGGAAGGGAAAGAGCCATTTTATAGCATTAAGGAACTTCCATCTTCCTTAACTAAGCAATGTGGGAGAAATTAAGCCAAAACATAACAAATCTCCACCTTGGCACAATTTCTGGTCCCACCAAATGCAAATATTCTCAATCAAACAAAAAACGATCTTCGTAGTGCTTCCAATTTGCGCCTTCAGGCGCTAACTCAAATATGCAGGATATTGACCAAGTCTAAACAATGTTTAAACTTGACTTTTGTCACCACCTTGGTCATCATATCTGCAGGATTCTCCGTAGTCCGAATCTTTTGGAGAAGTATCTCCTGTTCTTCGAGAATTTCCCGCACAAAGTGATAGCAAACATCAATATGCTTCGTTCTTGCATGAAAAACTTGGTTCTTTGCTAAGTGAATAGCACTCTGACTGTCACAATAAACCTCAACGTGTTTCTGACCAACTCCCAAGCCTTTTAGCAATCCTTGAAGCCAAATTGCCTCCTTCACAACTTCTGTAACTGCCATATACTCTGCCTCTGTTGTAGACAAAGCCACTGTTGACTGCAAAGTAGACTTCCAACAAATTGGCGCCTTGGCTAAAGTGAACAAGTAGCCAGTTGTAGATCGCCGCTTATCCAAGTCACCTGCATAGTCAGAATCACAATATCCAACTACGCATTGACCAAGCAATTCATCCCGCTCAAACACTAAGCCAACATCTACAGTACCTTGAATATACTGTAGAATCCATTTCACAGCTTGCCAATGATCCTTGCCAGGATCATGCATATATCTACTCACAACACCAACTGCCTGTGAAATATCGAGTCTCGTACACACCATTGCATACATCAAGCTTCCAACTGCATTAGCATATGGGACTTTCACCATGTATTCTCGTTCTTCATCTGTCTTTGGAGATAACTGGCTGCTAAGCTTCAAATGAGGAGCAAGCGGAGTACTTACAGGTTTGGTATCTTCATTTATACCAAAACGTTGTAATATCTTCTTCAAATACTGCTTCTGTGTCAGCCAAAGCTTGCCTCTCTATCTATCCCGACTTATCTCCATGCCGAGAATCTTTTTGGCTTCTCCCAAATCCTTCATCTCAAACTCTTTACTCAACTGAGCCTTCAATTTGTCAATTTCAACTTGACTCTTTGATGCTATCAGCGTATCATCAACGTACAAGAGTAGGTAGATATAGGACCCATCTTGAAGTCTGCGCAAATACACACATTGATCGTATTTGCTTCTTGTGTACTTCTGACCCATCATAAACTTATCAAATCGTTTGTACCATTGTCTCGGTGATTGCTTCAATCCGTATAACGATTTGTTAAGTTTACAAACCCAATTTTCTTTACCAGCAACTTTGAATCCATCTGGCTGAGACATATAGATTTCCTCCTTCAAGTCACCGTGTAGAAACGCGGTCTTCACATCAAGTTGAGCTAGCTCCAAATTCAACTGTGCTACCAAGGCCAACAAAATTCTAATGGAGGAATGTTTAACAACTGGAGAAAATACCTCATTATAATCAACTCCCTCCTTCTGAGCATAGCCTTTAGCTACCAATCTTGCCTTGTAGCGAACATCATTCTTGACAGGAAATCCTTCTTTCTTTGCAAATACCCATTTGCATCCAATTGCTTTCTTGCCTTTTGGTAACTGTGTCAACTTCCATGTCTTGTTCTTCTCAAGAGATTGCATCTCTTCTTCCATTGCATCTTTCCATCTACCATTTTCTGAACTTCGGATGGCTTCTGGAAAGGTGGATGGGACTTCATCAACAACTGAAAGTGCATAAGCTACCATGTCAACAAAACGAGCAGGTTTCTGAATTTCTCGTCTTGTCCTTCTAACAGCAATTGAATCTGGCTGCTGTTGAGGTTCTTGGGTCGGAACCTCTTCCTCATCTGACTCTTCTTCTGCCTTGGGAGAGTCACTAATGGTGCTTTTTTCTGGGCTCACCATTATCTGTTCAAACTCCACCTGCTTCGGCGTACACTCCACCTGCTGTGGAGTATCATCAATTCCTCCTTGAGTTACCTTATGCAACATGGCAGATTCATCAAAGGTAACATCCCTGCTGATGATGGTCTTCTCTGCCTCTAGACACCAAAGGCGATATCCTTTAACTCTAGCATTGAAGCCCATAAACAAAGCTTTCTTTGCTCGTGGATCCAACTTTGATTCATTTACATGATAATATGCAGTAGAACCAAAAACATGCAAAGAATCATAATCTGTTGTAGGTTTCCCGGACCATACCTCTAAAGGAGTCTTGCAATCTATTGCGGATGACGGCAAACGATTTACGAGATGTTGAGCATATGTCACAGCCTCAACCCAAAACTTTCTGCCTAACCCAGCATTAGACAGCATACAACGAACTTTCTCCACTAGTGTTCTGTTCATACGCTCCGACACCCCATTCTGTTGTGGTGTTTTTCTGACTGTGAAGTGCCGAACTATGCCAAACTCTTGGCATGCCTCCAGGAAAGGATCACTCTTGTATTCTCCACCGTTGTCTGTTCGGAGAACTTTGATCTTTCTTCCAGTCTGATTCTCAACTTGAGCTTTCCACTTAAGGAAATCTCCAAGCACTTCATCCTTCTTCTTCATAGTAAACACCCATACTCTTCTGAAAAAATCATCAACAAAAGTGACAAAATAATGTCTACCTCCAAGAGATGGAGTTTTGGAAGGTCCCCATACATCTGAGTGCACATAATCCAAAATACCCTTGGTATCATGGATGGCAGTGCCAAATTTCACTCTTCTTTGTTTTCCCAGAACACAATGCTCACAAAATTCTAATTTGCAAGTCTTCGTACCTTTCAACAATCCTTTCTTAGCAAGAATTTGCAAGGATTTTTCACCAGCATGTCCCAAACGCATATGCCACAGCTTTGTCGCATCTGCATCCTTCTTGCTACTAGATGTTGCAGTTGCTACTTGATAGTAATACATATTATTATTTCTCACGCCTTTCAACATCACAAGTGCTCCTGAAGTTGCTTTGAGAATTCCATCTCGCATCATCACAACTAGGCCTTTTGACTCTAAGGCCCCCAAAGAGATGAGATTCTTTTTCAAATTCGGAACGTACCGTACATCTTTCAAAACTCTTGTAGATCCATCATGATTCCGCAGCTTGATTGATCCATCAGGATTATCATTGCCCATGTAAACAACTCCACCATCACGTTCTTCAAAATCAAAGAACCACTCCCGGATGGGAGACATATGGTAGGTACAACCGGAATCCAAAATCCACTCGTCTGGATGGGATGTTGAAGGTGATACCACCAAAGAGACATCTGACTCTGCATCACTTTTGCATTCTGCAACATTTGCATCTTGCTGAGCCTTCCCTTTATTCTTCAACTTTGGACAATCTTTCTTCCAGTGCCCTTTCTCATGACAGAAAGCACACTCATCTTTGGCAACTCTGCTCTTCGATTTTGATCTTCCTCTTCTTCCCTTTGACTGGCTCTGCTGACGACCTCTCGCCACTAATGCTTCATCTGCTGTAGTTACTTTGTTTCTCATTTTATCTTGTTTTCTCAATTCATGACTATACAATGCAGAACATACATCATCTAAAGATACATTCTCCTTCCCATGAAGTAAAGTAGTTTCTAAGTGTTCAAATTCATCGGGAAGAGATGACAACAACATCAAAGCCAAATCTTCATCTTCAAATTTTACATCTAAGTTTAACAGGTCTGCTACTAATTGTTGAAACAAAGTGATGTGATTATTCATAGTAGTACCTGGTTGATAATCAAACCGGAACAACCTCTTCTTCATAAGGAGCTTATTCTGACCATTCTTTTTCAGAAATTTCTCCTCCAACGCCTTCCACAATTTATGTGTAGAAGTCTCATTCTTGAATGCATACTTCTGCTCTCTGGACAGGCACGATCAAATTGTTCCGCATGCTAACCGATTTATGATACTCCAATCCTTATCTTCTATGTATTCTGGTTTCTTTTTTTCAATGGCGATGTCAAGACCCTGTTGGAAAAGGAAGTCCATGACCTCGCCTTGCCACATGCCGAAATGGCCAGTACCGTCAAATATCTCAACCGCCAACTTCAAACTTGATATTGGAAACCTTGGCCATGAGGACGAGGAAGCCGATGTCCCTTGTGTCATATTTGATATAACACTATTTGTTGGTGGAACTTCTGACGCCATTACAAACTCGAATGATAGTATTCAATATAAACAATATTACAAACAGACCTAGGACGAACCTTCGGCTCTGATACCACTTGTTGGGAAACTTGGGTAATTTTCCACTCAAGCTACAACTAGTGAATTGTACTGATTCGATAATTTTCAGGAAAGACTACTGAGCAGTCTCCTTAGACAAAATTATCATTCCAAATAAATTCTCAGGAAAGACTGGAGGGGTCACAAATGGTCCCACTTAAAATCCAGTCTCCTAGACAGAACTTACTTGCACAGTATATTATCACAACCTAAACCCGACAAATAAATATTGAATACTATACTAAAACCGAAAAGAAACAAATCAAATGCGGAATAACTAAAAGAGATAAGGAAAGAACACACCCGAAAAATTGATAACGGAGTTCGGCCAATTATGCCTACGTCTCCGAGCACTACTCACGCAGCCTGCTCTTTTAATTTGGGAGAAGAGAATACAAATTTTGGGATGATAAACTAGGAAGGGAAAGAGTCCTTTTATAGCATTAAGGAACTTCCCATCTTCCTTAACTAAGCAATGTGGGAGAAATTAAGCCAAAACATAACAATTTCTTCATACAAGACTTCAAATTTGTGACTGTTTTTCCATGAGATAATAACAATTCATTACTAATCTTTCTAAAAATCATCCACTTGTAAGCGAATATTAATTGTTTCAAACACATGCAAGATTCATTTCACAGTAAATCAAAAAAAAAAAAAGAAAAGGAAAAAGAAAAAAGAAATAACAATAACAAAAGAAAAGAAAAAAGGCAGAAAAGGAAGAAGCTTGACAGCACAGAGTTTGATGCCTTTGACATAATAGATATGTATCCCGCCTTTAGAGACGTGGCGAGTGTAACATTTTGAATTTTGACAATCCACGTGCGTGGGGGTTGCTGTGCGTGTGTGTTATTTAAAAAAACAAAAAAAAGTTTTACAGTGCAGAAAATTGACAAATGACCATTAAAGTAAATGGACAAAAGTAGATGATAGGTGGTAACAAGTAAGGGTGAACCTTCTTTGATATTCAGCCAAAAAATTGCAGGAAAAGAATTTTAAGAAAGGGCCCCAAAATCATTTGATTGGAACTACACTTCCGCAGAGTTAACCCTCATTTCATCCAATCTCTTTTGCCAGCCAGCCAGCCAGGGCATACACATTCCAGGCGTGATTCCCATTATTAGGCTATTAGAAACCACCCCATTTTTTTTTTCTCCCTTAAATTCATCAATCTTATTTATTTATTTATTTTATTGTTGTTGTGTGACTGATTGATAAACTTTTATGGGTCTAAATGGTATCCAGGGGTTTTATTTTTTCTTGGTTTTGTTTTTATTATTATTATTATTATTATTCACTGCTGCTGCTGTTTGGAGTTGCGTAATGCCAAACATAAAATTCTAAAGACAAATTGATTTGCGACAATAATGTGGGTCAATTTTCATGAAAAGAGCAATACTAGTTCTTGTCTGGGCTGGGCTGGGCCTACATGTGGTCCTATCTTGTGTGGTCCGGGATATCATAGGTAATGGGCTACATCGTCATCACATGATTCAGTGTGGGCCCTCCGTTTTCGAAATTTCGATTTTTGTGATTTTTTTCTCTTTGGTGATAGAAATGATAAATTACATCATCATATAAGATTTTCGATTAATGACAATATACTAAAGAATAACCACAAAAACCAGAAAATTAACTAAAAATAACTTTTCTTTCAAAAGGAATTGAATTCTTGTTGTGTATAGACGAAATATATTCGCAACAATTATTTAATAGATTTCAAAATTTTTACATTCATTTGTCAGGTATGATTTGTATTCTGTTTAGAAGGCGAGAGTACCGTGTAGAAATAGTTATTTTAATAGAAAATTAGAAATATATATTGTGTGAATGGCAATAAAATCTCGTCGGACTATTTTTGAAAATTTAAATATCCAATATTTATTGATTCTGGAAAATAAAATTTATGTTTGGGCCCACTCGACAATTTTATAGTTCAAAAACGTTGTTCGTTAGTGGGCTACTAGTGGAGGATCTCGACAGGCCCGCAACTGTGGGACTAAGGTTGCTAGATAGAGAGAGACGCCAATGGGCTAAAAGGACCCAGATAGGAATTCCATCAAGAAGTTGGCAACGGATAAATTGTAAGTACAATAATATAACAGTGCCTAAACGGAAAATTCTCACCTTCGTCGAATCCAATCAATCATATTATAGTTGTAGTGTAATTGATCATTATCTCAAAATTATATATTCCAATAACATTGCAAATGTAATACACTCACTACGTGATTAGTACTGATTCGATCCAGTCACTTTTGGGCCAACAATTTATACTACTGTAATAATACAATACTCTTAAGTATCTCTCACATTATTATTATATAACGATATGCTGTGTTTTATAATAGTTTAAGCAATTGTCTCCTTATAAACTACACTCTAGGTTATTTCTTGTTATGTTTGGATATCTGTATGAGGATTTCATTGACTAAATACAAGAATGCGCCGTGATTTCTAATGATTTGTACAATACCCATATCCTAAACTAGTTTTTGAAGCAATGTGAGCCAAAGTCCACTTTCTATAACATTGTGGGGTGACTTTATAAGGGCTTGAAAATGTGAAAAATAAAGTTAATTTTTTGGAAATTTAACCTTTGAATTTTTTGTTTCCTAAAGTACATGCATTTTCTAGGTTTGATTCAAAGTCTCTAGACTAGAATTAAAAGATTTTTTAAGTGTATTTTAATTCCATAGTTTGAACACAACTTTCTATGTAATTATTCGATTGAGTAGTATAAATAGATGACTTCCCTAACCGTTTTGTAATAAGCCGAATTTGTTAAAATAAGTTTTCTAGTGAAATATTTTCTTATAACTTTCATTCTAAAAGTTCTTTATATTTTTAGGCACATTATCTTTTTTGGTAATTGGCACATTGCACACTCTAAACACACCTAATTGGCACTATACACCCTAAAATTGAAATTTTGACATTTTGCACCCTCAAAAATACATTAGTTTGACACTTTGCACCCTCCACCCATTCCCATTGAAATTTTTCATTGAAAATAATATTCCGGCCAAATATTAAAAGGGAAAATTTGATATTTATATAAAATTAAATAGATAAAGTAATAAATTGAACATGGACTTCTTCATAAAAACTAGGATACAGTACCAAAAAAATTGGAGAAAAATAAAAGGCAAATGAACTCATCTTGATGGCTTGAGCATTTTTCAATATTTCTTCAACTTTTCACTTAATTTTTAGCAACAAATTGAAAAATCTTGACTATTGAAGATAGATAATAAACAATTATGAAAATAGTAAAAGAAGATGTTGACAGCGAAGAGGCATTGCACATTGAGAATATGCGATAAAATATTTCTTTTTTGCTACTTTGTACTGGTTTTTATATTAAACTATGTATTATCATACACAAATTCGTATCATTGTCACTCAATGATAAGTTTATTTTTCGAGGTTATGAGGTGTTTTTAAAATGATAGCAAATATGGCATTGCCAAAATGAATTAATCTTTTACTAGTGAGGTACTAAATTTAGGATAATTATTGGTAATATCTAAGCCAAGTTTTCAAGTTATAAGATTATCTTTTGATTTTCAAATTACCTTCTGAATTTATATATTTTTTAATTTTGGCCAGAATATTATTTCCAATGGAATTTTTTAATGGGAATAGGTGGAGGGTGTAAAGTGCCAAACTAATATATTTTTAAGGGTGTAAAATGCCAAATTTTGAATTTTAGGGTGCAATATGCCAATTTCCCTTATCTTTTCTCTTGGTTGATTCTTCCACGTTTTTGGTTGTCGATCATGGCCAACATAAGTTATTTGTTTTGATGTTTGTTATATTTTTACAGAAAAATTCTTTTCTCATAAGTTTACTTTTTGAAATCGAAGTAGGCCCAAGTTCGTATTCTTCTCCATATATACTATGAAACTTTTGTCCAAATTAACCGGAACCCAGAGCTAAAGTTTCTAATTAAATGTGAGTGATAATATTATCATATTATGTATTGCACCACTGAACAGGGTTCTAGGTAAATGATAATATTATGTATTGCTCGACAGAATTGTGCTCCAGTAAGTGCATAGAGTTTGGTTATTAATACGTGATATGTTATTTAATATTATCAAAACATTATCTTACTTCATAAATTAGCCATTATAAAACTCTAAAGTTAGATAAATGCATTGGTGAATGACTGTTGAATTACTCTGGGAAGGGAGACTATTATGTTTTGCATCAATATTGATGCGGTTAAGTCTTAAGAAGCGTGCAAGAAGATGGAGACTATGCTTTTGGTAGGTTGAATGTTTTTATAAGAAATCTGGTCCTAATCAGAATACGTTGTGTGTGTGTATATATTGTTAAAGTAGTGTCCGGCAAGCTAATGAGATTGACGATACTTTTAAATACTCTTTGTAACGAACAATCTTTTCGATTAATAAAAGAAATAAAAGTTTATACTTTTTTGACCACCTTCATCATAATATATAAACTATATGCCTATGGTTGAAGCTCCTAAATCACATAAGGCTATGGGACTAAAGCGTGATCTAAATCACTCCAAGTTGAATAGTCTAACAAATATCATGGGCATTAACATGACTCGGATTAAGACTTGTACTTATGACATATCTCAAATGGGAGGATGCCTTGTTTCATAGACATTGAATGTAGAGACATTCATATACATAAGTAGGTGCTCATTAGAGAATGAGTTCACTGAGGATCCCATCGAAAAACACTTAAATGGGAGCACTAGTTGCACATCAAATTGGGATTGTTTCTCAACTTGTGGTGTGCATTAATTAGTCCTTGGACTTGAGGCTCCACAGTAATCTTGTATGTGTGAATTTATACTTTGATATAGGCACTGATCTCGTGGCGGGTCTTATGGCGCCTATGTTGGGTATAGATCTCTCATATATGAAGGTTTGTGAGAGTCAATAAATAATCTATTTGCTCACCTTGTAAAGTGAGTGAATCTCCTATGTGTTCTATTTTAACTAATCTACGAAAATCCGTAGCTACGGTAGAGACAATGATTAGAAATGAGCTTTCTAGATCGATTGTCGAAAAGACTAATTATAAATAAGAACCATAGAATTGAAGTTAAAAGGATTTCTGATAAATCTCGTATTCTATACCTCAATCGAGAGATTAGATAATAGAAGGAATGTATTTGTACGTTAATCATAAACAGATAGGTTCATGCATTACACTTCACCTATTAACTAGGCGTCGTGGGCTCGTTGTTGGACATCGACCGCGATAAATGTGTACTATGAATTAGAATGAGTTTTAATTCATAAGTGATTAATTAAATAAATTTAATTAATCGGTTGATGAATTTATCATCTAAAATATCGCAATGAGTTGCGAGCCCATTTTTAATCAATTGGTGAGCCTAAGGGATTATACACAAATGAATGGATAAACACCTAAACGTATATGAAACATTTGATTGGATTAAATCAAAGTGTTGATTTAATCGATTGAGATGGAATATATATTTGATTGACTAAGTTAATTAATTAATTGATAAATTTTAATTGAATCAATTAGTTGATTAAATTAAATTAAATTAAATTAAAATGTTAATTTATTTGGGCTTGAGAGCCCAATCCATTAATTAATTAGATATTAATTAATCAATATAATATATTAAGTTAATTGATGGACTCAATTAAATTAAATAGTTAATTTAATTGAATAAAATTAAAGAGTTAATTTAATTGAATTTTTAAGGCCCAAGGCCATTAATTGATCTGGTGGACTAATTCAATTTAGTGAAATTGATGGAAGAATCAATTAATTACGAATTAATTGATTAAATCAATTAAATAGAAATTTAGTTGATTTTTTATTAACATAAGAATAAAAATTCTTATCATCATCAAACTAGAAATTAAGTGGCAGTCTATTTCAAAGAATTTGAAATAGATTAGAAGAATTATTGATATATATATACAAATAAATATTGGTGTATATGATATATATATATATATATATATAGAACCCAAATATATATATAATTATACACGTATGGAGATATATATACATATATATTATATGATCATATTATGATTCCATAATATATATATATATATATAATATACGAATGGATATATACACACACACATGTGTATATCAGATGTGGAGATAGAATTGAGTAGTGACCTCCAATTCTTGACTTCTCTTGGCCGTGTACAATGCGTACGAGGACGATTGAGATTATCACACATATGATCTACTATATATACGTGTATATATAGGCAGCAGAATGACCGTGGTTTTGTGGATGAGGAAAAATTAGTTTTCTCGATACATGACTTAGCACGTGAGAATGATTATATGACAATCATGATACGTTTATCTATTCCTTCTTGATTCAGTATAAGTTCTTAGTCCTTGATCATAGGACTAAGATATAATTAGAAAATAAATTCACTTTTCTCAGTTATTCCTAAAGGGTTTAGGAATTATACTAAAAGTTAAAATAGAAATAGTTTCATATATCATAATTTTTTTTTCCAAATCTATTAAATTAAAATTTTATGATAACAATATTACAGAGGGGAAAAAAAGAATTAATATTGTTGATAAGTCAACCTAAGAAGGTGCTAGTTATAATATTAGTATAACCTTAGGGGGTTTTTGGTAATTTTTGAAACCACAGGGGGTTTCTCGTAAATTAGCCTAATCTCAGGGTGGTCAATGTAAATCACCCAAAAAAGAGGAAGGGGCATTTTCGAAAATTCGAATAAGTTTGTAATATTTTTGAAACCTTAGGGGTTTTTGGTAATTTTTGAAAAAGTAGGGATTTTTTCGTAAATCAGCCAAACCTCAGGGGTGGTCAGTGTAATTTTTCCTAAAATTTAACTATTACAAGTATAAAAATACAAATTTGTCTACCGAAGATCGAGTTTGTTAAATTTCATTTTAACAACCATGTGATGAGAGTATAAGATGAAATGGAAAATATGAAAAGTTATGAGAAGTGGAGGTGTTCAAAACGGAGACGCAAAAGGCTCGTGTTTGGTATCTTATAAAATGAAAGAATCAAAGAATAATGTCTGTGTCATGGGCCAAAGAATCTTTAACGGATTCCTAAATGGCACCAAAAAAATATGATTTGACGTCACAAATTGTTGGTTTCCAAAGAATTAGGGCCCAAAGTTTCAGAGGGGATCGGTCGTGGTTGAATCGGATTGCAATAAGCTGTATACATAAGCGCTACGCATCCTTGTCCAATATTTCATTCTTTAGGGTTTAGGGTTTACTCAATTATGGGAGTGCTGTCATTTTTCCTCCTCTCTCTCTCTCTCTCTCTCTCTCTCTCTCTCTCTCTCTCATTTTTTTTTCAAATTCTAAATGATATTTATAAATAATAAGAACGTAATGAAAGCTTAATTTAATTTATTAAGCATAAGTAATTGTATAAGCATAAAATTTAATCTTATTGTTTCCCGGTTGGTTTAGTATAGTTCAGTTAATTGCTCTATTGAATTTAAACAAAAATTTCAGGACATGTTTTCTTCTTCTGCCACATTTAACCTTAGTTAAAGGCCCGTTGGTTTATATAACTATTTGTAATGGTTTGGGTTACCTTTTTTCTTGTCTACATTCCATGGTTATAATGATTATATGGTTTAAAAATTGCCCAACTTATTTACTTTCTTCTATTTGGTTTCAATAGTTCTAGAATATTTTGCCTTTTATGTCCCTCAATCCAACATAGGCATTTCCAAACAAAGGTTATTTGCCGTCACAATCTTGGCCCATGTAGAACCCCATTTCAATACACACAATACTTAGACAAAAAATAATTACATCATACTCTCGAGAGCTTGAATTATCGACACGGTAATATTCTGAAGAAAGTTGGCTCAAAAAAAAAAAAAAAAAGATGAAGAAAGAAAATATTGGATTTCCAGTGGCATTCATAGATCTATTTCTCCATCAAATTATTGATATATTTGTTGATTTTGAATATGCTCTCTTGTCTCTTTTGTGCCAAATCTCCATTCACATGCCTCCCGTGATGAATCTTGGTTAGAGCCTCAGTTCATGTCGGGCACTGCTACCTGTGGTCCGATTCAGGACTGCCGGGAGAGCTACGCAGTGTGCTTATACAAGTCCGGCAACAAAGAGGAGAGCAAAAAAAGAAAAAAACGAGAAAAATGAATAAGATATCAAGGAAAGAAAATGGAGGAGACTGCTGTGTTGTTCTATGCTATTTGCCTCCCAAAAATAGGGCTAAAAGGCAAAAGCAGGTAATTATTATGAACTTATGGTCCACATGCTCTTTTTACACAAGGCAAAATAAGGGTTAATTTATACCCACCAGCTTGGAGAGTCACAAGTGACTGCCTTTTTCATGCGTGGGAGCGCACGCGAGGGAGGGATAATTGCGGGCCAACGACCCTGCAAAGTAAATGTTAGAAAAAGAGAGTTAATTTGTGTAAACCTATGTTATCTATAAAAGTAAACGCATCCTTATAGTCTTCTTATTTAACTTTAATGCCTTTAGTTCCAAATGTTTGAAAGGAAAAATATAGTTTGAGGGAGTAAAATGTGAAGTATATGTTTTCATAATTTGAGAGGGTACAATACTAATTAGACCATGGTTGCGCTTGGTAGGAATTTATGGATGGGGTTGAATAAATATGCTACTCATAATTATGTTCCGTAGAATATTTTATGGCCCTTTCTAAGTTTCAAATTTGATATTTTATTCATCAATTTATGGGATAACCCATCCTACTATGGGGAATGGGAAGTGTAATACAATTGATTTGGATTGAATTGACAGAAATTGTAATTTGCTGTATTATTCTTATATTTACATGATAAACCCAAATTTAAAAGATTTTCGTAATTTTCTTCTAATACATATAGAAAAAAGAATACTACTAAACACTCTTTGAATGATACCTTATGAAATAATACTTACTACCAAACAAATTAATACAAAGAATTGATAATATATTTATAGTATGTGTATCTAGTTGTTTTGGTATCACAACCTATGTATATAGTGGTGGGGGATAAGGTAACATCTACCCTTTTCCATATTTGGCCTTGTCATGATTTGTAACTATTTAATTAATATTTGAAATTGGTTTTAAAGTGCATTAAAGTTTTACCTGATGGTCCCTGTTCAAATGGGAAACAAGCGCCAATAGAATTTTGCCTCAATAATGAGGTGAATGTTCCATAATTTTAAGGTTATAAGTTCAATTTTCTGTGAATATTAGTACTTTTCTAGTTTAATATTGGTTTCATCCAACTACATAGTAGTTTATGTTTAGTTATTAGTTAATGATATTCAATTATAATAATTTGATTTTTATTTGGAATATTAATGTAATAAGTGTAATAGACGATTGATTGTAATTAATCCATTTTTTTTTAAATTGAATTGATGTAATTGATTACTTATAATAGATCCACTTAAAAAAAAAAGAAGAGGAAACAAGGATACAACATGCAAAATAAAATTGATACATATACACACACACATATATATATATATATGTCTAAAAGGCCATTGCTCCTATAGTATGTTATTACTCTCTATGTTGCTTTTTATTTGTCGCTTAAGGTTTTTGCATAGTGATTAAGGAAGACAATTGATATTTATAATTGTAGATTAATAAGACTAAATTTTTTTATCCGAGTCTACAACACTATTATATTCTTGTCTCCTTTTTCCTTCTCTCTCTCTCTCTCTTTAAATAAAAAAAAGACAAGAAAGAGATGTTTGCATGAAAAACACAGTCGATTATTATTTCCATATAAAAAATTTGTGCTATAAAAACCACAGCTACAAGCATTGATCTGCACCTCATCAACAAATAACAAGAAACTGATACAAACAAAAATCAAGCAGGTAGATAAAGATTACCAATTCTTAATTCTAGTTCTTTACATCTTTCCTATTTTCTCTCCTTCGCAATACCCAATTTATACTTTTTTCTATTTTTTAAACTTTTGCAATCCTCACCTCCTTCCAGGTCCTCTCTCTATAATTTTCTAACGTATCACACCATCCAATATTTCTTTTAACTCTTCAATTCCTATTAATTTATTTGTGTCAATCATTTAATAATTTTATTTTATATTTAATTATTGTTTTTACTTGTCATAAATGTAATAAATACTAAAACGTTTATATATTCATATAGAAAATTTAATAAGTATTTACAGTTTAAGCATATTATTAAATTACAATTCTTTCATTTTACAGACTCGTTGAGTGTTCCCACCAGCTAGTGTATATCAATGGCAGACTCCTCAATCTCCTTAGAAGATGACAAAAGCTGGGAAGAAGAGTTTATCAACGCTCTTGCTTCGAGACCAAGAGAAGCAGTTTCTCCACAAAGAGAAGAAGATTCTCGAACCCACTTCACCATTGAAATTCCACAAAAACAACAACAACAACATCAGCCGAGGCGAATGCTGCACAGAGTGCCACCGCACATGCGTGCAAACAACCATCTTTATGAACCAACCGTCTTCTCGTTTGGCCCTTATCACCGTGGTCGCCTGTCGCAGTTCCATGAGGTGGAAGATTGCAAAACACGGGCCCTCAATAGCATCTTGAAGTCGACCGCCAAGAGCAAAGGCTTCTTCTTTAGCAAGTTCCTCGAACGAGCAGATGAAATCAGACATTTCTATGGAGGAATCTCGAAACATGATTACACCAATAACGCATTGGCTGAAATGATGCTTCTTGATGCGTGCTTCATCTTCTATGGCTGTTTCGAGAGCATGTTCGTCAAGGACAATTACCGATGCCTTTCAGACCAACTCGGCGAATCTGCCATGGCACTCCTGCAGGATCGTGATTGGCTAATCTTGGAGAATCAGGTTCCATTTTGGGCAATCAAGCTCTTAATCAGCCTAACACATGAAGACGATCATCAAGGGGTAGATCAATTCCTTTGCAAGGTTTTAAGTTTTCAGTGTTATTGGAGGTTCGATCTGCTGACACAACTTCCATGGGAGGAAGAAGGTGAACCTCTTCACCTTCTTGAATCCGTTCGTGTAACTCTTCTCAAAGAGCAGCACGAAGGTAATCACAATAATGGACGTTGTGGTCGAATTTGTTCTAAGATATTCAAATGGATTATTGGAAGACATGATGATGATGGTGATGTTGTTGTTGATCGGAGGAACACCAGCTTTGACACTAATTTCGACCAACTGATGAACAAGGCGTTCCGTTCTGTGACGGATCTCAAAGCTAAGGGAATTCGATTCGGGCCGAGTTCCAAATGCTTAAAAGACATCAAGTTTAATTCCTATGGTTTCTACGCGAAACTCCAGCTTCCCAGTCTTCTTATCACCAGTAACAGCAACATACTCTTCTCCAATCTAATAGCATTTGAAGTGTCCCCAGGAGCCGATACAGATTTTGAGGTTACAACGTATGTTAGCTTCATGCAATCACTGATTGAAAGGCCTAAGGACGTTAAGGAGCTCCGAGAAAAGGGCATATTGTTATCCACGGCAACTGATGAGCAAGCCCTGAAAATGTTCAAAGAATTAAATACTCATGGAATAGACAATTTTTTAATTTTTAGGAATATCAAGAAGAGAATTGATGATTACTGTGATAGCAGGGCCAAAACATGGATGGCTGAGCTGATTCACACTTACTTTCGTAATCCGTGGTCTGTTATGGCTCTCATCATCGCCGCCATTCTTTTGTGCCTCACTTTTCTCCAGACTTTCTACACGATGAATCCCCCCAAGTAACACTATTAAATTGAAAATGTATAAGATGTTGGATTGATGTGCTCCATTGATTGAAAAATATATTATTGCCCTTTTATCATCACTATCTTCTTGATCTGAATTTGTGTATATCCCATTTAACTTCGGCAAACAAATTTTCAATTCATTCATTTATTTTATTAGACTAATCGGCCAATTTTCAAATATATGTGGTGGATTCATGTTTTATGAGTACACCAAAAAAAAAAAGATTGAAAACTGGCGAAAATGCGGCAGGAATTTAAAAAATCCAACAAGTTTCAGATGCAAAGAGCACTGCCACAAAAGCCCTCATTGGTTTTATTTATTTCCGTCGCACACTTGTAGGTAGTTGACGACAGCTGAAAAGTTTGGAGAAAAATAAAAAGCAAATGAACTCATCTTGATGGCTTGAATATTTTTTAATATCTCTTCAATTTTTTACTTAATTTTTAGCAACAAATTAAAAAATCTTGACTATTGAAAATAGATAATAAACAATTATAAAAATATTAAAAAAAGATGTTCGCAACGAAAATGCATTTCACATTGAGAATAGGCCATAAAATATTTCTTTTTTGCTACTTTGTTCTGGTTTTTTTTATTAAACTATACACTATTATACACAAATTCGTATCATTGTCACTCAATAATAACCTTATTTCTCGAGGTTATGAGGTGTTTTTAAAATAATAACAAATATAGCATTGCCAAATTGAATTAATCTTTTACTAGTGAGGTACTAAATTTAGGATAATTATTGGTAATATTTAAGCCAAGTTTTCAAGTTTTAAGATTATCTTTTGATTTTCAAATTACCTTCTAAATGTTAGAGATTTTTTTAATTTTGGCTGGAATATTATTTCCAGTGGAAATTTTTAATGGGAATAGGTGGAGGGTATAAAGTGCCAAACTAATATATTTTTAAGGATGCAAAATGTCAAACTTTGAATTTTAGAATGCATAGTGCCAATCAAGTCTGTTTAGAGGGTGCAATGTACCAATTTCCCTTATCTTCTCTCTTGGTTGATTCTTCCACGTTTTTGGTTGTCAGATCATGGCCAACATAAGTTATTTGTTTTGTTGTTTGTTACATTTTCACAGAAAAATTATCTTCTCATAAGTTAACTTTTTGAAATCGAAGTAGGCCCAAGTTCATATTCTTCTCCATATATACTATGAAACTTTTGTCCAAATTAACCGGAGGCCAGCGCTAAAAGTTCCTAACTAAATGTGAGTGATAATATTATCATATTATGTATTGCACCACAGAACAGGGTTCTAGGTAAATGATAATATTATGTATTGCTCGACAGAATTGTGCTCCCGTAAGTACATAGAGTTTGGTTATTAATACGTGACATGTTATTTAATATTATCAAAACATTATCTTACTTCCTAAATTAGCCATTATAAAACTCTAAAGTTAGATAAATGAATTGGTGAATGGGGAAATTCTTACCCGCACCGGGTTCGGCCACACTATGACTAATGAGGTGATGAGTGTTTTACACTTGCCATGTGATTGGTGTACAGTTTAGGGAGAGTGACCAATCACATGACAAGTGTATTAACACTTGCTATATGATTGGTTGGGAGCGGCCAAGCCGGGTCTGGGCAAGAATTTTCCTGGTGGGGAAATTCTTACCCGCACCGGGTTCGGCCACACTATGACTAATGAGGTGATGAGTGTTTTACACTTGCCATGTGATTGGTGTACAGTTTAGGGAGAGTGACCAATCACATGACAAGTGTATTAACACTTGCTATATGATTGGTTGGGAGCGGCCAAGCCGGGGTGAATGACTGTTGAATTACTCCGGGAAGGGAGACTATTATGTTTTGCATCAATGTTGATGCGGTAAGTCTTAAGAAGCGTGCAAGAAGATGGGGACTATGCTTTTGGTAAGTTGAATGTTTTTATAAGAAATCTGGTCCTAATCAGAATACGTTGTGTGTGTATATGTATGTATGTATATATTTTGTCTTTAATTTGTTATGTACAATTTTCATATGGAAAGGCTATTTAGATGTATTTATAGACCTATTTCTCTTAATACAACATAATTAAAAAGAGTACTATCTATGCCGATCAAGATGAAGGTTTGTCAAAAATACAGTTCAAATTGTTCGATATCTCGTTTTATAATAGTGTGACTGATATATTCATTTAATTAGTTGATTGATTGTTATGCTTGTGGTGTTAATTAGAAATATTCCATTGAATGTTTTTACGATGTTCCTCAAAAATTAAATGTAATGATATAAAAGATTTATGAGAATTTGTTCATATAGATAATTAATTGATGGGCTCTTAAAGGGGGCATAATGGGGCACCATTAATGAGTTGATCGTTTGCTGGAACCTTTAAATGAACCTCTTACCTGTAATCACAAATATTTTTTCAACCATGAAAAAAAAATCACAAATATCTTTTTATATGGATTCTCTTGCAATTGCCACTCAAAACATCCGGCACCCACCCACAAAGAAAGAAAGCCCACAAAGAAAGAAAGAAAGAAAGTATGTAAAAAACAAAAAGAAATAACAGGATGCTGATAAGCTTAAAATATATTCACTTTTATGTGCTTATTTTGTGTGATTTTCATTGATTTTATCAAGTTTTTTAAAGTTCTAAAGATAAAATTTGTGTTTCGATAGAACAAAACTTTAATTCAATCAATTAAAAGTGTGTTTATACCTTTAAAACACGATATTTACAAGATTTCGATGCATGCATCCCCTCATAAGCATTTGGTGTTGTTATCATAGAAAATTGGGACTAAATTGAGATGAAAACGCAGAGAGTATGTCAAGACGACCAAAGCCATTTTGATGCGCATTTGGCCGTCTTGACGTGCATCTAGTCAATGCAATACATGCCGAAACAACAAGGCCGTTGGCATGCCTTGACCGTTTCGGCAGGTATAGAAGACCCCCAAAACATGCACAACAAGATGGCCAAAGCCGTCTTGATGTGCAGAAACAATTTCGTCAAGTGATTTTGCAAGGCAACAAAACGACCAAAGCCGTTTTGACACCCCCAAAGCTGTTTTGGCCAACATGTTCATACAAGGAAACCTTCTTCTACTAGAATTCTAATGGCAGTTGCCCTACCACTATTTAAAGGTTTCTTCTATATGATTTCTGGGGGACCTTTGGCTAATTTTTTAAGAGGAGTTTAAGGAAGAAAGTTCCAGAAGGGTGACAATTCAATGATCAAGTTCTTCCATCTCTCAATATTATCGTCTCAAGCCTAGTTGCTTTTATAATTTCTTTTAGTTTTATCATACTTTTGTGTTGTTTTATTTTTGCTATGTGTAGCTAAATTAATTATAGGGTTCTAGGCTATTCGTTGATGAAACCCTTTTGTTTTTTTGTTTTTTTTCTGAATCCGTTTGATTTTAATTTACATACTTCCTATTTATAATTCAAAGTTTTATTACTAGTGAATTTCTGATCAATTTTTGCAAGTTTTGAGATTTTATATTCGACTACAAAATGATGTGTATAAAATCTGATTATTTGCTTTATAGACATAAGGAATGCATATGTTAGAAATAATCATGTTCTTATACAATTGGTTAGATTAATTAGTGAGGATTTTTTAACTAACACAGTTCTTGCACGTAATGGGTCAAGGGATTCATATGTAATCATGAAAGTACACATATAGTATTCCTTGGCACGCTTGTTTTGCTTTCGAAAAGAGATTATAAATATTTTCGTGAGTTGAATCGTGGAATGTGTATTATTATTATTATCAAAGGGGGTTCAAATAATTATGAAGGATGATTCAATTAACGATGCCTAGATTCTAATCCGTTCTTATTGAATTTTCTATTCATATTTATTTACTTTCTTTTATTTCATAAACTTCCAATCAAGTTTTGAAGCTTAGACAGTAAAGAATTTATAAGTTTTATGCTTGGTAACTCATTCCCGATGGGAACGATACTTCACTTTAACTTTATTACTTGAGTGACCTGTACACTTCAGAAAAATATGCAGCAAATGCCAAGGGATTCGAGGGTACAATTGCCTTTAAATTTATATTAAATCAAAATTTACATATCTTTTGTTCCTATAAAGCATATAAATATCTTCAATATTCTATAAAAATTTAATTTCGTTACCCCAAACAAAAAAGTCTGCCCTTGTTGTAAATCAATGTCCCAATTGAATTTAACCTGCAGAAATAAAGAATCCAACTCATGCAATGTAATTATGAAATATGCTCAAAAAGCAGGCAAAGTTGAGTCTGGCAAAGAATACATATCTATATATTTTCGAGTATCACGCGCGAATCAGCCCAACAACTTATCAGCGTGATCAATCAAGCCAAGTGTATCTTATCACTAATGTCCGAGTCATAAATTATTTATAAATACTCGTGTTCATTACAAAATATCTACACAAGACTTCGCAGTATGTAGACATTAATTAGCGAGGCTTATTGGGAACACTAGTACAGTACGTGGCACGTGAATTAAATATTTAATTTGGCAGGCCAATGTTTTTGTTCCAGTTACAAGCTAGTAATTTGTTGCTGATTATTCTATAATTTATAGTCACTTAGAAAGGAAAATACATACTGATGATGAGGTTTTCTAAAATTTAATATTGAGGTTCAAGTTAATGCTATTAAGATGTGTTGATTTCAAGTCACAAATAGTATTCCCTACTATGATAATAGTTGTTTTCTTTTTCTTTTTCTTGTTCTTGTTCTTTTATCACTCAGACATGGTGTTGGCTATGTTTTGAGACTATGAAAAAAAAAAAAAGAAGGCAATTTATATATATATATATATATATATATATATATATATATATACATGCGCTTCCACTTTAAAATAAAAAAAAAAAAAAAGACAAAATTGTATTGCATACAAAATCATCTCCTATGAAAAGTGAAGGTAGTCATACACGCTAAAGTTAGAGCCTTAAAACTAACCATACAATCTTTAATATGAATTCAGCTTTTTGAAAATTTCAAAATGAAATCTTTTTAAAGTGGCATAATTTGTTGTTAAAAATCATATTTTCAACTAATAAATAAATAATATTAAAATTTAACTATTACAAGTATAAAAATACAAATTTGTCTACCGAAGATCGAGTTTGTTAAATTTCATTTTAAAAACCATGAGATGAGAGTATAGGATGAAATGGAAAATATGAAAAGTTACGAGAAATGGAGGTGTTCAAAAGCGATACGCAAAAGGCTCGTGTTTGGCATCTTACAAAACGAAAGAATCAACGAATAATGTCTCAAATTATGGAAATTATGTCTGTGTCATGGGCCAAAGAATCTTTAACAGATTCCTAAATCCCACCAAAAAAGTTTGATTTGACGTCACAAATTGTTGGTTTACAAAGAATTAGGGCCCAAAGTTACAGAGGGGATCGGTCGTGGTTGAATCGGATTGCAATAAGCTGCGTACATATGCGTTACGCATCCTTGTCCAATATTTCAAAATGGTCCATTTCATTCTTTTCCTTTACTCAATTATTGGAGTGCTGTCATTTTTCCTCCTCTCTCCTTTTTTTTTTTTTTAACAAATTCTAAATGATATTTATAACAAATAAGAACCTAATGATAGCTTAATTTAATTTATTAAGCATAAGTAATTATATAAGCATAAAATTTAATCTTATTGTTTCCCGATTGGTTTAGTATAGTTCAGTTAATTGCTCTATTGAATTTAAATAATAATTTTAGGACGTGTTTTCTTCTTCTATCAAATTTAGCCTTAGTTAAAGGCCCGTTGATTTATATAACTATTTGTAATGGTTTGGGTTATCTTTTTTCTTGTCTACATTCCATGGTTATAATGATTATATGGTTTAAAAATTGCCCAACTTATTTACTTTCTTCTATTTGGTTTCAATAGTTCTAGAGTATTTTACCTTTTATGTCTCTCAATCCAACACAGGCATTTCTAGCCAAAGCTTACTTCACAAAGGTTATTTGCCATCACAATCTTTGCCCATGTTAAACCCTATTTCAATACACACAATACAGAGACAAAAAATAATTCCATCCTACTCTTGAGAGCTTGAATTATCGACACGGTAATATTTTGAAGAAAGTTGGCTCAAAAGAAAAAAGATGAAGAAAGAAAATATTGGATTTCCAATGGCATCCATAGATCTATTTCTCCATCAAATTATTGATATATCTATTGATTTTGTATATGCTCTCTTGTCTCTTTTGTGCCAAATTTTCATTCATATGCCTCCCGTGATGAATCTTGGTTAGAGCCTCAGTTCGTGTCGGTGCGCTGCTACCTGTGGTGAAGTTCCCCAATTCAGGACTACCGGGAGAGCTACGCAGTGTGCTTATACAAGTCCAGCAACAAAGATGACAGCAAAAAAAGAAAAAACGAGAAAAATGAATAAGATATCAAAGAAAGAAAATGGAGGAGACTGATGTGTTGTTCTCTGTTATTCACTTATTTGCCTCCCAAAAATAGGGCTGGAAGGCAAAAGAATGTAATTATTATACATGTACGGTCCACATGGTCTTTTTACACAAGGTAAAATAAGGGTTAATTTAAACCACCAACTTGGAGAGTCACAAGTGACTGCCTTTGTCATGCGTGGGAAGCAAAATTGTGGGCCGACGACCCTGCAAAGTAAACCTTAGAAAAAGAGAGTTAATTCGTGTAAACCTATGTTATCTATAAAAGTAAATGCGTCCTTACAATCTTCTTATTTAACTTTAATGCCTTTAGTTCCAAATGTTTGAAAGGAAAAATATAGTTTGAGGGAGTAAAATGTAAAGTATACGTTTTCATAATTTGAGAGGGTAAAATACTAATTACACAATGGTTGCGTGTGGTAGGAATTTATGGATGGGGTTGAATGAATATTCTACTCATAATTATGTTTCGTAGAATATTTTATGGCCCCTTCTAAGTTTCAAATTCGATGTTTTATCCATCAGTTTATGGGATAACCCATCGTACTATGGGAGGTGGGATGTATAATACAATTGATTTGGATTGAGTTGATAAGAATTGTAATTTATTGTATTATTCTTATATTTATATGATAAGCCCAAATTTAAAAGATTTTCGTAATTTTCTTCTAATACATATAGAAAAAAGAATACAACTAAACACTCTTTGAATGACACCTTACGAAATAATACTTACTACCAAACAAATTAATACAAAGAATTGATAATATATTTATAGTATGTGTATCTAGTTGTTTTGGTATCACAACCTATGTATATAGTGGTGGGGGATAAGGTAACATCTACCCTTTTCCATATTTGGCCCTTTCATGATTTGTAAATGTTTAATTAATATTTGAAAATGGTTTTAAAGTGCATTAGAGTTTTTTCCTGATGGTCCCTGTTCAAATGGGAACAAGCGCCAATAGAATCTTGCCTCAATGATGAGGTGGATATTTCATAATTTTAAGGTTATAGGTTCAATTTTCTGTGAATATTGGTACTTTTCTAGTTTAATATTGGTTTCATCCAACTACATAGTAGTTTATGTTTAGTTATTAGTTAATGATATTCAATTATAATAATTTGATTTTCATTTGGAATATTAATGCAATGATTATAATAGACGATTGATTGTAATGAATCCATTTTTTTTTTCCAAAAAAAGCGAATTGATGTAATTGATTAAGGTTAATTGCAATTTTGGTTCCATATGTATGCCTTTATCCAATTTTGGTCCCATTCTTTTTAATGTTCTCAATTTTGGTCTCATATGTTTTAAATTTTTGTAATTTTGGGACTTTTTTGAAATTCCGTCTAATATTTAAAGGCGAAGGCACGCGCGCCTCACATGGAATCAAAATTCTGTCCAATTTTGATTCCATTTGTTTCAATTTTTTCAATTTTGGTCCCATACGTTTCAAAATTTTGCAATTTTGGGACTTTGCAAAAATTTGAAATGCATGGGATTTAACGGATATGTGAGGCGCGCATGCCTTGGCCGTTAAATATTAGACTGAATTTCAGAATGTCCCAAAATTGTGAAAATTTAAAACATATCGGATCAAAATTGATAAAATTGAAACATATGAGACCAAAATTGAGAAATTTGAAACGAATGGGGTCAAAATTGGATAAAGACATACTTACAGGACCAAAATTGCAGTTAACCCAATTGATTACTTATAATGGATCCACTTAAAAAAAAAAGGAGGAAACAAAGATACAACATGAAAAATAAAATTGATATATATATATATATATATATATATATATATATATATATATCTGAAAGGCCATTGCTCCTATAGTATGTTATTACTCTCTATGTTGCTTTTTATTTGTCGATTAAGGTTTTTGCACAATGATTAAGGAAGACAATTGATATTTATAATTGTAGATTAATAAGACTAATTTTTTTTTATAGTTATGAAAAAATTACACTCACCACCCCTGAGGTATGAAGAAATTACAAAAAATACCCCTAGGTATGGAAAATTACCATTACCTTCTGAACATTATGTGTCATCGAATAATTTGTACCTAACTAACAACGACTATTAGTAAACATATATGAACTTCTGAATATATTCAAGTAGTGTTTTTGTTATTATATGTCATAGTTTTAGGTACTGCATTGCAATTTGTTGAAATCATAGGAGGTTAAATGTAATATTCATGTTATTTTTTCAAACGTGATGATTAAAGCTATTGGTAGATGGTGTGTATATTATAAAATTATTAATTTTTAACCAGTGTGTTAAGACATTGTGAGGTTTTACTTATATAATATACAATCTGTTGATAAAACTTTACTCGCCAACCATATAAAACTCAATTTTTAGCAATAAAACTAGAAAATCATTTGATCACCTCAAAAAACGCAACAAATGAACACCAAAAGTATTATTGTTGTTCGTGTCATAAAACTTATTTATTTATAAAAACATTCAATATACATTGATTAAAATGATTATTAAACAAGTCAGGGGGTAATGGTACTTTTTCATACATGCATGAAGATGTTTTTCTAATTTCACCATATCTTAAGGTGATAACTGTAATTTGTACTAATTTGAGTAAGTGCAAAAAATGATATTTTCTTGATTCCGTTACACTTAATATTGACCCCTTCAAATTGGGGGGTAATGGTAACTTTTCAAACATGGGAGTGTCTTTTCTAATTTCACTATACATGAGGGTGGTAATTGTAATTTCCCTTAAATTAATTAATGAATTATTGAGAGTTTTTTATGAATTTAATAAGGATAATTATTAAGGTGAAGGGTATATTGAGGAAAAAAATTAATAAATGTAATCTTAAAAGGTGAGAATAACAACTATTTTGGAAACTTTTTTTTTTAGCTAAAAAAACAAATAAAAGAAAAAAAGAGGGAGTAAGTGTTAAGTAATTTTGCTGTAAAATCATATATTGTGAAAAGAATAGCATTATTTGAGCTTTGGGTATTATTAAGTAACAAATATGCTACTTAAAAACTCGAAAAAAAATTTATTTTACCCTTTTTGAGAGTAGTGATTGTCAAAATACCCTCATTTTTCAAAATATTTAAATTCTACCCTAAACCGAGCTTTGAGAGCTCGGTTTTACTGTATTGTCAGAGTAAGACCGAGCTTTCAAAGCTCGGTCTAAATTTTTTTAAAAAACAATTTCAGAAAAATTAAGACCGAGCTTTAAGAGCTCGGTCTAAATATTTTAATAAATTTTTTTTTAAAAAAAAAAAAAAGACCGAACTCTAAGAGGTCGGTCAAGTTTTTTAATATAATAAATTTTGTTTTAATATAAGGCCGAGCTCTTAGAGCTCGGCCAAAGAATTTTTTTTTTTTTAATATATATATATATATATATATATATATATATATAGAGAGAGAGAGAGAGAGAGAGAGAGAAGTAGTTTAATATATATATGCATAGAGAGAGAGAGAGAGAGAGAGAGAAGTAGTTTAATATATATATATGCATAGAGAGAGAGAGAGAGAGAGAAAAAGTAGTTTAATATTTATAGATTAGAGAGAGAGAGAGAAGGCCGAGCTTCAATAGCTCGGCCATTAATTTGGTTTTTTTTTTTGAAAAATTAAATATTATTTTAATATTATTTTAATTTTTGATTTTTAATTATTTTTAAATATATTTTTCAATGCAGTATATAAACATGCTCCAATTCAAAAATTTAATTCACAAACTTCTCATTCAATGTTGCATTTTTCATTTACGAGTTGTAATAAATTCTATAAGTATTTTAACAAAATAGATTTAATTAAAAAGATAAAATAACAGAATATCAAATTTCAGTTAAAAATATTGTGGTAATTATAAAATATCACATATAATTTTTTTTTTAATTTGAAGATCGAGCTCTAAGAGCTCGGTCAAGCTATAAAATAATATATTTTATAATTACCATAATATTTTTAACCAAAATTTGATATTCTGTTATTTTATCTTTTTCATTAAATCTATTTTGTTAAAATACTTATAGAATTTATTACAGCTCGTAAATGAAAAATGCGACATTGAATGAGAAATTTATGAATTAAATTTTTGGATTGGAGCATGTTTATATACTGCATTGAAAAATATATTTAAAAAAAATAAAAATTAAAAATTAAAATAATATTAAAATAATATTTAATTTTCAAAAAAAAAAAACCAAATTAATGGCCGAGCTATTGAAGCTCGGCCTTCTCTCTCTCTCTCTAATCTATAAATATTAAACTACTTTCTCTCTCTCTCTCTATGCATATATATATATTAAACTACTTCTCTCTCTCTCTCTCTCTCTATATATATATTAAAAAAAAAAAATTCTTTGGCCGAGCTCTAAGAGCTCGGCCTTATATGAAAACAAAATTTATTAAATTAAAAAACTTGACCGAGCTCTTAGAGCTCGATTTTATTTTTTTTTTTAACAAAAAATTTATTAAAATATTTAGACCGAGCTCTTAAAGCTCGGTCTTAATTTTTCTAAAAAAAAAAGTTTACAAATTTAGACCGAGCTTTGAAAGCTCGGTCTTACTCTGACAACACAGTAAAACCGAGCTTTCAAAGCTCGGTTTAAGGTAGAATTTAAATATTTTGAAAAATAAGGACATTTTGACAATCACTACTCTCAAAAAGGGTAAAATAAATTTTTTTTCTAAAAACTCATTTGATACTTATCAAACAAGTAGGCAAAACACACACACAGACATCGATGACACAAGTTCCTAAGTAAAACGAAGCTGAATCTTGATTCTAGAATCCAAAGATTTTTCATTTACAGTCATAGAACCGTAAATTTATCAATTTAATTTCCAATACTATGGATGTATATACATTTCAACGTGAATCATGACATACATCTAATGTGTATTTATAAAATAAAATACAGATTATAATACGCACCAATTGAAATTAAAAATCTTAATAGAGCCGGCCCTATGATTTTATTTTGTTTTTTACTTTTCTGAATGCAAATTCAACGAGCCCATTTAGAAGCGAAAATATCAAGTTAACTTGATAAAAAAAAAAATCAATTGTTTAAATTTTGCACATGTTGAAGAATTTGGTCAAATAAATTATGTATTGAATGTTGTGTATACTTTTTTATATTGTCGTAGATCAAAGGATTCATTTTGAATTTTCACCTTAAACCATCAAAAATATTGAGACCGCCGTGAATTTGAAAAGAAATTCAAACATTCAACGGACAAAGACGCACTCCAAATCTCAGCCTAGCGACTATGCGCTGATGAGGAGGATAACTGCTAATTAAATTAAATTCTAATTTTCTGTAGCAATCGTATTTAACAGTACGCAAGTTTCTCTAATTTCCAGCTTTAGCTTAATCGATATGAAATTTGGACCAATTCCAAGCTCATCTGTAGCTTAATCATCGCTCCAAGCAAAATCCACCAATCATCATCCTTATCATATACTAGTCATCATAACTTTATAATACAACTAGCTCTCAACATGTACAGGTCACGAATCAATATTAATTAAATAATGCTATATATGGCAAGTCTCCATGTTTATATTCCATTATGACTCTACAATAATATTAAAACAAGAAAAAGTCTTTAAATTTATTTGCCTGTAATCAAAATAAGAAACATATAATGTCACTTTAGTTTTATATTTAGAAAATTAATTATATTTATTTTAAATTAATATTCTAGAAAAGAAATAATGTAACAAATTTTAGAGCCCGTTTGGATGGACTTTTATTTAGAGAATAAGTACTTATTTTTATTTTTATTTTTTAAAAAAACATTTCAGAACAAAAAAAAAATTGTATTTGAATGAACTTTAAAAAGAAAAAAAAAAGAGCTAAAAAAAAAAGGCAAAAAGGATTTTTTTTCAAACGCTACCCTAAAGTGGTTAGTTTCAAATGAAAACACTTTCTAAAATACTTTTAATTATTGTATTCAAACGCAAAACCGTTTGAGTTTTAAAAAAAATTATTATAAGAAATATCGTCCGAAAAATATTTTTTTTAAAACTCATTCAATCATGCCCTTAAAATGCATGAATAAAGTTTTTTTTTTCCACTTTGTGAAAGGCTAAGTTCCTCCAAAGGTGGTGGGATTGACGAGAGCAAATTGACATTAGCGCTGATTCTTGATAAAGATTTTTGACAAGAATTTTTCAATAGTAGTGGAAAAAAGAATTAATAAAGAATTTCCTCAAAAGTGCAAAAGAGGAAATGTATTTAAATTACCAGGTTATAGGAGTTAATATTATCACTATTTTGGGAGTTATTTTTGCAAATGATATATAAATATATATTGTTAATAGTTTATTTTGGCCATGAATTTTGTGATATATATATATATGAGATAAATTGCATAAATCTTGTGCTAATGCACGAAATATTACTTAAATATTTTTTGTATACAGTCCAAATTTGACATTTCTTATATATGATAATAAGGTTGAGAGAGAGATTGTATAATCACAACATACTTGTAAAAATAATAAATAAGAATATTATTGAATTGATGAGGTATTTCAAACAATGCATTTTATTTACTGGAAAATAGTTTGGGTTTCTTAAGAAGAAGGGGAAGAAGAAAAAGAAAAAGAAAAAATCAATTCAGACAACGGTTGCTTTTTTCCTTTTTGTCTTTTTAAATTGGAAAAACATAGGTATTAATAGTATATGTTGGATGCGCCTTGAAAAGTAGCGAATTTGCTCTTTTCCCGGTAACGGTGGGAGTGTTGTTAGCTGTTGCCAACCGGAACCCAAGACTATTATAATTAGATCTTCTTTTCAGAATAAAAATATCACGTAATGTTTTTATTAAAAAAATTATGTGAGCAAAGTTCTACTTTATAAAACCCAGTTTTTTCTTTTTTTTTAACTATATAAAACCCCAATTTGAAAAATTCATAATTATGGATACATTTGAAAAAGGAAAAACAAAAAGACATGCAATATTACGCAATCACCCCTTTGGCATCCGTCTATAAATTGAGGGAGACGGATCCTGCCGCCACCCCAACGCCTTGCACATTTTATTAACAAATTAAAAGCATAGAAAAATTTGAAAACCGGAGCGGCGGCGGCGAAGTGAGAGAGGAGGAGAGGATGGGTGGTTGGGCTATAGCTGTGCACGGCGGCGCTGGCGTTGATCCGAACCTCCCAAACGAACGTCAGGAACGAGCCAAACAACTCCTCACTCGCTGCCTAAATCTCGGAATTTCCTCTCTTCGCTCCTCTCTTCCTGCCATTGATGTCGTTGAACGCGTCGTGCGTTTTCCTAATTAATTTCTTCATTAATCCTCTGTTTTCCCCGATTAATAATTTAATACTTGATTACCGTCGAAATTTATTGGCATTTCTGATATTCCATGCATTTTTTTTTTAATTTCAGTGGAAGCCATTTTTTATGATCAGTTTTTGCTTTTGACATGGAGTTTTTGGTGATTAGTTAATTGGTGTGTGCAATAGGTTCGAGAATTGGAAAGTGATCCCCTGTTTAATTCTGGGCGTGGATCCGCACTGACGGCAAAAGGGACGGTGGAGATGGAGGCTAGCATCATGGATGGTCCCCGCAGGCGATGCGGCGCTGTTTCCGGCATCACCACCGTGAAGAACCCCATTTCCCTTGCCCGCCTTGTAATGGACAAGTCCCCCCATTCATATCTCTGCTTCTCCGGCGCCGAAGAATTCGCCAAACAACAGGTAATAAAACTCCACACACACACACAAACACACACACCAAAATGATACATTTTTACTTATATAGAGTCTATGAATGCAAATAAGTCGAGTTTGGCCTTTTTTTCAAATTTAACATTGAATCAAGTAAATAAAATTCGAGCCTAACAAAATCAGAAAAAAATGGACTCGAGCTCAAAAAATTAATTAACTTGAATTCGATCACAAAATAATTTGAATTATTCGAATTTCAATTTAAACTTTTATTGAGCCAACTTGTGAAGTTTAAAAGCAAACTCCAGTCTTTTGAAATCCGAATTAGAGTTCTTGTGGGGGGCACTATAGCATTTGTAAGTGTACCATGTTATAGGTTTCCGAGTCCAACCTATTTGGTAACACGTGTTTTGGAAGAATTCATGTTGTTTTTTGCTTCTCAGCCATCGTTGTCTTTTTCTAACACGTGTATCCAGATTGTTTTTTTCGGGGTATGCAATTGTGATTTGAGGGCTTAATTTGTTGATTAGGGTGTGGAGATGGTCGACAATGACTACTTCATCACTGAGGACAACGTTGGCATGCTCAAATTGGCAAAAGAAGCCAACTCAATCCTTGTAAGTTCATTTCTATGTAATATATGGTTGGTACAATTCAATGCACTTTGGTATTTTTATTAATTATATTAATTAAAATATTTACATACTAACAATTTGCTATATTTCTTTCAACAGTTTGACTACAGGATTCCAACAGTGGGATTAGAGTCCTGCAGCGCGGTGGCGAACAGCCCGATTCAAATGAACGGGCTTCCGATCGGCGTATATGCGCCTGAGACAGTCGGATGCGTGGTGGTAGACAGCCAAGGCCGCTGCGCAGCCGCCACCTCGACCGGCGGGCTGATGAACAAAATGTCGGGTCGGATTGGGGATTCAGCCCTTGATTGGTGCTGGCACTTACGCGTGCAACCTTTGTGGCGTGTCGTGCACGGGTGAAGGAGAGGCCATCATTCGCAGCACCCTTGCCCGGGACGTGGCGGCGGTGATGGAGTACAAGGGTTTAGGGCTCCAGGAGGCGGTGGACTTTGTGATAAAGGAGCGGCTGGACGAGGGGAAGGCGGGGCTGATTGCGGTGTCTAGCAAAGGGGAAGTGGCCTATGGGTTTAACTCGAATGGAATGTTTAGGGGTTGTGCTACTGAGGATGGGTTCATGGAAGTTGGGATATGGGAGTAGGATGTATAAATGTTATAGATAAGACTCCTTTCTGTGGCTTTGATTGTTGCCAATTAAGATCGATTATCTAACCATATCGTAACCTAAAGCTTAAGGGAATAACGTTAGTATTTTATATTTGATCTTGTTTTTCTCATTTGAGCATGCTTATGTATTTTAACTTGTTAATACTAGCATATATTCACTCAAATGCAAAGAAAGGGGGAGAGAAAGAAAACTAGCATATTTCTCCGTATGATTAATATTTTAAATTGGGTGGCTGGCTGGCTAGGCCGTTTTTAACATTTTCATGTAGTAAGGCTATTTGAGTTTTTGTTCTATTTTAAGTTGTTTTTCCCTAACTATGGTTTAGGATTGTAAATGAGTAATCGAAAATTCATTTATGTACCGTTTGTATCTGCATTTGTTTATAGAGTACAGTATTTGTATTTATATTATATGAAGTGAATTATCCGTATCCGATTGCAGGTATTTGAGTGATAAATGGATACAGATATGATAATTACATATCCACTCCGTTTAATATTCACATCGAATGTGTATTCATCAGATGTATTCATTTAATTATATCCGCTATACTTGTCCAATAAATAACATTTAAAAAATTATTATTATTATTATTATTATGTTTACCTCCCATGAAGTATATTCTATTTATAAAAAATACCCCAACCTATAAAAAATTACAATTATCCCTTTGAATTGTCGGGGTAATTACAAATTACACCTTGCATTAATTGAACTTTCAAACTTACCCTTCTAAAAATAAGAATAGATGTGAAAATCCAAAAATACCCTTTCTTTATCATTTCTTTCTTTTTTTTCACTTTTTCTTTTATTTTCTCTTTCTTTTTTTTTTCCTTATTTGTTTTAATTAGATCTCCACCCCCCCCCCCCCCAAATGGTTGGCATGTTGATGACATCAACAGCGAATGGAAGATGACGGAGGATCTCTCTATCTCTCGACCTACCCCCTCCCTTCCCTTTTCAATCTCTCTCCCTCTCGTTCTTTGCCCCTCTTCCCTCTCGATCCCTTCTGGAAGGCGGCGGAGGACGATGGTGGGCGGGGGCGGTAGTGGTGGACGATGAAGATGTGTGTGTGTGTGTGTGTGAGAGAGAGAGAGAGAGAGAGGGGGGGGGGGGAACAGGACACACCTGGGGGAAGAAGAAGGGGAAAAAAAAGGAAAAGGAAAAAGGATAAAAAGAAAAGGAAAAAAAGGATTTTTTTTTTCTATCAAATATTAAAATATAATATGTATTATAATTTTTTTTATCAAATATTAGAATATATCATATATATTTTATTTATTCAAATTTTTTGTATTTATAAAAATAAAGATTATAATATTATAAGATATTTTTATGTATTTTGTATTTATGAAAAAAAGAAAAAAGAGAATTTATTTCATTATACATTATATGTATTATAATTTTTTGTATCAAATATTAGAATATCAATAATTTTTTATTTATAAAAACAAATTTTGTAATATTATACGATTTTTTATGTATTGTATTTATTAAATATAAAATTACATATCACAATTATATAATTTGAAGTATATGTTTATAAGTATTTGCATATATTATATAATTGATTTAATTTTTTAAAAAATATTTAAATATGTATAAGATTTTCAAATTTAAATACGTACAATATAACAAAAAATTCCCCTTTAGAGAAAAATTAGTCATTTTTATTCAGGGGTTTAATATGTAATTACTCCCTCAACTACAAAGGGGCAATTGTAATTTCCCAAAAAGGTAATTTTGAATGTTCAATTTTTTAGTTGTAATTTGTAATTACCCCCTCAATTTAGGGGGGGGGTGGGGGGGTGGGGTAATTGTAATTTCTCATAGGTCGGGGTATTTTTTATAGATAGCGTATACCTCAGGAGATATGAACGTAATTCGCTCTTATTATTATTATTATTGTTGTTGTTGTTGTTATTAGTATTATTACTCCTCCTCCTCCCGCTCATAATAGTTATGGTAGAAGTAGTATATATACATAAATGTTGATCTCTTCTTATAAGTAAAATAAATAGAAAAAAATTTAATTGACTCATACCTCCATAATTTATAAAGAAATAGAAATATAAATATATATATATATATATATTAACTTTACTTATATTAATGAGCATATTTAATACTTATCTATACTATTATAAAAAGAACGTCATTTTTATCTCACAAATGACGTTTATTTATGTGATTTTACAAAATTTACCTCTCAATTTTATGTGGAATAAATAGAGATATGTAAAATTGTGGCTAAAATTAAAAATTCACATGAAATTGATTCAATTTGGATACCAAATTTTGATGTGTCAATTTTACCCTTTTAATTAGTAAACACATGCAATAAATAAGCAAATAAAAATGTCAATATTATAATATTACATCCAATTTAAAACACCTATGTTCTGAACCCACAAACTACTTTCTTTAATTATAATTATTTTATTTTTAACTTATTATAATTTAATAAATTATTTTAAATAATTCTTAAAAAGTATTCTTATAAAAGAAATTTAATAATATATTTATATTTTCATCCTAAAAAAATTAAGTACTAAATTGAAATATATATTTTTATATTTTGCACACACGTACAGCGTGCAGTGTTGCTACTAAAAAAAAGTCATTTTTATATCACAAATGGCGGTAATTTATGTGATTTTACAAAATTTGTCCTTCAATTTTATGTGGAATAAATAGAGATATATAAATTTCACATAAAATTGATTCAATTCGAATACCAAATTTTATTGTGTCAATTTTATCCTTTTAATTAGTGAACACATGCAATAAATAAGTAAATAAAAAGGTGAATATTGTAATATTACATTCAATTTAAAAAAAACCATGTTCTCAACCCACAAACTACTTTCTTTAATTACAATTACTTGATTTTTGTTTCTTTTTGTGTTTATTCTTTATCGTGTAATTTTATTTCATATAATTATTTTATTTTTAAATTATTATAATTTAATAAATTATTTTGAATAATTCTTAAAAGAGTATCCTTATAAAATAAATTTAATAATATATATATATATATATATATTATTGAATTTAAGTACTAAATTGAAATATATATTTTTTATATTTGCGCACACGTAGAGTGTGTGGTATTGCTAGTATATATATATACACACAAAAATTTCAATTAAATAAGTTATATAAGTTTTATTTAAGTTTTTATTTATACAAACAAATTCAGATATTCGGATAAGCGAATTCCAAAATTTAATCAGATATTTGAATAATTGTAAGCGAAAACAGAGATTTGGATATCCAGATATTGATAATTTTGTCTGACTTTTAGAATAGTAAATGGATATGGATATATTCAAATTCGCAAAATATTTGTTGAATTCGAATTCGGATATGAGGTTTTGAATATCCATCAGATTCGGAGGCAGATATGTGTATCGAAAAATTTAATCATATACAGATTCGGATATCTAATCAGATATTTGGATAATTGTAAGCGAAAATAGATATTCGCATATCCAGATATCTATAATTTTATCTGATTTTCAAAATTGTTAAACATATATCGATATCCGAATCCACAAAATATCTGTTGGATTCAAATTCAAAATATGATGTTTTAAATATCTATTGAATTTAAATAGGGATATCAAAAAGTTTAATTGGATACAAATTCAAATATTATATATTGATCTATTTAATATCCATTTATACCCCTATTATGATTCAACAATAATTGTGGGCTTTACTCCATTAATTGGAGTATAGTTTCTCATTTATATACTTCCATTTCCAATGCCATTATCATGTTTTACTATCGCAAGAACTGGCAACCGCGTAATGTGATGGGAGCATCGGTATTCTAGCGGGTTTTCCTTTGTGAGACCAATGAACAAAAAAGGTTTTCAGACTCGATTAAACAACACTGCTATGGGGGCCCAAAATGGTTCACTTTCTTGAAACGAACAGGTGTATGACATCTGATCTACTCCTATGGCGGCCCAAACAATTTTGGGCCCTTGAAAAGGGGCAATGGAAAATTATCCGACAGGATTGACGCTAAACAGTAACAATATCAAGTGTATTAGGTTGTACTTACCAGCTACAAACTTTGACTAATCAACTCATTATTAATGCTATTAAATACATTTCTCTTTGTATAAGTGACTGAGCAATCTAGTACCTAAACATCTCTAATGCAATTAGGCAATCGATTCTTCGCTATATTCATGGCAGAAAATGCTTTCTCTGCAATCATTGTGCCAACAGGTAAAACTAAACCCCAATTCAATAAGCAAGTAAACTTGAATATATAACATTTTTTTTTCCAATCTCAACTAACCTTGTGATGAGTTCTCCAATTTCTTTTAAACTTGAAATTCATTACTAATTCGCATATCAATAATATGTCTCTAACTGATTATCAAGAACCAAATCAGTGGGAGAAAAATCACATGGTGAAAACTCTACAAATTGAATCAAAAGTTGCTTGTCAAATGTTGAAAATGAGCTATCAAGAGCCAAGCATTATCTGGTTTTGTCTTATAAATTGGGTTGTTAAGATTTTGATTATTGTTCTTGTTGTTATTTACATTTCTTATAATATTAGAAATCAAAGATAAATGAGTAAAAAATTAAGGGGTGCACCCCAAAATAATAAAGGACCTACCTAAATTTAATGATATATGTATATATTGTGTATAAAATAAGAGGGTGTACATGCAACCCCTAAATTATATGTAGCTCCGTCACTGTATACATCGTACATTTGGCAAAATAGAAAAAATAGGACAAACAATCTGACCTATGCCAGAACATAATTGAATTTAGAAAGTTGTTATGCGAAGCTTATAAGTTTCTTGTAAAAAGTTTGATGAACTTTTGCTAAAAAAATAAAATTTACATTATAAGAACTTACTTTTAATATAAATGCCAACATCTTAAAATTTTAAGAACCATCTTTACAAAATGAAGAAACTTACTACTTACAAGATATTCTGAAAGGAAAGAAAAAATTAGCGAGACATCATTTTGCCAGATAGGATTCTCTATTCCAAAATAGTGTTTCATTTCCTATTCCATAATTCAAATTAATGTCATGTGTATAACGTTACTTTCTTAATTATACATTTGGTCTGAGATCTTTACACTTTGGCGTATATCCATAGATTGGATTAGAAGATGAAGTACAGTTTAGAATAGAGGATCTCGTGTATCATGTTGGAAGCAGTTGAATGATAATGACATCAAAACATTTAAAAATATCACCATGTATATATAGATACATTAACTCACAAATTCTATACAATAGGAGTAATAAATTTCCTGAGACATCAATTTCTCCTGCCTCACAAGTTGGTAACTGTTCAATTATTGGCTCTCATTTACTCCGATTCCATTTCCCAACCAATTGTTTGTTCCTCCTTTGACAAATTCACGCACCGCAGTTTCTTCTAATTAGCTCAATCACCATTATTTGGAGGTCGCATAGTCAAAATTGTATGAATTCAATTTGATCGTACTCAATCAGTTATATATTATAAAATACATAATATTTATATAATAAATATAATTTACTTGTGATGTGAGTAGAGCAGGTGATATTAGGTTATAATTTCAGACGCAACATCCATGAAATAGCTGTGTGTCATTTGCTAGGTAACAATTTGATCTATTGGACCTATACTCGCTAGGATTATCATGGCACACCAACTCCTAATGAATCGTGGAAATTATTGTTTCCCAATGGAAACAAGAAACAAGATTTGAAGTCGAAATTGGTGCCGTCAAATAACTGCCCCAAGTCAACAAATTGGATAGCTCTGTGTTGATAATTTTGAAAGTTTACTTGGTTACAGTTATTAAATGTAGAACGAGGACCACCTATGATATATGAAGTTCGAGGAGACCACTAAAACTTCAAATTGCAACATAGTTTGGCGGACTTAGTTTACTCATCGCCAAGTTAGTTTTGGAACACCTGGCTCCAGCAGTATCACTGAAAAGGAACGGAAGACGAAATTACGATTGTACCCTCAGCTTTCCATTTTTATCGATAGCACCCTCGTATTATTGTTTATTATTATTTTTACATAGCTTGTAATTGCATCCTTGTACAATGCATCTCAAATACAATAAGGGGATCAATCTCCCAACAATCAAAGGCACTAAAATTACAAGTTTTTATGTAGTAACGTAGCTGTATATTACAATTTTCTGTTTTTCTTTTTTGAAAATAACCAATAACATGATAATTTATATTTATTATTTACTTAAAAATATTACTTAGAGTAAAAATTCAAATTTAATTTGAAAAAATATTTTGGCAAAATTAAGGTAGCCTAAAGTAACGGCTCAAATTAGAGTAGTTGTTGGTTAATTAATGTCACCTCTCATGGAAACAAAACACGCAAGCGTAGTTGCTTCTTACTTTTGACATCCATTTAACCCATTATCCAAGTCAAGCATTTTGATCATCCTTTAATTTACTCCAATGCAAAGTCAATTCATTTAATTGTGAAGCTAATTTAAATTAGCTTTTGAATTTAATAAATTATTTGTAATTGTCAACATAAATAATCGAAGTTGAAGAAATATTTTGAGAAATAATATGTAAAATGAAAAAAATGAGGAAATTCTAGAAGATTTTGATCACATGAAACAATTATTGGCATGTAGATTGAGACGTATTGTGGGTTTTTGTTTGTTAGAACCCTTGTTTGAAAGTCACCTTTGTGCTCCTTTTGTTAGTTGTAATCCACTTCATGACTTAATTAAATATCTTTAGCTAGCTAGCTAGCTAGTTAGTTAGGTTTATAAAAAATTATATATTATCAGATAATAGCAAATAAATAAATACATAAAGTGGAGACAATGCGCACAAGTTATTATGCTTTTTAGAGTTACTTCAAATAGTCAAATATTAATGGGTCCAATGTCACACTCATACCAAGCTATACTCTACTCATTTATTCATATAACTACTGTACAACGAGAATCATGACCAAGACACTTTTTGTATTATTCGATCTGACCCAGGTAGGCTTTAACCAGAATAAATAAATAAAATCGATGAATATAAATGACCTTAAATTCTTGTACGGGAAAAAAAAGTTGAATATAAAATTTAAAATACTTTTGAATGCTTGTAAATAACAATTAATAATTATTTATAAGAAAGCACTTCTTTACTAATGAAAAATTTATAACGCATAAATTCTGTATTAGATGTGAGGTATTTTTGATGGAATTTATTAAAAATAACACTAAACAAATAATGAGCGATAAAATATTTACTAACGAATATGTGATTCATAAAATGCATTACAAAATATAGTATATTTTGTAATGAATATCAATAAAAGATATGCATTCTTATATTGATACACATACTAATTGTTGAACCATTTTGTTCGTGTTTAGACTTATAAAAAATCAATGGGAAAGTTGTTTTCATTAATTCTAAACCCCCAAATTAATAATAATACAGGTATTATTTTTTTACCAAATGTTCTTACTTTCCTTTTTTCTGTCAAAGTAAGTTGAATTAGGTTACCCATCCTAATGCTATTCCTGTCTAAGCACGGCTTAATTTTGGAGTTATGATATAATAATAATAATAAGTTGAATTAGATTAGATCGTCACATCACATCGCCTTTTACAATAAATAATTTATTAAAACATATCAAAATTTAGACGTAAAGATGTGAAATAGTAGCAGTTCGGATATTCTGTTACACTCATCAATACACGTCACATGTATTAGTGAGCGGTCGAGAGAAGAAAAGGGAATCTTTATATTTTTTTTCCACATTATCAGTTTTTCTCTTTTCTTATCTCGACTGCTTACCAATACACGTAACGTATAATGATGAGTATAATAGAATATATAATACGATTATGTAACAGAAGATCCAAACTGAAAATAGTAGATCATTCAATTTGGATGATACGAAATACTGTATTTTTGCATGAAACATTATAGTAAGTAATGTCTTAAGCTGGCCTTTATATCATAAAATCAATCCAGTGCCAAAATTTATACACCAATATGTAATAGATGTTGATAAGAAAGTTTGAACAGAAAATTGGCTAGACACCAAGAGAAAAAAAACTAAAAGAGTGGGGGTCCATTGATTGTCATATTTTTGTGCCAATACTACATTAATTATTACATTCTATCCGGTAACAATCTTATCGGTTAATTATCAAAACTTTAGTAGACCATGCGTACTCGGTACTCTTTAATCATGAATGTGCCAAATTTTTATGTTAGGCTAAAAGCAAAATGCCGTTAAATTTATTATTCTTGTTTAAATCAATATATACTCAAATTCTATTCATTAATCATGACAATTGTACAAAGAGTTTACATTTTACACAAGGTGATTATAAAAACAGATTACTATGCATTAATATTCACAAAACCACACTCATCGTGCATAACTTATCAGCGTCTTTGAGTAGATGTAATAATTGTATGTAAATATATATATATATATATATAAATCATTTATATAAAAGTCATTTTGTACATAACTTTTAAGAATCGTGCCTTATAATTTAAGCGTTAATTATATTGTACATTTCTAAATGATACCATGTATTATTTTATCCTCATAAGTTACAAAGCATAACAAATTAATAAATCCCTTATAATATTAAAATTGTAACAAATTGATCGCTAATATGGATACATTTGATTAGTTCACGTGAACTCTTCTTAAGATGACACATATTTATAAATTCCACTTAACCCTAAGCTTAATAGCTTCCTCGAGCCAATATCCCTCCACAATCGGTGTCTGTCTTCTTAGCCTATCAGCCTCCTCGAGTGGACCTTGGTCTTCTTGACCCACACTATAAGATTGCGTATTCTTTAGTGATGAACCAATTTATAAAAAATTAATTTTCGTGACAAATTTCATTTATAACAAGCTTGTTACCAAATACTTTGTCACTAATTACTTTTTAGTTATGTTTACAGCAATTGTTTTTACTAATCTATCACATATACTTTAAATTTATAATAAAATCTCTCCAACACAAAATTTTAGTTAGTAAACAAGGTGGTTTCTTTTAGTGTCACCTCTAGATAGCTCCCCAACAAAGGTCCTTGACTACGTTTTGCTTCGAAAGACTACCTCGATGATGCTTACCCTTGAGTAAGGACCAGATGTCCTAACACCTCTACTACCCAATCTCCATATGCGAGCACTTAATATTTTCTGATACATAATAAATTTGGATAAGGATAAGAGGACCACTCACAACTTAGCACAAGAAGACTCCCCCATTAGCCTTAATCATGAGGTGCACTCACCACTCTCAACTATAAATAGGCGCATTCTTTTCATATTAAGTGTTTTGTTTCCTCACATAATCGTTACTTTGCTCAATTCTTCATTCGTTACAAATTATGAAATAAAATCAACACTTTCAAACCACATCCTCCTTTCCATGATATGTGTGTTCAATATCAAATTCGAACATCATCGACCGAAAATTTAAATATGTAATGTCTATATTCAAAAGGATAAACAGTATACTTCAAGACTCTAAACATAATTAACTTCATATTTAATTGTTTGGTCACAAACTTTTATGATCAATTAATATATATATATATATATAAATATATACATACAGACATAGTCCATTTCATACTTTTGACTTGTGCGTTTGATGTTCCAATATGGATAAGCACCGAAACCTAAATTATAAAAATAAACTTTATGAATAGATAGGGTGGTTCTGATCGAAAAATGAAAAAGCAAATAAAATAAAATGGATAGAGTGGATAAAAAAAGAGACAAAGATGTTTTGGTTTATGGGGATCAGTGTAAGAAGTGCGTTTTAGCTGGCAAAAGCTAATTAATATCTTTGTGTTTTTTTGATGGGCAAAAAAGCTAAATTGAGAAAAAGGGCTGTGTCCGGTGCTTGATGCGGTTAGGCCCGTTAATGCCGCTAAAGGACAAATGAGGGCGTAGGCCCCACTTAACAAACTTCTGATTAAGCTGCCAGCTTGTCCCAACATTTTGTGGAAACCCCCAATCTACGTGGCCGCGTGGGTCCCGCATTAACGCGCAAATTGTTTTGTCGGAAGCGAGATTTCGGCGCGAAATTAAACTAAGACTGGGTTTTTTTTTTTTGTATTTTATTGTTATGCTTTTGTAATATTTTTAACATTTAAAATGTAGTTACTTTGTTTTTTTTAAAACTAATTTACTTTGTTTTTATATACAAAGACAAAGTCAAAAATTTTGAATTAGAGGGTCATGTCATTTTTTTATAAAATATTAAAGATATTTTTTTGATTATGAGTGAAATTCAAAATTTTTCAAAAAATAAATATAAATTTTAGCTCAATATAAATTGTTGATACATACTTAAATATTTTTTTGAGAATATTATCTTTATATGATTAAGATAAAAATATATTTAATGTATGATATTTCAACATGAAAATAGCCGAGCTTTCGTTATATGCATGTTTTTTATAGATTTGGAAGTATTGTAAATAGTCTCACTACCTTGTTTTTGATACTATAAACGAAAAATTATTAGTAAAAAGTTTTTAGTAGCAATCAAATTTGTTATTAATAAAATATAACGTAAGAGGAAAAATCATTTTGTCATATTAGTATTACCTTGGCAACTCAATAGAGATAATTATTGTTTTTAAAATTAATACTTATTGCTAATTGTAAAACGCATAATATATAAGTTATCGATATATACAAATTAGAATAATAATAAAATTGCAGAGACCCTCCAAAGATGGATGGACTTTCTTTAAAAAAAAGCACTTTTTAAAAAACATTAGTGAAAATAAATTATGAGAGTGTTTGGGATTGCTTTTGCTTTTGAAAAAATTGGAGTTGTTGAAAAAGTTGAAAAAAATTGAGTAGTAAAAGGTTATAGTGTTTGAAAATAAAAATGAGAATCAGTTAAAATCTAAAAATTGATAGTAGAAGTGTGGAGTATTTGAAAATAAAAGTGAAAAGCAGTCAAAAGTTAGTAAACAGTAGTTCAAAAAGTTCAATTTATTTAAGAAAATATCAATAAGCACTTTTAAGGTGCTAAAAACAGCTTCTTCCTAAGTTATCAATTTCTTTTTTTTTTTTTTTCAACTTAATTTAAACAAAAGTTACAAAAACCAAACACTTAAAATAACTTTTTTAAAGTTAAAAGCAACAAAGTACTTTTTCTAAATTGTTGCAAACAATCCCTATGTTTGACTAGGTTTTTTTAGAGAAAACAAAATCATGGAAAAAGCCCAATAATAAGTTGTTTTTCTAGAAGCTATAAAAAATATATTCAAATAATAATAATTTTAAATTACTTTTAATTATTGTATCAAAATATAAAAATATTTGATTTAAAAAAATTATTATAAAAAATACGACTCAAGAAATATTTTTATTATTTAAAAATATACCAACCAACCCACAGACATACAAACATTAATGTTAAATATGACGCTCCACACTAAAGTTTGTATTATTAGACTAGTTAAATTCTTCCACATTAGTGCTTTATATTCCCTCGATCCCAAATTACTATTCTTTTATGATTTTGTAACACATATTAATTAAGTTAATTAATATTTTTTAATTACATTTATAATAACTTGACAAAAAATACCTTTCTTTCTAAGAAAAAAAAATAGAATATGACAATTAATGAATTTTACTCGCAAAAAATAAAAATAAAAATTAGAAAAGAGAAATAAATGTTATCTTGAATTAAGTATTGTGAGACCAAAAAAACTCTTTAAAAAGATTAATAATATGGAACGGATTGTGTAGTTTTTATTATCAGTATGGTGTTATATATATATATATATATATATATATATATATATATCTTACAATTAATAACAAAATATGCAATATAAATAAGAAATTCTTGTGGTGTAGACTTAGGGGCTTTTTATTAATGATTAGACTGCAATTATGGAGTCGGTCACTGATTCTACGGCATGCACGTTTTCGTGTATATATATATTAAAAATATGTATCTATATATTTCTTTATTACTATATTCATTTCCCAATATTTATTGTTTTGATAATTTTATTTTAAAATTTTTATTATTTTATAAACATAAGATAATATTTAATGTATTTTTTAAAAAATTATTCTCATATAATTTATTTAAATTAATAGTTACTGTATTTGTATGAGATTATTAAAATTTTAATAACTCATTAATATGTATAAAACTGTCAACTTGTACACTGTTAATTTTTTTTTTAATTTGTATGAAAAATTTTTAAATGATAAATATTGTGAAACGGATGTTTTTGATTTTTTAAAAGTTGCATCAACTTGTTGGTTAATGGTTTCTTTCCATGAACAAGACTAAACGGGATAAGTAAAGAAGTAATAAAATCAATGTTCTTTAAGTAAACAAGTGACTTCTGAAATATTTTACATGTAAATGAAATGCATATAAAATAAGATCACTTCTGTACAATAAACATATGATGTCTGAAATACTACATTAACGTCCTCGCATTATTTAGAGATTTTGCAAATTTATAAAATATTCAACATTTTTGTATAATATATAACGTTACAGGTTAACGTAACTACCATTTTCGTGATTATTTATTTCTAGTTATATATTGTGGTTCACAGTTGGGAGAGACCATTTTAAATTTTCAATTGACTATAGGAGTTAGGACTCACCTGAAAGAATTAGGTGATATACGTTTATGAATTATAGATTAGGATACGTTCGCTTTCTAAATAAACAAAAAAAGAAAAATCTCCACTATTTCCTTCACGTTCGGACAACTTTGAATATAGGCGTTTCAATCGCCATTTCTTGTACTTTTCGTTGGGCCTATACCCATTGTTACAGAGAGAGAGAGAGAGAGAGAGAGAGAGTCTACGGGGAACTCAAAAGTGATTAATAATAATAATTTTAATTTATGACAATAAAAAATATTGTTTTTTTTATTATACTTCATTATTATTAATTTATTATTATTGTTGTTGTTATCCTCACTGTCTTGTGTATGCCACGTTCTAAAATAAATATTTATTTGATTTAAAAGAAGAAAATACGTGGCACAACTAACTATGAACTATTATTTCTATAGAGTAATATAAATATATAGAAGTTACAAGAAAATTATTTGTGTTTAAGATTTCATGTGAAAATCATACTACGTATTTTATTCTAGGAGAAAGTACTATATATATATATATATTGGTCATTTCATTGGATGAAGAAATCGAGAAATATTAATTGAAGAATGAGATGCGCCGGAAATATCATTCATGTGTGGTGTGGATGATTGCTCAAAGTAAATACAAGAAGGAAATATTGGAAATGAGACAACTCAGAGCATTACCACAACATATATTCATCTGTTTTTTTTATAAAAAAAAGAGAAAATATTATTCCATTTAAGAACCCCAAATACTCTTTTTAATAATACCATTGGTACTAAAAATGGAGCCTGGAGGGGGATTGGAAGGGTTATGTATTTTTAAAAAAAAGTTTAGATCCCCCCCCCCCCCCCCCCCCCGCCCCGGTCAAAATAAAAATTTATTACTATGTCCCTAATTTGTACATATATTCAATTTAAGAACCACAAATACCCTTGTTAATAATAATACCATTTGGAGATAATATACATGTTTTCCACTCAACTTTGGTTTGAAATTCGTCAGAATATGTTTTTTCAAGGGGATTTTGTTGAAAATTCGTTGAAAATTTTCACTAAGTTCTAGGCAATTGGCACATTGCACATTCTAAACACACTTAATTGGCACTTTGAACTCTAAACTTGAAATTTTGGCAATTTGCACTCTTAAAAATACATTATCTTGGCATGTTGCTCGCTCCACCTATTTCCATTGAAAATTTCCACTGAAAATAATATTTTGACCAAAATTAAAAGAGAAATATTTTGACCACTGAAAATAAAGTAACCAATTGAACATCGACTTTTCCCTAAAAACTAGGATATATTATAGAGAAATTGGAGAAAAAAATAAAAGGCAAAGAAACTCCCTATGATGGCTCAAGCACTACTCAATATCTCTTTACTTTTTATCTAGTTTCTAGTAACAAATTAAAGAATCTTGACTATTGAGATTGGGTAATAAACAATTATGAAAATTTTAAGGGAATATGATGACAATGAAGGGACACTTTACATTGAGAATAAACAATTGAGGTTGGGCTACTTTTTGTTGGTTTTGTTTTTATTGAACTATGCATTATTACACACAAGTTCGCACATTTGTCATTTAATGTGAACCTTGTTTTTTTGAAGTTGTGGGGTGACTCTAAAGTGATAGCAGACGTAGTCATTCCAATTTGATTCAACATTTTGTTAGTGAGTATGATGAATTTAGGATAAATTATTAGTAATATTTCTTCCAGGTTTTGAATTTGTGACATTATATTTTGGTTTACAAATTACTTTATGAATTCTCCATATTTCTTAATTTTGGCCCAAATATTATTTTCGGTAGAAATTTTTAATGAGAATGGTTGGAGGGTACAAAGTGCAAAGATAATGTATCTTAAAGGTGCAAAAAGTCAAAATTTTAAATTTATGATGCATAATACCAATGTATTTAGATGGTGCAGTGTGTTAATTTCCCCTTAGTTCTACCTAGGGGTAATTTGTCAAAACAACATTTTAAATTATATTTTTTAATATTAGAATATACTGGTTTTACCCTTTGATCGTGCCATGAAATATTATATAAATTGTAGAACTCACCTTTCCGTAACGCGATCTAAATTCTAATGACAACTCACACTTTTTAATGTTCAGAACTTTTTATTAGGTCCAAAGTGCGTACTTTCTTGTTTTAATTGCAACATCATCCTAGCGTTATTTGCGTAACTTGATTTTGATTAAATCAAATTTAGACAGCTTTTTTTCTTTTTCATTGTTTGATAAAGATGTCATCATCACATGATTCATTCATCCGAGCAATATTGTTGCCCAAAACTCGAGAAGAATTTCTCAATATATGTAAACCCAAAGTTTCAGAAAAAATAAATAAGAATTGTTCGTTGAGTGTACGTGCCCAAAACATTAGATCAGACACAAAGTATCGTGTCGATCTAATTATTGTGTACTTGTTTAAATACCCAATAAATCAAGACTAACTTTAAAAGTTTTTAAAAGCACTAGAGCTTGTTGGGTAAAGTTATAGCCTATATTTTTGTTGCCTATAATAATCATTGTTCCTTTTTGAAATAAAAAAGCACTCTTTTTAGGTACAAATTGCCGTATATCCGTACGAAATGAAACGCTGGAATTTATTCTAGATCAGCTTCTTAGATAAATTGTTAAAAACTTTAGCCCAATTAGGGATGAGTTAAGGCACAATTTGGTAAGGCCATGTGCCCTAAACTTTAATCTATGGCCGGTGGTTGAAGCCTTTCTAAAGGTAGAAACTTTTGAATTGGTCTCTGTGTTTTGTCAAAATACAAATTAAAAGCCTTAATAATGTAGTACTTCAAGAAGAAGCAAGGTTTTCATTAAATTTTGTACGAATTTAATGCCTGTAAACTGTAAACTATTAAGGCGGTGGGTTGGACTAGATTAAATGTTTTAAAAATCTTATAAATTTAGCCAAACACTTTTTTAAACGCGAGTTTGTTAACTTTTCAAGTGTTTATCCAAACAAATTGCAAGATTTTTTTTGCTAAACATATCAAATGAGATTTTTTTTTTGACGGATAATTGTTTACTATTTGGGTTAATTATGATAATCTCTCGATCGAACGTAGCTATGTCATATAATATTTTCCTTTCTACTTTTGTATGCACAAAATCAGCGCATTAGTTTTTTCATATTCATCAAACTTCTCACTTCATTAAGGTTTAGAACGAAAAGAATTATGTTCAACTTTCTACTCTACCCTTAACTCAATTATTCTCATATTTTCTTGATTAAAACATTCTAAATGGGATTTGACACTTACAAACTCACCAAATAAACAAACGCCCGCCAAACTTTTATTTTATTTTCTATAAAGCCCCCCATTTCCGCTTCTTTTTCATTTCTTTCTTTTTTGGCCCTTTTGACTTTTCCTAATTTTTGTATCTCTATCTCATCAATCACAAAAGAATATACGTTGAAACATGATCAAATCTTGATTAAAGAATGAATATTTGAATGAACCATGGTTAATTTTTGAGGATCCGTGGACCTAAAATTAGCTGACAATTATAAATTAATAAGATGCGATTGAGTCTTTTTTAACTTATTTAAACCTAATTTTAAAATTTTGATCAGTGCGCTAACAAATATAGTTTTCTTCTTTCATAAAAATGACCGGTTACATACTTACATTTATATTATGAATTATCTTGATTTTCAAATTCATAAAATACAAATCATTACATCATTTATAATTCAAGTTCAAATATCAACAACATTAACAAACTAATATTTAAATGGATTAACACGTACATTTTAGAAATTGAACTCGTGATATTCAATTACTAGGGCCTTCATCTTGGTGGTCGTTGTTTTTTTTTTTTTTGGGGGGGGGGGGGGGGGGGGGTAGAAAGGGTCTCTATCCTGTGACTAAACGACCTGAACTATATTTTAAGGCCTAGTGGTAGAAGGTTCAACATTTTGCACAATAAAGACAATTAAATTGTCATATTAATCGCAAATAGCAGACACAACAAATAGCATGAAAAAGGAGGAAATTAATATAAATGGTGTGTTCAGATGAATTTATGTAGAGATGAACTTCGTTGATATTGCATGTTAAAACACAAACACACACACACACACACACACCGAGTCAGAATACAATCTGACAGGACGCCAAAATAATATTTATTCACCTTTAAATGGGTAGTTAATTTCTAAGTACTAAGAAAACAAAATCCTTGGTTTTGCTTTTCTTTCTCGTTGGAGAGAGAATGGACACGGATTAAAAATAGAAACTATGATTTTATTTCTTGTTTTCTAAAAAACCCAAACAAGTACGCATTTGAGAGAGTATAGTAAACGGGGGAAATTCTTTTATGAATCTAGTGTATGTACTTTGGGATTCAGATTCAATTACGTATTGTGTATCAAATTGTTTATAAAATAAATATAATACGTGGTTAAATTTAGATCATAGAATGTATAAGTGAGGTATATACATCCAATTCATATAAGAATTTTTCTAATAAATGGTTAAATTTAAGCCTAAATTTCCGCATTCTCTAATTCAAAATCAATTCAGATATTCTACTACACAACGGTGCTATATTTCCTCCTTCATTCATTAATACACATTACGTGTATTGGTAAGTGGTTGAAATAATAAAAGAAAATATTTTAAAAAAATTTCCTATCATAAATTTTTCTCATTTTGCATTTCAACCACTTACCAATATACGTGACGTATATTGATAAGTGAAGGAATAGACGTAATCTATACTATTATATATTTGAAGAAGGTGTTTGACTCAAATTCCTTTAATTTTGATCAAATTCTAATTTTTTAAAATTTTAATTTTTTTTAAAACAAAAAATATATTTCCAATGAAATTATTATGGCATTTAATTTAATAAAACATTCTAAAAAGGCACACAATAAAAAAAAATGACTTTTTTTGACCTTTTGGAAAAGGCACAATGAAATTATTATGACATTTAATTTAATACAACATTCTCAAAAGGCACACAATCAAAAAAAAAAAACCTAATGATTTTTTTTTTTTGACACCTTTTGGACTAGAATACGAGCAAGCATATCTTCAAATTAAATAAAAAAAGACTTGATGATGTGTTTTTTTTAACCTTTTGGACTACAGTAACATCAAATTTATCTTCAAAAGATGTAACAGTATAGAAATGGTATTAAATTAGAATTTCAAAGATATTAAAAAGAACTTGAGTGACTTCAAGTCAATTTTACGTTTTCTATTTTTTTGCAGCTATGCCTAACTTTCCAAGCCATTTTTACGTTTTCTATTTTTGTTCCTTTTAACGTTTCCTTTTTTTCTTTCCTGTACAGTGGTTTGGTTTTTTCATTACTATTTCCCTATTTTTTTTTCGATACATTTGTGATGTATAAAGAGAATGAAAGTGCAGATTATGTTTGCACTATTAATCCTCATGCCAAAGCCCTGGTTACTTGCTCTTAATCTATAACATGTGCACTCAGCATTATACGATTAGTTTTTTTAATTCATCAATATAAATCCCGTACTATTAATGCATAAGCATAATAATTATATATAAATAAAATTTTACAAAAGCTGGAATCATATATATATATTTATAGAACTCATGATATTTTTAATTATCTTTCGAACTATTGTAGCGGGCTCGAAATTTCTTTAATATAAAGTCATTCGAAAATCTTCTCTATTTACTCTCAAGTCATTTCTTCAAATTAATTCAATACCTTAAATATTTCAAATGATAATTCAGTATCGTATCTAAAGTTTATGCTAATATGCTCATTCAATTTAATTGTTTGAAACGTTTTGTGTTGGGATGAATTTGAAATTTTAAATTCATATAAGATTAAGTCATTCAAAAAATTTATTTCCTATTCTCTCTCTCTCTCTCTCTCTCTATATATATATATATATATACATATACATATATATCTCCATCCATTAATCTATTATTCCCATAAAGTCCATCAAAAAGTGGTAAGTGCTCAAGTCTAATTAAGCATATAAATATATTAAATTATTGATTTTTTTAATATCCATGCAATTGGTTCTTAAAAAAAGGTTATAATTATATTGTGATCGTAGTCATAGGACTTAATATACTTACTTTTGAACTCAATTTGATCTATAAATTTAACATATATATCCGTGTATTGAGCTCAACTTAACTACCTATAAAATTAAGTTACGTAGTCTTAATTAACCTACATAAATTCACATAAAAAATATATTTTTTTTCAATATTAATTGTAGATATAAACTCATGAGAACACCCGCTTTAATGTATTCTCTTCTTAGTGAATTAATTAAAAGATTGCTATTTTTTTTTCTATTTTTTGTGGTGGGTTAATATTTGATGATCGCATGAAAAAGATAATTGAAATGTACATATCCTTTTTAGAAAGCTAATGCAAACAATTGAAAAACAGTGTTGCCTATGCACGTCTCTTTTGTAGGGCCAATTTTCACACATACACACACACATAGACAATATATATATATACACAACTATTATTCAATAGAGAACTTTAATACAACATTCTCAAAAGGTACACAATCAAAGAAAAAACTTAATGATTTTTTTTTTACCTTTTGGAAAAGGCACACAATAAAAAAGAAACCTGATGATTTTTTTTTTCACCTTTTGGACTACAATACCAACAAGCACATCTTCAAAAGATATAAAAAAAAACTTGATATTGAACTTGCAATTATTCAATTTTTCTAAATTTTTATTAAAACAGTGAAGAGCATTTTTGTTGTTTTACTAAAAACAAAGCCTCATTTTCCATTTTCATATCGAGAGTGTTCATGTAGTTTGATCAAAAGAATATCTTTTGCATCCACATAATTTAAGAAATATATTATGCATAGAATTCATTGCAATATCAATTATCAATATGATATTTAATTTAAATTTTTGATTGATATCATTCATTCCGTGCATAGCATGGCTTGCATATTAGTACTGTTGTGTAGCAGATGATTCGAATTGGTTTAAAATTGTTGGGTCATGTGACCGGCACGTGTAGGCACATAAATCCAACGGGCGTTAGGATGTGTCAGAGTCGACAGCCTGGCCTCTGCCAGGACTACTCCTACTACACACACATCTTTTGTCGTTTTCCACTACCGGCACCCCCGATCCCTATCTCTCTCTCTAAAATCTTTTCTCTCTCTAAAAAAATTGAGAGAAATCTCAAAATGGTGTCCAGGTTGGCTCAGTCAAAGGCCTCCATCCCGGCAACATCAAATTATATTAACTTCCAAAACGGTCGGTGATTTGAATTTCCCAAACCCTAAAAATAAAGTAAGCCCTCCACTATTTCTTTTTTTCTTAAAGAAAAAAGAAAGAAAGAAAGAAAGTTTACTATAGTATATATAAGCAAAAATAGTATATAGAAGCAAAAATAGGTGTCCCGTTTAACCCCAGTTAACCGACGCGTGTTCCCTGCCAGCTGTGCATCAGTAACTGCCTTCCATCCCCCACAGCCCTATCCTATTCTCCCTTAGTATAAATTCCCACTCCTTTCTCTCTCTCTCTCTCTCGTCGTACCCAAGGCGAGCCTCCGCCTCTCTACACACATAATATACACACACACACACACACACACACACACCGAGACACAGAGTCGTATCTATCAGTTAAAGAAAAATTTCTCTGGATTCGGTTTTATTTATTGTTCAATCTTCTTTTACCTCTTTAATGGCATCGACAGGGCAGATGAACGAAACGGATCGGATCAAGGGCCCGTGGAGCCCCGAGGAGGACGAGTTGTTGCAGAAACTCGTTGACAAGCACGGCCCGAGAAACTGGTCTCTGATAAGCAAATCGATTCCAGGCCGCTCAGGAAAATCCTGCAGGCTGCGGTGGTGTAACCAGCTCTCGCCGCAGGTGGAGCATCGGGCGTTTACGCCCAAAGAGGACGAGACGATTATCAAGGCCCATGCTAAGTTCGGGAACAAGTGGGCCACCATAGCCCGATTGCTCTCGGGCCGGACCGACAATGCCATCAAGAATCACTGGAACTCCACCCTCAAGCGCAAGTGCTTCTCGATGTCGGAGGAGTTCAGCAACTTCGATCCCCAAGCTCACCAGCCGCTCAAAAGATCCGCCAGCGTCGGCCCGGAGACGAACATATCAGCGTCGGGCTTTTGTTTCAATCCTGGCAGTCCTTCCGGGTCAGACATAAGTGACTCGAGCCTTTCGGGCTACCATGTCCCCCGGCCAGTTGCCAGGCCGCAGGATATACAACCCGACCCTGTGACATCGCTCAGTCTTTCCTTACCCGGCTCCGAACCTGCTGAAAAAACAGTTACAGAAACACACATCTTGAAGCCCACATCAGACCCGAACCCGATACTGACCAGGGATCCACTTTGGGGATCCGGACCCGCGGCTCAACTGAAGCAGCCCGTCCAGATAATCCACTCGCATCGAGCACCAGGTCCGCTGCCAACTCAGCAGTTGGCCGCAGCAGCTGAGGCAGCTCCAGAAACTGCGGCGGAGAAGCAGTTCTTCAGCCCGGAGTTTCTGGCCGTGATGCAGGAGATGGTGAGAAAGGAGGTATGGAATTACATGGCGGGAATCGAACAAAAAGGTTTTTGCATGCAGAGCGAGGCGATTATGAATTCTGTTGTGAAGCGAATCGGGATAAGCAAAGATTGATTGAGGGGTGGTCTGATTGTGAATAGCGGACGAATGAGGTGACGATCAAATCAAACATGAATCCATGAGAGAGAGAGAGAGAGAGAGAGAGAGAGAGAGATTTGGGGTAAATTAAAGCAAGATGGTTAGAATTACCAGTCTTTGGTTCCGTAGAAAGAGAAATAATTTAGGGGGATAGTGTACAGATGAGGGGGAAGGAGAAAGAGCAGTGCTCGGTGCTATGCAATTCAAGAATATTTCATGTCAAAATTGAAACAAATCATCAACATGAACTGGGTTACTGCTTGCTTATTAGGCAATTCAATGAATCCTTTAACTACTTTTCTTTTCTTTTCTTTTCCGGAAGCTAATTAATTAACGACAAACTACATTTCTCCCTTCAAATATTGATAATTGAATTGGAATTAATTTTAATTTTAATATGCACAAGTTTGAAAATTTAAACTGAATTTGTAACCAAATAAAAAATTTGTAAATCTCCTGGGTATTAGCTTAAATCAAATCGTTGGAGCTAAATGAAAGCAAAATGAATATGGTTCATAGCATTTTGACAAGAAATAATGGAACTGTCTATTTGCTAAAATGCTTCCTCAATAGTTCTGATTTTGGTTTGGTGGTGTTGTAAATCATCGTCATATTTGTGGTCTATATAAAAGTATCCATGGATTTTTCGAGTACTACATGAGTAGTAATTAGCAAATGGATGGTTTTAAAAATCGGACCAGATCGGGCAGTCGGATCGGTTGGACTGCCGACTGGTTCGTAAAACAATCTAGGTTGAACAACAAAACTAAAAGGATCAAAAAACCGTTCAAAATCATGGTCAGACCATTGAACCATGAGTAGTTCACTTGAATCGGACGGGCCGCTGTAATTTCAGAAATTGAAGAACAAAATCCTCATTTTTCTAATTTTCTTTTATTTTTTACGTTGTTTCTTCTCTTTCCATCATTTTTGTTCTTGTTTGCTTCTCCAAATCTCAATATTCTAACAATTTCTTTAAGACCGAATTTCAATTCACATCTACAAGTTGTTTTTCAGGTAAATTATCTATTAATATTTTTGGATTTTGTTCATACTTATTCACTCATTTTAAAAATAAATATATTAGGTTTAAATAGTTTATAAAATATATTGCATTTAAATAGTAAGATTGAACATGAAAAGGCGACAATGTTAGATTTTTAAGAACAATTTTATTATTTATTATTCTAATTATTTTTAACATATTAATAATTATTTTAAAAATAATTATGACATTACCGATTCCACCACATTTGACCCAACAGTTAGAATCAGTTAATTGTGAAGCAGTTAACTTTCCGGTTCAACGAACTGTCTGGGTTTTAAAACACTAAGCACATGTACTGACCAGTCACCACAGGAAAAAGTAAAAAAAGAAAGGCTCTGTGCGATATACATTTTGGCCCCTCAGGAATAAGAAAATTTAGATGGACTTTATACTACAAAGTTTATAGTATGAACGTATTATTTAAAACAAAAAAAGAAAAAAGAAAAGAGAACCTATGGTATAGATGTCCAAAATATAGTAGAAATAATATAAATTATATTAGTACAAGTATCAAAACTATATATAATATTAACTTATAAATATTTAAAATATTTATTATAATAATTCAATTTTTTGATATATGCGTATCAAATAACAAAATCCATTTTATTCCAAAATTCATAGTAAGTTTTATTAGATATGAACTCAATTTTAAACTCAAGCTCGAATGAACTCAACTGTAAATGAGCCCAACTTGAGTTCAAAATTTTGGTAATAAGCTTGAGTTTGAATGAAAATTTATAAATTCGATGAGCTTAAGCTCAAGCCCAAATTTTTTTGATGAGATTAAACTTGAACCAAAAAATTTATAAAAGCTCTACCCAACAGTGTGAAATTATCAACAAGAGAAATGACGTAAAGAAAGTAGTCTTAGACGCTGGCAATGAGATACATGGGCCTTACAACAATGTGGAGGCTGATACCAGTACACTATTTTTCATTGTTTTCAAATATTAACTTAGATAAACAGGAGGATATTCAAAATACAGCACATGCATCAACTAATTCAACGGCTGTACAAGAGCATAAGATGCCAATTCTTAAACAGAGGTTATATATATTAACACAAGGTAAAGGAGCATGCATGTCCTAGTTAGTTATCTTCTTCCTTGACAGCAGCATCAAAGCCCTCCGAGTTCTCGTAATTCGACCGGAAAAATGCACTTTGGTTGCTCTGCAGGAACCTGAATCCAAGAATAAGGAACATCCAGTCGATATTGCACATCAAAAACATATAACTGATTGTGCGTCGTTGATCGTTACAGGTAAGTTTGATGAAATCAAGGTGATGATGATACATAGAATCATGACTGCCAAACATAATGTAAATCCTTGAACCAAAACCAAGTGTAATAAAATGCGATCACAGCACCTGAGGAAGTCCTGCAATCAATTCTGCATCTCTGTTAATGTCTCCATCTCAATATGCAAACATGCCAGCATCTCTGGCAATTTGACTGCAAGTATGGCAAGAACACTATTTATATACCATTATCATCGTATCCAGCAGAAAGGTTACATTTTAGTGAGAGAGAAAGAGAGGGAGAGGGAGAGAACACGCATACACACAAGTAGGTCGTAAAATCTTGTGAATTCATTATGAAAATAAGGTAACTACGGCAACTGGGACTACATTGATGTGGTTTGTGTATAAACAGAATTTAGTGCCGCAGACAATTATATCACGTGGTGACACACTTTACAAGATGTTTGCAGCATGCGTCACAATGGAGGTTGAGGGTGGGCTTACAATTTCAAATGGCATAATCATATTCATATTTGGGATACAGATAAATGAGACCGCAATTTCTTATTTATAATTCAACCAATATGACCAAGTGGGACGGCAAAAACAAAACATCTCGATGTTCACATGAAAATCTAGAGCTGGCTTTATGGAATAACCTGGGCTTTGCAAGGAAAGGAGGAACTTATTGTATGCGAGAAGCACAAAATAGAGTGCCGTGTACCAAATATCATAGCCAACCTGCTGATGACATGACAGGTGGTTGTATAGTTGCATGAATGTTCATGGCCTGAACAAATATGATCATAGGTTCACAAGAGAGCATTGTAAGTTTAGGCATATGCATATGTGCATGTCAGTACCTCTACTTATAGTGTCGATGCCTGTTAATTGCCTTTCAAAACTTTGGCCATCATATTAACTCAATGTGTGTCAGTGCAGATGAGCAAACAATCATCAACAGTTACGTTCCATATACTTTAAGAAGCTAATCATTTACAAAATGCAATAGAAATTTTATTAATGAGATTGTCAAGGTATATATAGACTTTAACATACCGAAGAGTCTTAATAAATGTTCAGCACCATATACACCTGAAGGAGAGACATTATCAGAAATAACTTCTTTGTACTGTTGACGTTCTTTTTTATAGAGGAGCATTGCAGGTAAAGCTTTGTCGAAGTAACAGCGCAATCCATTGACAATCTCTGCAACCGTCTCAGCTATCCTTCACCCACCAAAAAATCATAAAAAAAATGATGAAGGACATGTACCGAGTTGTATGACCAACAACGAGGATTCCAGACTTCAAAAACCACTTTATTCACATTTACATCACCGAAATATGCAGTAGAAAGTGTCTACTATTTACAACTTCAAGAAGTCATATAGACGACAACTTTCATTCATCTCATCAGAAAGATACCCATTTTATTTCAATAATTTTTAGCTTCAAGAAACAGTGGACTCTCTCCCTTCAGAGACACCCCACGAGGCATATAATTGAAAATATAAATAATAAGAATTTTCAGGTGATTGTTGGTTTTTTGTAGATTAACAAATCTTAAAGTTTGTGGGGAAACAGAGACCTGTATGATGTTATAATCTATAAATATTAACTTTTGAATAAATTTAGTGATTTCCGTTTCTATTCTTTTTTCGGTCGATGTCTAAGTAGGATAGTAATGAGGTAGAAAATAAAGGTGATTTTCCAAATTATGTGTAACAAGTTGCGAATTCTCTAGAATAAGAAATATAACTGAATGCATCAATCTACTTGAAATAGCTCAATCTTTAAAAAGAAAACAAAAATGCCACTCGCTCTGCCAGAGATCAGCTCATAGAAACTAGTTTCTAAACCCCTAGTTATGACAAAGCATCACGCTAATTTCCATATAGTCTACAGTCTACACTTTCAAGGAGATACCGACGAGAAAGATGGAGTTATATTTTCCAACAAAAGGAAATACAGAAGAAGAATAGGAAAAGAGTGTTTAAAGATCTAGAAGGTCACAGATTCCTGTACTCTCTCGAACTAATTTTGTTAACCTCATTTCTTTCTACAAACAAACAGGCAATTAGCAGGCTCGCGAAAGTATTACTTATCTAATTTTGGCAATTCAGAACTGAAGCTATCATCTACTAATTCATCATCTGCAGATTCGATACCTAATACCATCAAATTATTACTTCAATTTCAAATCTAATGTCACTTCTTGTCATCTATATTTTCTTGAATATCTGAATATTTCTTCTGCTATGCTCCATCTTCTACTTTTTTTCTTTTCCTTTTTTTTCCCTTTCTTTATTTCCTTCTCAGGTTTTACTTTTTCAAGATTTCAATCACCATATAAAATTTGTCAACTATAATAAGAGTAGGAAACTAACGGTAATCCAACCATCAAACAATATTGATGTAATATTTAAAAGCTTAGGCTTACCTGTCAAGTCCTAATAAGACTAGCATCGCAAAGGAGAACAAAGAATAAGGGATCACAACATATTTACGGACTATCCACAATGACAGATTTCCTCTTTCATGGTGATTAAATGAATTAATATGGATTTGAATAGGGGAAATTGTTTTGCTTCATGAGCCATAATTTGTCCCCATTGCCAATTTGGCAGTTTTCAGAAATACTTATTGGCATTATCTACAACCATACAGAAAATGATTAAACACATGCAATGCCATAATTATATCATCACAATCATGAAATGATTCAGTTGGACAAGTTATCATCAAACACAGCTGCATCAGCTTCACGGTTCATGAAAAGTTGTAGTTTATGAACATTAATTCCACAATTGTTTAATTCGGTGTGAGCATAACTTTGAACTGAGGGAATAGTTCGTGCCAAGACAAGGAATAAGCAGCAAAAGATAGCATTTCCTGCCAGCGTTTGAATAGGAAACAAAATCCAGTGAATAAAATATAGCCTAAAGCATCGAAAATCCCAATGGACACCACAGAAAAGATAAATAATTAGAAAAGGTGCACGTACATGCCATCTTTCTTCACCCGGTAATCAAAATACTTGTTCAATATCTCATAAACACTAGGAGAACGCGGAAGTTTGACTAGCTGCATGAAAGATTTTTCCAAGGAAAAATATTTCAGATTAGCCACAGATCATTTTACCTGTCCTCTAGAAGCTTCTTAACAGAGAAAAGATGGCAAACAGATGAAATTACATATAAACTAGGGATGATTGAAAAAAATAAGATCATTGCCAGAGTAGAGGTTTAGCATAATAAAAGAAGATCATCCCACTTTAGTTCAGGAAAACACAGCGAGCAGGGTAGATAAAAACTTCAGAAGAACCAATTTCCAAGAGTGATTACAAAAACCAACAGAGTAATATTCCCTCTGCCAGCTTTGAAGAACATTTTCTACACTTGACCAAAATAAACCATTCCAAACAAAATCAGAGATTGAAAGCTAATGTTCTCCCAGATCAATGACCAAGAAGAAAGCAGGAGGAATCAATATTACGAGCAAAAGTTCTCACAGATTAGAAAGCATCTTTCCTTGAAGTGTGTTCGTACCTGGCCCAGATGAGTTATACATTCATGATCATCAACCAGTTGTTTCTTCAAGGTAGATGGAATTTGGATGTTTACAAGCTTTTCCGATGGGACAATGTATTCCTCCTACCAACAACAGGATATGAGAAGTCTTCAAACAAGTAAACCAAAAGAGTACTCAAACTGACTAGAAACTAAATCCAAATAGCATTAAAAAAATAAAGACAAGAAAAAAAGCCAGCGAAGTTATCAAGTTGCATTAAAATCATTCAGGTGTAGAAACCGGTCCACTATTCCAAATTGCAGAACTAGCGTAAGTAATGTCAAAAAGTCTTAACTCAAGCTTTCGACAGACATGACAACTGAAATCACATATAGAGCACACGGCAACCTCTGAAGCCAAAAGATGAGATGAAAATCTCAAAGCTTTCCTGCTTTTGTTCACTTTTGCTGGTTCCATAATTGTCATGCAAGTTTTTGAGGCTGCGGCTTAATAGAAAGCTTACATAATTGCGATCATATCCTCAATTGTACAATTTATCAAGAAAGCTTACATAATCGTGATCATATCCTCAATTGTATAATTTATCTTTGGTTTATAAGGACGGCTATATTCAATTTAGCATCCTAGTTTTCACCTTAAACCAATTTTGAGAAGAGTTTCTCATTCTCTTCCCCTAAGATATCTCCTGTAGCCCAGATATTACTCCTTACTGATTGATGAATGCCTGAATCAGTGAGTGGCAGAAACCCTTCTGCCGCTGGAGATTTCAAATTATATGGCAATGGTCAAAGGAATTAATCTCATGTATCTGTAATAATAATAAAATTATGATATTTACTGACCAATGGATCCATAACGCAACTTGATACTTACTGGCTAATTCATCAGTTAGCTAGACCAGACACCAAGGCCAAGTTGAAATTATATTATATCATTTAAATGTGGGGAACGCAAATGGGTTGCTGTATTTACATAGAAATACTGACAAATAAACAGACAGCTAGACCTTTTGCATAAAGAGAAAGGAGGTGGTAGAAATTGCCATTATGAATCATTTTCCAGATAATCCTATTACTACTCTATTTTCTGTGCAATGTTACTCGAAATGACTTCAAATAGGTGGTGTAACTGCAGAGAGACAGAGATGAAACCCAGAAGAGTTGGCGCTGACATGTTAAAAGCAGTACCCTTTCAATGCTTTCACGTTTCCGCTTATTACCTCTCACCCCTGCAATAGCATCGCAATCCAGATTTTAGTTCAGAAAGATCCATCAATCAATAGCAGCGAGTAAAGATGCCAATTTGACTATGAAATTCAGTTGGGGAAAGGATCAAGACCAACTTAAACAAATATACTTGCTAACAGAAACAAAGTCTGACGAGATCACTATAATATATAAAAGGAGAAAGATATTACAGTTATTTGAGTTATAACTTTAAGATAGAGTAAAAGCTAAAAGCCGAAAAGACAAAATAGTACACCAAACAATACGTCTCTTCAACTAAAACTTTGATACCCATTCACCCAATAAACAGTAATAGAGAACTTAAACTACTCCCTCTATTCTGAAATTTTTGGGTCTAACTTGGCACAACAGAGAGTTCTATATAATTATTCAGAAGTGTAAATTTTGTGTATTTTACCCTATTTCCCTACAAAGTAGTGGTGGAGGGTTAGTGTTGTACCATAATTACTTTAACTGAGAGAATATCCCACCTTCTCTACAAGCTTAACTTATTATAGACACTTCGTATCCAACAATCCTAAATCACATGTAATGGTAATGTTACTAGGTGATCTCATATTTCTATCTAAATGAAAGGCCTATTGTAATCAGAGTATCAGATATAGCAAGATTTTCAACTTGAACGAGATAAGTCATCGAGAATACAAAAATCACATCAAGAAACAGTTAATCATGATACAGGGAGACATCAATCTAACCTATTGAACTTTTAGTTTTATCTTGTGATATACGTCCAGGCTTCGTATTCTTATCCACTGCATGCTTCTCCTTAAGCTCTTTTGCCTTCTGAACATTCTCCTCAGTACGTTTCAAAAGGGAATCGACACCCAACCATTCATCCCAACTGTGAAGAGCCAAAATAAGAAATTGTGTACTAACAAGAAATTCTCATGAGTAGATCTAAGAAACAGAAAAACAAATGCTTAACAGCGTTAGTCTAAAAAATTCACGACTTCCAAATTTAAAGGGTTTTTGCTTCTAAATATCAAAAAGTTTAGATCAATCTTTTTGGAGAATGGAGAGCAGATTTTCATAAATATTTGTACAGAAGATAGTTGTAGAAGCGCATATATCATGACTTGATAAGGGGAGGAACTATTCACTTCTGTTCAATAAATGAATGCTGTGCAAAGCCTGTATGAATTGGAAGTCACAAAACAATTCACAAAAGGATCACTTAGAAAAAATTAGAAATTTAAAATGACGAACTTCAAAGAAAAAACTGACTGGCCTTCACTGGATACACAAGCCATAATCGAGAAACATGTTATGAGAAAGTATAAAGCATATGCGAGCACTCACTGTTTGTTCCACCCCTGAAAAAGAATATAAAATAAAACAACTGTAAGATTACATTTCATTTAAATCTCGCACTTTCTAATTGAAAAATCGTCGTTAACAGGTTTAAATATTTGTAATATTAGCTGATGCAACTGCATTAATAAAGGCTACTGGAAACCAGGCTGCAGTGAAATTAGCTAAACATGCTAGCACCAGAGGAAACCATACTTACAGGATAATGAACAAAATATCTCCATCCTTCCATATCATGAAACTCAACCTTTTGTACCTTTCCAAAAACAAGAAAAGCATTACTTAAGAGAAGGAATGATGAAATCAATAAGCTAAACTTAAGGAATGAATGCACCAACCATTTCCAAACATAATTCAAATACCAAATCCAATAGGAGAAATTATCCTAAAAGATTTCTCACAATAATTCATATGTCTTTTTGGCCTAGCAGACAAAACATTGCCTACTCATCACAAACATAGTATGGCCAAGGGGGCAATACTTCTTGCTTGCTGCTTTTCTACGTTGTGGCCATATTCCACATCACTACAATGTCTTAACTTCATAAGCCAATGGAGTTTCTCATATGATGGAATAAATTTCTCAATAGCTAAGTCCGCAATGCTTGATTCTGTTAACCATTTGTCTAACCTCTGTAGGACGTTAATTCTCAAATTATGTCAGTATGTGTCAATAGTATAGGGGGAATCAGGAATTGCAATAGAACATACATACATATATATATATATATATGTGCGTGCGTGTGTGTGTGTATTATATATACAAGCGAAAAAAGTATCAGACTATTGCATAGGAAGTTTGGGGTGCAACTTCATTTGTCTAAAGAGAGTGATCTCAAATTGATCAACAAAATATCAGGAACGATAGGCAATAAACGTTTGACAGGGCTAGGAGTACTGAAAATTACACATCGATCCAGTGTTACTAAGTGAAAAGAAAACAAGAATTTTAGAAAACTAAAGACTCCGAATTTCTTTCCATCTTCCCCAAAGAAGTGCATAACAATTTTTTTTTCTCTAAGTGTGCATTGTATCATAAGCAGTAAGCTACATTCAACAACACAAAAAACACGCGCGCACACACACACACACACAACCCAGAAACAAGAATAATATTTAACTCACCTAAGAAACATACCCAAAAAGGGTACTTGTATATAAAACCGAATTGGGTTTCCCAACAAAGAAGAGAACAATAAGCAAGCTTTTACCTTGGCATCATACAGGCAGGGGCCATGAAAAGCAAGGACCCTTTCACCTTCTTGAAATGGGCTTGAATCAACGGCTTCGTCCTTCATGGGGCTATCGGCAGCGCTGCTGGTGGTGACGCCGCCGCCGCAAAAGCCGCCGGAGATAGGAGTGGAGCTTTCCATAGCGCCAGAGCTGCTCATATTTTTTTCAACCTTTTACCTTTTTTGGTTAATTTATGGCAGTGATGATCAAAGGGCTTTCTGTGTATTTTTTTTTTGTATTTATGAGAAATTCTTTATTTGGTTGGTTTCAGTGTCCAAAAGATGATTGAAACACCTTCTGTTTTTCTTTACTGATAAATAAAAGATGATGAAACACATGGTATGATTATTTGATTAATGTTTTTTTGGTATTAACGATTAACTTTCTTTTAAGTTTTTCCACGTAAAAGTGCTCTGTGCTTATAATGGTAGAGGCAAATTCATTGTGTTCTACATTTTCTAAACTATGTTCATCTTTCTTGTAATACTATAATTTTTTCAATTACCGAAATTTGCACTCGATATATGAAGTAGACTGTCGGATTAAAAGACGAGAAATCAATGAAAAGATAAAAAAAGGTTATTGAAAATAATACTAATAATAATAATAATAATAATAATAATAATAATAATTTTATTTGCATTTATCTTCTTAATTATAATTAATTTTATTGATTCATTAAATAACACATCAAGTTAATAATCTAAAATTGACGTTTATAATAGGATATATGCTTTACATTGAAATAAGTAATTAGAGAACTATAAATTTGCCGATGTGTTTTGCCCTTAAAAAAAAAAGGAAAAAAGAACAAGGAAAAGTCCCCATTAAGAAATTATGTTAAATAAAATTCATTTTTTAGGACTAATAAGCAAGTAATTATTTTCTAGAATGGAATGTTCTGAATATTTAAGTTTTTTTATCAACATAAACTCGGGATTTAATTGAAGAAATTAAGGATGAGTCCATGGGTTCTCTCTTAGCTTTTCTTGTAAAATTCTTATTTATCTGTGGACTAGCACGAACCTCCTACTGTGCCCAAATATTTCTCAAAAAATTTATAAATAAATAAATGAAACCTATGCTCTTATTTTTTATTAACTAAGTAAAAATATTCCACCTTTTGTTTTATCACTATTATTCATTGTAAAAATTAATAAAACATATAATTAACAAATACATTATTTATAATAATAATTATCGTATAACTAAAAAATTAATCTCGGTGCAATGCATGGACAACAACTTGTATATATGTACGCGTGAATGAGCTTAAAGAGAAGAGTGTATTAATTAAAGTTCAGTAGTTCACTAACCTGCGCAGTTGGTGGAATTTAAATGATTTGATCAATAATAAACAATTAATAACACGAAACCATTAAAGTTATTTTAGCAATTATAAAAATTCTAAATTTATTAAATTTATAATTTGGCCAATTTTGAACAGTCGAGTCAAATAACCTCCTCTTTTATGTGGAATAAATAGGGCAATTGGCACATTGCATCCTTTAAACACACTTGTTGATATTATGCACCCTAAAATTAAAATTTTGATATTTTGATCGCTTGAAAAGACATTAGTTTAGTACTTTGCACCCTCCACCTATTTCCATTAAATTTTCCACCGAAAATAATATTTTGGCCAAAATCAAAAGGGCAAATTTGATATTTTATGTCAAAATAAATAAATGAAGTAGCCAATTGAACACCGATTTCTTCCTAAAAACTATGACAAAAAATTTGAGAAAAAATAAAAGGCAAATGAGCTTGTCAATATCTCTTCAAGTCTTTACTTAGTTTCTAACAACAAATTAAAAAATCTTGACTATTAGAGTTGGATAATAAACAATCAAGGGAATATTAAAATAAGAGGATGATAATAAAAGGGCACTTCATGCTGAGAATTGACCATAAAATATTTTTTTTTTGACTATTTTTTATGGGTGTTTTTATTGAATTGGTCACTATAACATACAAGTTCTTATTATTGTCGCTCTAGAATTTGAATCGACCTTTTGCTAGCCAGGGTACTGAATTTAGGATGAATTATTGATAATATCTAGGCTATGTTTTGAATTTATGAGATTTTCTTTTGATTTTCAGATTATCTACTGAATTCTAGAGATTTCTTAATATTGATCGGAATATTATTTCTCGAGGACATTTTTAATGGGAATGGGTGGAGAGTGCAAAGTGCCAAACTATTATATTTTCAAGGGTGGCAAATGCCAAAATTTGAATTTTAAGGTGCATAGTGCCAATTTCCCGGAATAAATATGTTTACATATGTTAGGCTAGCACTCGGATCAAGTAGTACATTTATTTAAATAGGCGACAATAAATTGATAACAAAAAAAATAAAAATTTAAATGACACGATATTTATGTGGTTCGGCTAGTAACAAGCTTACATCCACGGGGTGAAGAGCGATTCTATTATAATAAAATTTACAGAGAGTTACAATAATTAGAGAAAATATTCTCTAATTAAACCCGAAATTTCAAAAGAATAGCCTCACAATTCTTTCTCAAAAAATTTCTCTCTCAAGTGTTTCCCAAAATCTCTATTTTTCTAAACCCACAAATATTGCTTAAGTACTAGCCTCGCAAGCTTTCTTATTTTTCAATGTAATTTGCAAGAGCCAAAAACTCTTACTTATAGCCAAAATTTCGCGCACTAAGGTGGCATAAGTGCATATTTACAAAGTTGTAATTTGCCTCAATCCATACTAGGTATCATCATCCTCAAATGTCATCAAATCTTGGCAAGATAATTGATGAGGTGTCCTATTTAGCCATCCATGTAACTAGTAGCCAAATTGAATTCCTCAACTCATTGGATAATCTTGACCACAAATTTTATATTGAAATGTGGCCAATTTTGGGTCTTCAAATTCAAGTCATATTTTAACACATATTCACCTTGACTTGAATTTTACCAAAATTTGAAACAATGGTTTCGCTCCACTTTGTTGGCTAGATCATCTATCTGCAATACCAATCAAGTCCAAGCATTGCTTGAACTTGACATTTGAAAAAGGCTTAGTCAGCATATCTGTGGAATTTTCATGAGTAGAAATCTATTTCATTGAGATATCACCCCGCGTCGTGACGTCTCGAACAAAGTGAAACTTTACATCGATATGTTTAGTTCTCTCGTGAAACATTTGATCTTTAGTCAAATGATTAACATTTTGACTATCACAGAAAATGGCGATCTAGTCAGCACAAGAACTAAGCTCTCCCAACAAACCTTTTAGCTAAATCCCTTCTTTTATCACCTCAATAACTGCAATATAGTCTGCCTATGTTGTTGATAATGCAACCATGGGTTCTAATGAAGCTTTCCAGCTAACTGCACTTCATCCAAGAGTAAATACATATCTGGTCAATGATCTTCTTTTATCAAGATCACCAACATAATTCGAGTCGACATAACTAATCAAATAGCTATTACTCCGACTAAACTCCAAACAAACTTCTAAAGTCCCATGCAAGTATCTCAAAATCCATTTCACCGCATCCCAGTGTGTTTTCCCTAAACAAGACATATATATACTAACTACACTAACAACATGTGAAATATCTAAGTGCGTACAAACCACAGCATACATAATGTTACCAACTGTACTAGAGTAGGAACTCGGGTTATGTACCTCGTTTCATAATCAAACTTTAGTGATAGAGCAACCGACAATCTAAAATGTGTAGCTAATAGAGTTAGAAATGGCAACAGAACGGGTCTGGGGCGAGTTTGGCCAAACCCGGAACCCACCCCAAGTGGAAAATTTTGTACCCGGGCCCGCCCCAAACCCGACGAGTCCAGATTGGACCGGGTAGAGCCGGTTTAGATTTAAAAATATATTTTTAAAAAAAAATCATATTATTACAACTTTCTAAACATGAAAAAAATAATAGTATTACCAAAATACTAATTATTATAAATCTTTATGAACATATTTTAATTTTAAAAAATTAACCATCATTATCACATATTTATTTGTAAATATTTTGAAATCATAACCTAAATACTAATGTTATATAATTATGTATATATATAAAAGTATCATATTGATTTATTTTATGTAACTATTTATATAATATATACTTTTATAGATGAAGTATGGATATATATAATATAAATTTCTATAAAATAATAAATAAAAAATATATATTAAATATAAACGGGGCGGGTCCGGGTTTTAAAATCAAAACCCGAGACCCATCCTGAACCCGGTTAAGAGTCAAAAAACCCGCCCCATTAGGGCCAGGTCCGGGTTGCCATCCCTAAATAGAGTAGATACCGGTTTAGCATTTTTCATACTGAATCTCTCCAAAACTTTTTCAATATAACTCTTCGAGTTAAATACAGCTTCCCACCTTGTCTATTTCTTTAGATTTCCATGACAAGGATCTTTTTTGTTGAACCAAGATCATTCATTTGAAATACTTCACTCATCTACTTTTTTAACTCATCAATATCAAACATATTTTTAGCTGCAATCAACATGCCATCAGCATAAAAAAGCAAATAGATAAATGAGGTATCATGAGTTATTTGAAAATAAACACAACTATCATAATTGCTTCTTGAATCCGATGCTAATCATAAAGGAATCGAATCTTTTGTATCACTGTCTCGGAGACAGTTTTAGACTATACAAAGATTTTTTTTAATAGGAAAACATGATCTTCTTTTCCTTTCACAACAAAACCCTATAGTTGTTGCATAGAAATTTCTTGTTCTAGTTCACTATGCAAAAATGCAGTTTTAATATCAAGTTGTTCTAACTCCAAATCATGCATGGCAACTAGAGCAAGAAAGACACGAATAGAACAACGTTTCACGACAGGTGAGAAAGTATCATTAAAATCAACACTTGGTACCTGACTATAACCTTTAGCTACTAACCTTTGCCTTTTCTACTCTAAGAATTCCTTCTTTTCTTTTAAAGATCCTTCCACACCCCACAATCCTTTGCTCAACTAGCGGCTTCATAAGTGTCCAAGTGCCATTCTTGTGAAGAGACTTAATTTCCTCTTGCATCGAAATCAACCATTTTCAGGAATTTTTTGAAGAAACTGCTTTAGAATATGTAGCTAGCTTGCCAATAGTATTTGTTTCTTCTCCAACAGACAAGGCATATGCGACATAATCAGTATATCACTATGGTAGTCGTATCAAAGGTCCAGAGCCAGTAGGACTTTCAAATGTCGCAGGTGGACCAGGAATTTCAAGCTCCACCTACTTCGATGTGCTCTCTAATTTATCTGTATCAGAAGAAACTATGGACTCTTTTCTCGAGGTTAGTAGAGTAGACTTATCAAAAGTAACATCTCTTCTAATAATAAATTTATGTGACTTAAGACCAAGACACATCCTTTCATCCCAGAAGCATAACCAAGAAAAACACACTTTTTAGCTTTGGGCTGTAATTTTTCTTCATTAACATACATATAGGCAGAATATCCAAATATTTTCAAATTTGAATAGTCAACAGCTTTGCCGTACCATACCTCTTTAGGAGTTTTAAACTCAATTGTTGTAGAAGGTGAGCGATTCACCAAAAAGCAAGCTGTGGAATCTGCTTCAGCCTTAAACACTTTAGACAAGTCAGTATTGGAAAGCATATACCAAGTTCTTTCCAAAAGAGTTTTATTCATACGCTCTGCTATACCATTATATTGTGGAGTGTTAATTACAGTACGATGCCTGGCAATCCTTTCAGCTTCACAAGACCTGTTAAAATCTCCACTGCAAAACTCCAAATCGTTGTTTGTTCGGAGTCTTTTGATTTGCCTTCCAACTTGCTTATTGATCGAAGCCTTCCACTTCTTTAAAGTATCAAGCACATCATTTTTGTGCTTCAGAGAATAGACCTAGACTTTTATTGAAAAATCATCAATAAAGGTCAATAGATATTGAGCTCTTCTTTTTTATGGAACTTGTGATAGTCCCCAAAGATCAAAGTGAATATAATTCAAAGAACCTTTAGGTCTACGAATTTAGTGCCAAAGCTGAGCTGCTTTTTGCTTTCTGAACACATAGTGTTTACAAAAGTCCATTTTTCCTGTGTTTTGGCCACAAAAAAGACCTCTTTTACTCAATAAGGTCAAACCTTTCTCGCTCATATGCCTGAGCCTCATATGCCATAATTTTGTAATATCAACATCTGACATAGAGGATGGTGAGACTCCTACAAAGCCTATAACGATAATGCCTTGTAACACGTATAGGCTACCTACTTTTCTGGCTTCATGACAACCAGTGCGCCTTTGCGTACTTTCAATACTCCACCGTCAATTGAAAATTTACACTTATTGGCATTGAGGGTGCCCAATGAGATGAGATTTTTCTTAGGATCTGGAATATGTCTGACGTCAGTCAATGTTCTTACAATTCCATCATGCATTCAGATTTGGATTGTTCGAATACCAACAACTTTACATGGAACATTATTCCCCATCAAAACAACTCCACCGTCAATGGACTTATATGTTGAGTACCAATCTCGATTGGGGCACATATGATAAGAGCAACCCGTATCCATAATCCATTCGTCGTTGAATTTAGCTTGCTTCTCGATCACAAGAAGCACATCGACAACAACTCCGTATTTAACAACACTAGCCTCGCCAGAGTCTTCATTCTTCTCTTATGGAGCATGTCTCTTCTTTTTCAACTTACCGCAATTTTTGTGAACATGTCCTGGTTCTTTATGGTGCTAACACACAATACTTTTATTCCTAAATTTTGATTTAGATTTTAGCCTGCTTTTGTTAACTCCTGTTTATTTGAACCTCCCTCTTGCATATGGGCCATGTGCCTGACTATCACTAGTTTGACAAGTGATACCATGATTAGTCTTTTCTTTTGTCTCCAAAGTAGACTTAACATCTTTTAGAGAAATAGTATCTTTTCCATACAACATGGTTACTCTAAAATGTCTATATGAAGGGGGTAATGAACAAAGCAGTAACAAAACTTTATTTTTGTCAACAATAATAACATCTAGATTTTACAAATCCATAATAATAGATTCAAAATCACAAATATGGGAACAAAAAGATGTACCTTCACTCATTCACAGTAAATATAGGCTATGTTTCTTGTACAACTTATTAATGAGAGTCTTTTTCAGGTAGAGAGATTCCAATTTATCCCAGAGATCCTTTGTTGCCTTTTTAGCAATCACCTCGTGCAAAGCTTCACTTGCCAAAGACAACTGGATAATCGAGCGGGCTTTCTCATCCATCTTCTCCCTTTTATTATCCTACATGGCCTTTAGCTTTATATCAATTAGAGCATTCTGAACTCCCTTTTGTACGAGAACGGCACACATCCTCACTTACTATAAAGTGAAGTTGATCTTTCGATCAAACTTCTCGACATTAAATTTTTTCGTCAACATCCTAACTTAATAAGAAGTACCAAATAAATGTACTAACAACCAGGGCTCTGATACTAGTTTGTTAGGCTGCACCCCAATCAAGTAGTACATTTATTTAAATATGTGACAATAAATTGATAATAAAATGAACAAAAACTTAAACGATACTATATTTACGTGGTTCGGCTAGTAACAAGCCTACGTTCGCGAGCGAGGAACGATTTCACTATAATAAACTTTACAGAGAGTTACAACAATTAGAGAAAATATTCTCTAATTAAACCTGAAACCTCAAAAGAATAATCTCACAATTCTCTAGCAAATAATTTCTCTTTCAAGTATTTCCCAAACTCTCTATTTCTCTAAACCTACAAATATTGCTTAAGCACAAGCCTCACAAGCTTTCTTATTTTTCAATGTAATTAGAGCCAAAAGCCCTTATTTATAGCCAAAATTTCAAACACTAAGGCGGCATAACTAGATGTGCACAAGTTGTAATTTGCTTCCATACATACAAGGTGTCAGTATCCTCAAATATCATCAAAGCTTGGCAAGATAATAGATGAGGTGTCCTTCTATTTAGCCACCCATGTAACTTGTAGCCAAATTGAATTCCTTAACTCTTTGGAGAATCTTGGCCACAAATTTTATATTGAGATGTGGCCAATTTTGGAACATAAAATTAAATTATTATGACATGCATGATATTGTCATGAAGATGATAATATGAGAAGGGTTTCCTAGTTTTAGGAAATAAATTTGGTGTCCATTAGTGTATGGCCAACATGCCATATTTTAGGTATGCGACTTTAATAATACTTTCTTTATATTCGAATATAAGATTGTCTAACAATCAAAGTAAATTGAATCGAATATCCAGTTCACTTAGTTACAAACCTAGACATTTGGAAACTAAATTGAAATGTGTTTCGACTCAATCAATATGTATGTAATTTTTTATTGGATTTTGGCTAAAATAAGAAAAAGAAACCGTTATTGAAACTTGTTAAAATTGAAATGAGAAAAAAAAAAAGACCTAACAAAAAACCCAAAACATAGAAAAGCCCAAGAAAGTTGCAGTAAGTTCGGTATGAGACCAGAGGTTAAAAAACTCAAGTACTTAACCTTGCATGCTCGCAAAATAAATCAAGAATCGGATTATGGCATATTATTGGCACATTTAATTTGACTTAAAAAAAAATGTGAAGAGACAAATTGAAGATATTCTATATAGGATAGTACTTGAAAATCTTTTAGCTAGTAGTTGATTTTATTTTGAAATATTTGTGGCGAAGCACATTGGAACAATTTAGAGTACTAGATTTTATTATTTGCGGAAATAAATTTTGATTGAAAATGTGTTTTCCACTTGATTTTTTTTTATCTAATTAGTATTGTCAAATCAAATATTAATGTCGTTATAAATGTTGACATGGAAATTTGAAATTATTATTTTTAATTATATATATTTATAGGATAATTATCAAAGATTAAATCTATACATATCAAATTGAAATAAAATTTTGATATGTTTATGTCTATTAAAAAAATATAAACATTAGGGGTGTCAATTTGGGTGGGTCCGGGTCGGGTTGAGATAGGGGTATAACATGAAAAAATCCCAACCTCGACCTGACCCGACACGAAGCTCAACCAAAAAGGGTTAATCCAAACCCGACCTGATTGGTTTTGGGTTGACCTGATGAATTTTTTAGGTCAGCAAATGACCTAACCTAACCCGACCCGACCCAAAAAATATTTTCTCAAATTTTCAAATTTTTGTAACAAAAAAAATGCTAAAATACTATCAAAAAATAAGAAAAAAAATTAATATTCAAAAAGAAAGATAACATCAAATTTATCCCTAACATTGACATAATGTCCTGTATTAAAACATGATAACAAAACATCAAATTCATTCCTAACATTAACATGATACAAAAATATCAAATTCATCCCTAACCATTGTTCTAGAGAACTTAAAACCAAAGGAATAACACCATAAATCATAACACAAACATAACATGACCACAAGTTTTTAACAAACATCCAAATCTTCTCATCAACATAACATAATAATTTAGTTGAACAAGATTCAAATCTTTTTCAATTCATTTTGCGTCCAACTTTATCTTCAACACAACTTTCTTCATACTCCACATGTAATAAGCCAAACCTAAAAATAATTAAAAAAAATACCAAAAAAAAGGCAAAATATTACTTGGTCATATTCTCAAATATAGGAAATATTTTTAAAGTGAATGTAATTTGAAAAATATATGAAATATATATATATATATATATAGAGAGAGAGAGAGAGAACTTCGAATATACATGAAATATAAAAATTATATGCACCCACAAAGCCACATATTGTCAACGTTCAAAACATCAGTCGCAGCGGAGCTTGACTCATCATCGGTGTGATTTATAAATAAACCCATGATATTCTCGGTCAATTCATCCAATTGCACATTAGTTTCTACAACAAAGAAAAAATATGTCAAAAAATTGAAATAGTAGTTAATCAAATCATAAACAACAAAATAGTTAAAAAAACATATCTTTTTGACCAAATATCCAATATTTTACAACATACCATGCCTCAACAACATCAGGTTTCATTGGATGACGATATTGGTCAAGAATTCTACCACCGATGCTAAAGGCCAACTTAGAGGCAAGAGTGGAAATTGGAACGGTCAAAACATCTCTAGCCAACCGAGCGAGTTCTGGATACTTGAATTGGAGAGCCTTCCAATAGGCAAGAACATCAAGTTTACACCACCTATCAAGCTTTGTTTCTTCTATATAAAGCTCCAATTGAGTATTTTGAGGGATAGGTTATGAACTTGTAAAGTCAAACTCCTACATTATCATAAATGAAATATATCAGCTCAACATCAAATAAATACATAGATAATGATGAAATGTGAAAATAAAATTTAATAAGATTATACTTACCCTCAACACATCAAGACATCTATTAGTAGCAGCAGGAGAAGGAATGTCATCAAAGGCACTACGAGAACTCGATGATGCACTTCCACTAGAAGACGGCTTAGTAGCATTGTGTGCATACGCATCATATAAATTTTTTGTCTCTCGACACTATCAGACCCATAAAGCCTTTTATAGCAAAATTCAACTAACTGCATTTTAAACCTCAGATCAAAATATCACCGAAATAGCAAACAAAACATTGTAATCCTTCCAATACTCATCAAATTTCTCAAACATTTGATAAGCCATGGATTTCATGAACATATCACCACTTACAATTCTTGACTCAATGTCATCTCAATTGTAAAGACCCGAGAAAAGTAGAGATTTGCAGTAGGATATTTCACTCCAGAAAAATAGATTAGTGGTCTGATTAAAAACATCAAGAAACTTGCAATTCTTTTCAACCTTTTCCCACTCAACAATAGAAGGGCAGTGTGTGAAGTTGGAATCAACCAACTTTAAATGATTGGAAGCACGAAGGTAGTAGAAGGCATTAGAAAGCATTAGATAGGTAGAATTCCACTTAATCGGAACATCTTACATCAAACTTTTCCTCAGACCAAGTGTAACATGTGAAACAGATGCAAGAAATCTTTCCTTTCTTACTTGACTACCTTTGACATACTTCAAACACTCACGAACTTTCTCAACAGAGCTGTCAATTTCCTTAAGACTTTCTTGCACAATTAGATTCAAAATATGAATACTACAACGAGCATGCAAAAAATCACCACCACACACCAATTGGCACTTTAAAGCAAGTTGATCCCTCAAATAATCCACAAGAACATCATTTGCAAAAGCATTATCTAAAGTGATTATAAAAACCTTTCTATCAATACCCCAATCAACTAACAACAAACTAATTTTATCACACAATACAATGCCCAAGTGAGGTGGTGGCAAATAAGAGAAATTTAAAATTCTCGTTTGCAATGACTAATTGTAATCAACATAGTATGCAGCCAAATAGATATAAGCATCAGTAGCAATAGAAGTCCACAAATTAGAAGTAAAACATATTTTCCCAGGGCTTGAATGCAATTCACTAGTAAGCCTACCCATTTCAGTTTTGTACAGCTTAATAATATCTGCCCTCGCCGTATTTCTAGTAAAATGATACACTTGAGGTTCCAAATAAGAGAAGACAGATCTAATCGCCTTATATTCAACAAACTAAAATGGAAACTCATGTCTCACAATTGCTAAGATCAACAACTCTCTAAATTTTTCTTGATTAAATTTTTTAGATCGAACACCAAGTCTCTCTTCACCTTATTCTAACAAAGCTTGAGCTATATCATAGGTATTTGTCTACGGCATTGCTTTTGTATGTGTCGTTGTAAATTGCCTGTGCCCATACTACTATCAGCACGATAAGTAGCCCGAAAATTTTTGCATTTGCAATGTAATGGTTCATCATTTTTTGTGGGTAGTATTTCAAAGTATTGCCACCACTTTGATTTCAATTGCCTCTTGCATTTGCCTTTACTATTTTTTGATGGCTCACTTTCCATACTACCCTCTTCATCATCATGAAGATCAAGGTCGATAGACTCCGAGTTCATTCTAAAAAATAAGACAAAATAAGGATAAGAATAGAGGCATTATAAAATAGATATACATTAGAAACTTAAATTATTCAATACTGCCTTGTAACCACAACCATACGGCTAAGGATCCAAAGAATTTAAATTATTCTTCTTTATTATTTTCAGAAATCTCTTCAATAATCATGTTATAGTTCAACTTCAATAATCATGTTTATAAAAAATAAATAGCAGAGAAATAGATACGAGCATTATTCTGATCTTATTACAGTAAATGTTTCTTCCAAGACTTTCGGTAATCATGTTCCTTTGAAGCACAATCGACGGTAACAAATAAAATCTCTTCAAGAATTACACTTATGCATTGCACAATCAACTTCAATACTTAATGTCTTGCGCAATTCACCGATATGTTATATGGACCAAACAAAGACTATATATTTTGCATTATCCTTACTTTTCTTAACATACTTTTGAGCAAAATATCAATTTGATTATATGCTACTCCCAAAATTTTTTTTGATAATTATTTATGGTGGGCTAATTTCAATTTTATTCATGAAGTGGTTGGTACCCTTTCTACAAAACCAACATTCTTTTTTAACATTTTTTTGGGCCTTGGTACGTATCCTTTCGAGCTAGAAATTGACATGACAACTCTGCCACCGTGTAATCTCACTGGTAACAAGCACAAAAACGAAATAACCAAATCAAAAGCATCTAATCCTAAAAACAAAATAACAAAGTCCTTGATTTAGACTTATAATTTGGAAACAAGATTCTCTCTTTCTTTTGTTTTTTTTTTTTTTGTTCTTTTACAACATCAAAAAGATCAAAAAGTGTTTTTAAATGAAGATTTTGAATATGGATGAGAGAAATTAATGGAGAGTTGGAGATGTGGATGCCGGAAAACTCATGGATCTTGGTGGTTGCCCCTTGTCGGAGTCGGCTGTGGTTGTTTTTTCTTTGAGGGGAGGCTGGTTTTTCAATTAGATCTAAAGTTTTAGAGGAACAAAATCCATATTTTGGGTTGGTCGGGTTGGGTTTGGGTTTTGGGTGACCTTATTTTTGTTTTCTGGTTACTATTCTGATCCAACCCGATTTGACCTGAACCCAAAAAACCCAAACCCAGACTTTATTTTTTTTTTCGGTGGGTCGTGATCAGGTCAGTGTGTTGGGTCATGTTTTAATTCCCCTAATAAACATCAAGTACGTTGGAATTTATCGTGACTTTCCCTTCAAAACCTATATGGAAAGATCATAAGTTCCATATTGAAGATATCTAAAGTCAAGGAGAATAAGTTATCTAGGAAAACTCTCCTAAAATTCCACGAGATGCAGTTACCAAACATTTGAGGCAATTGCATTTCAGATTCTATAAATCTACTGTCTATATGATGCGATCACCCAGCCTTTGAGCCGATTGCAATGTTAAATCCACGAATTTTAAGAATGCAATCACTAATCCCTTAAGACGATTGCATTTGAAATTCTACAAATTTACACGATGCAATCAACAAACCTTTGAATCGATTGTATGATTAAATCAACAAATCTTCAAGACACAGTCTCATTACATTCTAAATTCTATAAATCTACATGATGCGATCACCAAGCCTTTGAGCAGATTGCAACGTCAAATCCACAAATCTCAAAAAATGCAGTTACCAAACCTTTAAGACCATTGCATTCCACACTCTATAAATCTACATGATATGGTCACCGAGTCTTTGAGCCAACTGTACAATCAAATCAAATATCAAATTCATCAAGTTCAATAAGCTCTTGTGTCTGAGAAAAAGAGTCAATTAAGAGACGTCTTTGCTCGTAATCCATTCAAATTCCCTAACATCTATCCACCACCCCTTCAAATCTTACACTACAAGAAAAAATGGCATTTTCCACATACTTTTCGGAGAATCCTTCGTCACTTTTCAAATTCGGTGGGTTTTTTCCACTGAAAATCAAATCCCCGAACATCTATCCATCAACCCTTTCAAGTGTTATCTCACAATCCATTCAGATTCCCTAACATCTGTCCACCAACCCTTCAAAACTTATACTACAAGAAAAAAAGGCAATTTTCACAGATTTTTCAACGGAAGCAATCCGTCGGAGAATCTTTTGTCACTTTTCAATTTCGGTGGATTTTTTTTTTTGCGAAATATTTTCAACAAATTTTTATTCAAACTTTAAATCATTTTTCGACAAAATTTTGGCATAGTTTTTTTATAAATTAAATTAATTTTCTATAAAATTATCCACCAAAAATTTATTATTTTTTTATTAAGATAAAGCTCCAACTGCATGATCTAAGAATCAAACACACAACCTCCGTGCTCCCTCACGAGCATAGACATGTGTATCTTGCACACGCCCAAAATTAAATTATATTTTGCAGTCATTGGATGTTGAAACCTCACCACTTCCTTTGGCAAAAGAATATCTTGCCATTGGACCGTTGTCATTTTGTAGTTTTGTTTTCTCTTTTTCTATACTTAACATATATGTTTGAAATTATCGATTTAATAATTTTTAAAATATCATTACATTATTTACCCCTAGTTGCATTAACATTAAGGTTAAATTATTATTTTAAATTAATATAATTTATAACGTATTGTTACATTCTTTTTTTGACAAAAAATATCATTACATTCAAATAATAATAAGAAGATTTATATAAACATTTTCCCGATTGTATGTATACATATATTACAAAATTCATAATTAATTACTATATATGTTGATTAATCTATATATATGTTTATAGATGATGATTATCCCAAATCATTTATTTTAATTTAATATAATTTCTATAGTATAGTTACATTATAATAATAATAATAATAATAATAATAATAATAATAATAATAATGTTTCTCCAATTATATATATGTATATACGTATGTTTATATATAAATATTATGTATGCAACATCCAACAATTAATTTTTTTAAATTTTCGATAGAATCTTCCATCGAAATTTTGTCAAAAATTGATAAATTAAAATTTTTATTTTTATTTTTAAATTTTTGGTGGAAAATTCCGCATAAATTTCGATGAAAATTGATAAATAATTTTTTTAATTTTTGGTGAAATTTTCCATTGAAATTCTGCCAACAAATTTGAAAATATATATTTTAATTTTTAAATTTTTTTCCGAAAAATCCACTGAAAATTCCATTTTTTTTCTTGTAGTGTTAACCACTTCTTGAATCGAAAAAACATGATTTGAAGCCCTCAACACAAAACAAAAATGAGTCATGAACCAGTGGAGGTACTTTGTGATTGAAAAAATCACAAATAAATTAGAGTTTTTTTTTTCTATGAATTTAATTTAATTGAATTTTTATTAACTTGTTTGTTCATTGATATCAGCATATTTATTTGCTTGAATTTTCTACGAACAATAAAATAGTAGTGGTATAATAAGTTAATAATATATATTTTTTATTACTACAATAACTCATAGATATAAATGTATATACATATATATATACATATTAATTTGATGGAAATGATTTAAAATGATTAAAATTATATAGTATCTTGATATAAAAAGATACATTTCAAAAAAATATATATATATTTTTTTAGAAATTGAAAAACCTTTAGGAAGAACAAAAGCCTTACCCAATTGCATATCCAATATTTCACAAATCAGTTAAAACGTAGTTTTAGTTTTACGTAGGCAAATACGCAGGGCCGTTGGGCCAAAACCCCACTATTCAATATTTTATTTGGACTAATAGAGTTTAGGTTGGAATTTGAATTGACATTCAAAGTTGAACACTAATTCTAGTACCCAAGATTTGTCGTCAATTTATTTTTTTATTTCCTAAGTGGGAGAAATCTAGACGTGGCGGCACCTAATTAGAAAACCCTTTCTCTTTTTTTCTTTTTCCAAAAATTTGAAAATTAAGTAGTCAAATTTCCGTTAATTCTCAACACCTTCTTCCGTTTCTACATGCATGCATTAAATCATCCGCATTTGTGCTCTATAAATACTTGCACAAACTAAGCCCATATCCATTCTCATACAATCTCAATCTTCTCTTCAACTAACTGAAAAATAATCCGATTAGAATTTGCTATAATATTTCTATAGCAATGGCCAAATTAGTTCTCACGTTGATCAGCTTTGTTCTTGTTCTATCTTCTCTCGTTGTTACCAACAATGCTCGTCCTATAAGAACCTTGGAGCATGAAAACAGCATTGACACAGAGATCATGAAAGTTTTAGATGATTTATATGTGCAATCGATAAAAACGGGAGGGCCGAGTCGCCGTGGAGATGGACATGCAGCGACCAATGCTTTAACTCTTGGAGGAATCAAGAAATCCGGCCCGAGCCCTGGAGATGGACATGCAGCGACCACTGCTTTAATTCTTGAAGGAATCAAGAAATCCGGCCCGAGCGGTGGAGATGGACATGCAGCGACCACTGCTTTAACTCTTGAAGGAATCAAGAAATCCGGCCCGAGCCCTGGAGATGGACACTAGTTCGTCATAAGCTATTTCTAATTGATTTTTTGATTAATTTGAAAAAAAATAAATAATGTCGTTTCAGTAATTGATCATTTGCGTCTTTCTTTTGTTTTTTGATAGGTGTCTAATTCATTTTTGTCACAATAATTTGTTATTTTTTGATTGGATTTGCGAAGTGTCACAATAGGGGACGAGTTCTTTTGTTGTTGGTTGTGAGTTGATATACTTTGTCTCTATTGTAATTATAGAGGGATTACCTCGAGTCTTGTCAATGTATTACATGTTCATATTGATCAATATTAAGAAAATATTTTGATTGGGCAAATTGGATATCAATAGCACACCTTTTGTCCTGGTTGGCTTCAATTCCAAATAAGTTTTTATGCTCCAATTGCAATTTGTAACTGCTTAACAATACATGTGGCTTGTATTAATATAACAATTAATAAAATTATATAGTACTATTAATCTTTGATAGCACGGTCCATGCGCCACCCAGATTTCGATCAGTGTTTCTTTAGGATAACTAAATGTCAAAGTGGCTTGCACAAACCCATATCTCATGTGTATCTCCAACACGAGGATAATTTAGCCACGATTACGCACGCCATTAATGTATTCTTAAGCATAATTCAATCACCTTTTGAGCAATTAAAACAGTTAATTGGATAATTATATTTCTTTGTTCCAATTAATTGTCCCTTGTCAGTCATTATGTAATATTATCTTTGTTGTTTTAATATAATATATTTGATTGAATGGTTCTTTGTTGAGGCCGTGCACAACCGAAAGTATATAGCTGGATATTACTCTATATGAAGCAGACTGATGGATGTCACTATCGAAATATACAGTGTAGAATTTCAAGTATGAATTTCCATGAGGTAATGAGTTAATTTTGCTCTAACTTACAATTTCATTAAGGACTTAGAAATAATCTTAAACGGAAGATATCTGATGAAGCAAATCAAAGACTACACACACACACATATATATATATACACAGAGAGAGAGAGACAGAGAGAGAGAGAGAGAGAGAGAGAGAGAGAGCAAATCATCTAATAAGTGTGAAGCATGAATTAATGTGCGCAGTTGAGTTCGGTCAATGTTATGAAAGACAAGAAGTTAGCCAACTCAATATATGAGTGTTAATAAAAATATAAATCATGCATAAACTTATAATCATTTCTTTAATCTGAAGGGCATTTAGCCGTGATTTGTGTAGCACTCGAGTTGGCTATTAGACAAATTTTATTATTTCCTGCATAATTTAATTTATTTGTACTCGCAGTTTCAATATATAATCAAAAAAGATTATACTTGATTTTGCAACTCAAGTAAAAGATAAAAATGAAAATGGAGTAAATGGGAAGAGAGTAATTCAAACAGTCAAACAGATGTTGCTAAAAAAAGAAAATCTTTCTCATAGTTATTGGAATGAAAAGTTAATTCTGAGAATTAGTTTGTGTACTATATATTACACGGAAAATCCCTGTCCAAACCCGGCTTGGCTGCATCCAACTAATCATATAGCAAGTGTTAATATACTTGTTTTGTGATTGATCACTCTCCCTAAACTGTACACCAATCACACGGCAAGTGTAAAACACTCATCACCTGATTAGTCAGGGTGTGGCCGAATCCGGTGCTGGTAAGAATTTCCCATATTACACTTTATATCATATGTTCTACTGTCTTATTCATCTCATATATTCCACTAAGTTGGATAAATGATAATACATGGATACATATCTATAATGTGTATTTTACGTCCGTATAATCGTATCATATTTCTACATAATTATATATATATATATATATATATATAGAGAGAGAGAGAGAGAGAGAGATAGAGAGTCATCATCATCATCCCATGATGATCATTATAAACCTTACCAATTAAGCATGTGAAATTAATTTCGATTTTCAACCATGCACACGAAAGACTTTCCAAAAGTAGCAAAATTCACTCATAAATACTATATATAATGATAATCATATATAGATATATATCATCTTACGTAGGCAGTTGCGCCAGGTTAAAAAACAAAGATGTGTGAAACACAAGGTAGGGCAACAGAGAAAGGTGAAACCCAATACAAGAACAATTGAATAATATTCTATATCACCACCATTAATCTCCAACTTACTTTAGATATACATAATATTAATATTAATATATAGTATCTTCGATATCAAGAAAAGTTGACATTCAAAGTTGGACCTTCTTCCAAGTTCCACTAAATGCCTTTGTCCTCTCTCTCTCTCTCTCTCTATCTCTTAATGGAAAACCACTGAATGCCTTTTTCTAGCCCACAGAATGTATATGGCGGCACTATTTCACAAATCTCGCATGTGCTTAATTATACCCTTACAAAAAAAAATTGTCTTGCCTAACAAGTCACAACTCATGTCCAATATGTGTAGCTTCACGGAAACTAATCAGTGTATTTTGTTGAGTTTTAACTTGAGCTTTTCATTCATTAGGACCCATTAATATAATAGCTCCTTTTTCCTTTTGTTAAAGATATTCTGCGACAGATTGTACTCTATATATATATATAAGACTGAAGATTTTATTGTTGTAAATTCGAACTTCTTCATTCAATGATAGTACTTGGCAATTCTTACCTATTGACGCCGCGTTTTTCTTTTTGATTGTTATCGCCATATCTGAATAAAGCATATTTTTGGAAGATAGAAACTTATATTCATTAATTTTTCCAAATGATTTAATTAAATTTCAATACAGAACTTAGTCTTTTTTATGTAGTTCAAATCCCCTGTTTTGAGAAACTATTTGGATGGATTTTTATTTTTTTTTTGCAAAAGCACTTATATTTTTTTGAAAAGAATACTTTAGTGTAAATATTAGTGTTTCGTTAGGCTTTTTTTTATTAAAAAAAATAGAAGTCGAACAAAACAATGGAAAAGTGAATTTTCTTAAATTATTTAGAGTAATTTATTAATAAAAATATCTTTTTATATCTTTTTTTAATTCCTGCATCCAAACACTTAATTATTTAACTTTAAAAAACAAAGATGTGTACATATATATATATATATATATCGATCGACAAGTTACCTATTCAATAATTCAAATGGGTCCACATTTGGAAAGCCGATTGATTTTTTTTTATTTATTTTTTTCCTCTCTCTCTATCTCGAGCGAAACGAAGTACGGGAGATTATTTTGGGGCCCAAAAACTACATAACCAAAGGCCTTCGAAGACGGAGGCACGACTTAGAGTTGGGTGCAAATATTCTAGGTCCAATAACTCAGAAGCCCAATTAGATTTGAATTGGAATCAGTGTACTGGATAAAGTTCTATATGGGCTGATTGCATGTTAACTGAGGTGTCCTCCATTACTCACCGGATAAAAGGATAAATTATCCAGGCTTTTTACTTTTTTCCACCATTTAAATTATAATAATCTACATTAAAATAAAACACTTCTTATGACCTTTTTTTCTGTAGCGAAAAGCTAAAAATCATAAGTAGAAGCTCTTCCAAACACTCTCGTATACGAGCTAGTTGGAGATGCTCTTTCGTATCATTCTAGAGTATTAACTAGTGAATATATTATGTAATTTATTCTTACACATTTTCAATAATAAATTTTACTGCCTAATTCGGCATTAAAAAGTACACGCCTCGAAACAATTATTTCCGTCCGGGTCTATATTCATAGAAGAAGTTTGAAAAACCTTGATCGCTTCGTAGAATTTTGTATTTGCCGACATTTAAAGCGTTCATTAAAAAATAATAATAAATAAAATTAAAAAAACATGCCCTTGACTTGTGCTATTACTATACAACTACTAAGGAATCGTCTGGTTTCCTAAATTAAGGAATCCTTACTAATCGCATGGCTAAAGATTAGCTGAGATTTTATGACTTTTTTGAAACGTTTGATTGGTTTGATTAATAGAGAACTTCAATTCATGAGATTAAGGATCCATAGTCTGGTTTGCAAGATTTTGCATGATTGGAATTGGTGAATGAAATAATTTACAAATTTAACCCCAAAGGTATAGTTATTAAAGCAAACATTATTTGTGTGGCAAAAAAGTTGAAATCAATAAAGCTCGTGATTATACTTTGTCATGAAAGCAAAAACCTAACCCTTTTCAGAAATATTTGAAGTAAATCTCACCATCAATGGAGGCAACAATCTAACCTTTATTAGAAATTTTAAGACAAATTCACCTATAATTGAAGTTAAACACGCAAAGCATAAAACCCAAAAAAAAAAAATTCAAGCTCAATAATTAGAGCCCACAAAAATTTCAAAAGGCAAAACAAATTTTTTTTTTGGTGTTGAAAAGGCAAAACAATTAATTGCACCAAATGGGTGAAGTTTCTTGGGGTTCTTACTACCCAGCTGCTGGTTCAAGAATTCCTTGAGTGGACTAAATTTTACTGCAAATGGGTTCTTGCTACCCAGCTACTGGTTCTTAGGCAGATTTTCAGGAAATTAATTGCTATGGCTCTAAATTTTTGTCCACCCACCATCGCCACCCATTACTCCTCCTCTCACTTCCGTCTTCAACGTCCACCATCCACCACCGACGGCCACCACCACCGCCACAACAGCAGCAATCCGCCCAATCCCACCGCGACAGCAGCCACAGTCGCCTCCTCCTACCACCACCGCCACAACAGCAGCAATCCGCCCAATCCCACAGCGGCAGCAGCCAAAGTCGCCTCCTCCTACCACCACCACCACAACAGCAGCAATCAGCCCAAACCCACGTCGGCAGTATTTAGCCACGGTTGTCGTACCGACCACCCCTCGCCACAAACCCCGAAGGCTTGAAGCCACACACCACCGCCGCCACAGCCAATCTGTAAGTTTGATGTTAGGTTGAAATTTTAGCCACTTTTGCCAAGATACAGTGAGTTGCAGAAAAGAAGAAAAATTGGGGAAGAAGAAGAGAAGAGAGAGAAAAGGTGGAGAGAGAGAGAGGGAGACTTGTATGAAACAACGTGCATTCTAAGGACAAAAGGGGAAATTAAGTGATGGTGAAATTAATCTCGAGCAACGCAAACTTAATCTCACCTCCCCAGGTGAGATTATAATCTCGAGATAAAGGCCGCCACGTTGCGGGTTAGCCAAAATTTGATAAAGATCCGAGATTATAATCAAACGAAGCAAACGTTAATTTAGCCGAGATGTGGGGGGCTTTTCTCGGTTAATTTGGGCAACCAAACGGTTACTAAGAGTTTAAGACACTGTTATTAATGAGATTTAATAATCAATAATGTTTTACATTTAGTTTTTCACCCCGAGCACATTCAATACCTGTAGACCGAAGAAAGAGAAAAATGAGTCGACGTTTTGGCAAGACATCATAAGTGAACATGCTTTTCCTCGCACATGGTTGCACGTGTGCCATTCATTTCTCACCATAACTTTATGTCCATTTTCCCCCCACAAAAGTCCTGAATCAGGACAAAATCCACGGTTCTGATATTTTGTTGTTCGTGAATTACCCGCGGTAAGAAAGCAAAACGCTCACGGTAACATTATTAATCAAAAGTGACACGATTTAGTATTAATTAATGAATGGTAAATCATTTGATTTCAAGTTTGATGTCAATGGGACATCACAATCAGAATCATTGTGTCATTATTTTCGAACTTATTTGTTTACTTCATTTTTTTCAGAAAGAAATAAAAGATATTTCAATTTTCAAAATTGGAAGAATATATAAAAAAGACTTAGTGGGTATGGGTTGGAGCGGCGCTAACTGTGGACAAGAAAGCTGTATTGCCAACTCTAACGCAGCTGTCCTAACACCCCAAATCATTCATTCTCATTTATTGTCTCTTTTTTTCCCCGTCGGTGATAAATTTATAATTCACATTTATTAAAAATTTTCAATTCAAACTAATATTGTTGATGCGCAAATTAGATTCTCATTCAATTTTCTTAACTTCTTGGTCAACACAAAACATTAAAAGAACACATTCTTTTTTTTTTTTAAGACTTTGAAATACATTGATCTTTTTTCTTTTTTTTTATTATTATTTTTTGTTAAAATAGATAAGGAGAATTCATTTTTTATATATATATTTTAATACATAGAATTTCGTTATCAAAATGCCATCGAAAATAATAAAGTCCCACAGAAGCCTTGTTCCAGCCAGAGTGGCACAAGTCTCTTTAATTCACACTCCAAGTTTCTGCAAATTGGCAGCGTGTTCAGCTCGGCAAATTCGGAAAAAAATTCACACACTGAAACACACACAAAATGCACGCGAAGACAGACTCGGAGGTGACAAGCCTGGCGCCGTCTTCGCCGGACAACAGCCGCCGGCCGGTGTACTACGTGCAGAGCCCTTCGCGCGACTCGCACGATGGGGAGAAGACGACGACGTCGTTCCACTCGACCCCAGTGCTGGGCAGCCCAATGGGGTCTCCGCCCCACTCCCACTCCTCCGCGGGCCGCCACTCCAGAGAATCCTCCACCAGCCGTTTCTCGGGCTCGCTCAAGCCGGGATCGAGGAAGGTTACCCCAAACGACGTCGGATCTGGGGGGAGGGCTCAGAGGAAGCTGGGCGGCCAGAAGAATTGGAAGGAGTGCGATGTGATTGAAGAGGAAGGGCTTCTTGAAGATGAAGAGTCGCGTAAAGGGCTGCCCCGGAGATGCTATTTTCTGGCTTTCATTGTGGGCTTTTTCGTGCTTTTTTCCTTCTTCGCTTTGATCTTGTGGGGAGCCAGCAAACCCCAGAAGCCCAAAATCACCATGAGGGTCAGTGGTAATTTGTAATTCTAATAATTGAATTTATATGCAATTCTTGAAGTCTGAAATGAGTTCAGTGTTGAATTATGGTGGCAGAGCATTGCATTTGAGAGACTTGCGGTTCAAGCCGGTTCAGATGACACCGGAGTTTCGACAGATATGATCTCCATGAACTCCACCGTGAGGTTTACTTATCGTAACACCGGTACATTCTTTGGGGTTCATGTTACATCCACTCCCCTGGCTTTGTCCTACTCACAGCTCACCATTGGCTCCGGAGATGTAAGTTCCAAAAATTACACAAAAAAAATTTGACAAGAAACGAAACTTATCTCAATTTTAGGTTGTTCATTAATATGTTGTGCGATAATTGGGATTTGACAGATGAAGAAGTTCTATCAATCGAGGAAGAGCCAGAGGAACGTGGTGGTATCGGTGATTGGCGACAAGATTCCATTGTACGGCAGCGGAGCTAATTTGAGCACCCCGACGGGGATGACCAGCTTGCCGGTGCCGCTGAAATTGGATTTTACTGTTCGATCCAGGGCTTATGTTCTGGGTAAACTCGTGAAGACTAAATTCTACAAGAAGATTGAGTGCTCGATTGTGTTTGATCCCAAGAAACTCAATTCTCCCAGATCCTTAAAGAATTCATGCACTTATGAATAATGAAGGACCCATCTGTTAAGCCCTTTATTGCTTTATTGCTATTGAAGAGGATAAATTATAAACTGAGAGCTACGTAAGGAGGAGCCCTTGTTTTGACCTTTTTGGCGGACAAAGTAAAATTCAGGCTGGACTTGGTTTTGTGTATTATCGTATATATATACAGTACAACCTTTGGTGCTGTATATACAGTACAACCGCGTATGCTGGCTTATTAATATATTTATACTTGCGGATTTGCATTATTTTTTATCTTTTTTTGTTTTTGTAAAAAGAAGTTATATTTTTTACCATCTATTTTTTGGTTGTGCTTCTTTTATTAAGATTAGTTTTTGAATAATGGAAATAATTCAGTCAACTATGGGGTGGTTTGTGGGTTTTGTTCATGCTACCATGTGGATATAGCTCAACTAGTGTTTTTAATCGTTAGATTTGAATATAATAATGTCAAAAAGTGTTAAAAAAAATATATTACACTATAATACTCAATTCAACGACTGAAAATGAGTTAAGCACTATCCATATAGGTAGCATCTACCCTCCCGTGGTTTGTGATAGCTTAATAAAAGATTTTTTAGTGTTTTTGGTTAAAACTAAGCAACTTCGAGTATTGGAGCTTCTGTTTTTGCTAAAGTTAAGCTGAAAAAAGTCAAAAATTATGAAATAGTTTTGAAGGCACATTTTAATGCTTTAGGTATTTTGGTAAATATATTGATTTTTTTTTTGGGGGGGGGGGGGGGGAATATTTCTATCCAACTATCGGTTTAAAAAATGCTTCTAACTTTCATTTTTTATTTTTTGGGGCAAACATTCCAGGCACAAATATGATCAAGACAAATTTATTATTATTATTTAACAAGTCTCACTTCCATTTATTTCTTTCAAAATCTTAAAGTTTTATTACACATAAATATAATGGTTGTAATTTTATTAGTTGAACTACAAATTTGTTAAAAGAGTTGAAAATTATGCAATAATTTAGCAAAGTTTTTTGGATAGAAAAATGAATTATAGACAACTGAAAATTTATATTTGTGGTTTTCAATGTATAATAATAAACTTGTGAATTTGAAAATAAAATTGATGTTAACAATTTTACGACAAAAATAATCAGTGACATAATTCCAAAGGTATAAAGTTTTGTTTAACATTAATAAATGAAAAGGTTTTTTATATTTTATATTTTTCTTGTAAGTAATGTTAGAGAGCGAAAAAGACTAAAATCTTATAATAGGTATTTTATAGACTATAGTTAAACCTGTATGTGTACAGTTGATTTGCTTATTAAGATGATCCTCGGTCCCGACGTTACAAATGGTGAATTCTTTAACGAAGACAATCATGATTCATGTGTACAGATAAATTATTCCTTAGCAGCTTAATGCCTATCAGATCAATGGCTACGATCGTTCAAAATTTCTTTGACGAACTATATTTGATCACTTTTGCTCGGATTTTGTTGATTAAAAAGCTTTCAATATGCATCAAATTTGCCGTTCTGCGTCAATTGAGTTATGAAACTAATCCCTTGTCTTCTTATTTATTTTGTTAAAATCAAGATAGAATTTTACATTTGAAAGAATACACTCTTCTCCTTTTCTCTTTCCATCTTTTCTCAAGCTTCACTCCACTACCTAAGAAAATTTAATACTACCCAATTGAGATATTTTTAACCGCTAAATTTGAATACAATGATATTAAAAAATATTTAAAAAATAAAAATTTGAGATTATCATATTCAAATCAACGACTAAAAACACCATTTGCATATAACACGAGCAAATAGCATCTCATGAACCTAATGTCTATCCTTTACATGTTGACAAGAGTTATGGTGAACTAAGGGTATTATACTTGAACCTCAATTCAATCAAACGGTGGTCACAGTGTGTGTGTGTGTGTGTGTGTGTGGTTTTTCCCTCCCACATTGCACAAGCAGATATAGAGGAAATTAACCATCTCATTTATGCCATCCAAATCATCATCAACACAAATATGGCCCTCATGGATTCACACTTCTAACCTTTCGAGATTATCATCAACTCAACGCAAGACTACTTAATACAGTAACTACTTCATAAGCTCAGCTGCCCATTTAATGCATTACCCTTTATTACATATGCTTATGCCAAGAATGCGTCAAAATAAACTCAATAATCTTAAAAAGAAAAAAAAAAGGAAGAAGAAGAAGATAAACACACATAAATTAGTCCCACTCAGATCTAGAAAAATTTCGAGGCCACTCCAACAAAACACAAGTTGAACAATCAAGTAAACTACAAATAAACAAAACAAGAGATCTCCATACCTCCAACCATTGTGCTAACTTTTTTCTGGTGCTAAAAACAAGGGAAAAAGAATAAAGGTTTTGACAAAGAATGAACTTTTTTTTTCATCTCCTGCAGCGAGTAATAGCAGAGCAGCCTCTGGTGTAGGGATGCACGGGCCCGCGGGCCCTGAAGCAGTTATGGGTGTAGTAGGATCTGCCAGAGCGGGGCGGGCAAGGGACCCGATTCGCAGAGAGCGCTCCGTATGAAATGTAGTATTTTCTCGGCGTCGGCGACTTCCAGTACAGAGATCTACGGTGCAATGCGCCTTCTTCCTCTTCTTCTACGCCTTCAATAATTTCTGGTTCAAGATTGAGCTGGGTTTCGAATTGCCATTCGAGGGTTTCGTTCATAAGCTGGAGGCTGGCATGGTGGTCGAGCTCAGCATTGGCATTGGGATTGAACAGAATGAGGAGAAGGTTGAAGATGAGAATGAAGGGAAGCTTTGCTGCCATGGAATGGGAATGTGGAGGCAGAGTAATGCTTGTCTGTCTATCGGAGAAATGAAAAATGAGTACAATGTGTGTGTGTGTGTGTGTGTGTGTGTGTGAGAGAGAGAGAGAGAGAGAGAGAGGTTGGGGGGGACAGGACAAGCTGTAGGCGGTGGGGGAATTGCAGTTAAGGAGGTCACATGGAGGAAGAAGATAATGCGCCGACGGATGATTTTGGGTTTTGTCTGTTGTGTACTGCTTGTTCCTTGATTGGCGCTCTTACGACATTTTAAACAAATTATAAATTAGGGTAAAACAACACTTCGCTCCCTCAAACTTTCAGTTTTCAAAGAAAGAAATTGTGTCGTTATATAAAAGAAAAGGAGGGTTCAATAGTGCAGTACAGTGTCCATTAAAAATAAACTAAAATATTTTAAACCTTTTAATTTTACATTTATTTATTATACCTTATCCAACTAATTTGTTTCAGATTATTTATTATTATTAGGATGAATTACAGACACCACTCTTGAAGTTTAGGGTATTTACAAAAAATACCCTCACATATGAAGAATTATCATTACTTGCTAACGTTATGTTTCGTTTAACATTTTATACCTGTCGTTCAACCTCTATGAATTTTCGAAAATGCCCTTTTGTAGGTGGAAATCGAATGGTGCCGAAGATAAACTGATTCTTATGTCCTCAAGAATGTTTTTGTTATATTTGTCCTAGTTTGGAGTAGTACACTGCTATTTCATAAAACTACAGGGAGGTAACTATTTAAATTCTCTGCTGCCTGATTTATTTTTAAATTAACAAATCAACTAAACTAACAATAAAATAGTTAAAAATGAAATATATAATTATTTTGAATTTTTTGTATTAAAAAGTTTTAAAAATAAACTAATAAGTAGATATCATATTGTGTTGTAAATTTTATTTATATAATTGTTTATTGAAATGTTGTGTATGAATTAATTTTAGTTAGAAAATTAATTTAAGTATTTTTACTAAATAAAATCAATTAAGTTAATACATTAAAAAAAATTAAAGCAAAGGGAAAAAATAGAAAAATGGAAGCATCATTTTCCACACCCACGACCAATTTCCCCTACCCTCTGTAATGAAATTGCCACTCTTCATTACAAAAGATATTTTAAAAAAAAAAACAAAAGAAGAAGAAAACACATAAATGAAAGGGGATTGGAGAGAGGGACGCGGATAACATCGGCCAGTCAGGTCACCGGCGGGAGAGAGATCAACAGAGAGGAAGGTGTAATTAGGATAATGTTCGCGCGCCAAGAAAAATTTTAAAAAATGACATTTTTTTTAAGCCGGCTCTATGTCTGTTGGATTTTGTGGGGATCGGAGAGAGGTCTTTGAGTTAAGGCGTTGGCGCAAGCAGCCTATGGTGGGTTGGCGGCAGGAGCGCAAACAAAGAAGACGATTTCGACAAAGAAAAGTGTTTTGACTGGTAATGAAACGACATCAAAAGACCTCGGCTTCTTGATGGTTGGAAAGAGCGTGCCGAGGCAATTCCAACGATATAAGTTTGACGGAATCCGACAATGGTCGTCAACAGCAAGGAGAAGATGATAAATTTTCTCCTTTTTTCTTCTTTTTTTTTTCTGAAAATAATCCTTTTGTTTTGATTTTATAATTAATAAAAACTAATCATATGTCTTAAAAAGGGTATTTTGGGTTTTTACATTTTATTTTATTTTTTTCTCATTTTTATTTTTGCTTAAATCACTTAGGGTAAATTTGACATTTCCTAAATTATATTAGGGTTATATCAATATCTTTCAAATTAGGAGGGTAATGATAATTTTTCATTCGTAGGGTTTTTTTTTTTGTAACTACTCTAAACCTAAGGGGTGGTCTCCATAATCTGCCTTTATTATTATTGGAAAACTTTTTCTTGACCATTATCGCGCTATTTTGGTTTCTAAATAAATAAAAAAATTACTGCTAAAATAATAAACTATAAATAAAAATAAGTATAAATTAAACTATTTCATCATGATGAAACAAAGAAGTTATTATTAAGGTAAAAGAAATATGCAATTATCAAAATAGAAATAAATGTTACGGTAGAAAATTGAACCTAAAATTTTATGTTTTGGGGGTGCAATTTCTCGAATGGAATTGATAAAATAATTGTATTAGTTAATTGATTTTCTCATTTTTTTTTTGTCATGTTTCGAAATATTCTCCTTAAGGAAAGTTTAAGTTTGAATATAGGCACACTATAATAGTAACCTTTTATTTTTGCATCTTAATGTTGTTTTCCCCCTCCTATTTTCATTTTTCTTTATCTGTTCTACAATTTTCTTTTTTTTTTAATGAGTCACTCTACTAATAATAATGGAAATAAAATATATTAATTTAAATAATAGTAAAATACAAAGTAAGTAGATTAAATATATTACTTTCTCTTTTATTTCTAATGTTGTGCCTATTAAGAGATATTACAAGGTTCATAGTTAAGTTTTAGAAGAATTTTTTTTTTTTTGGTTATACATTTATTAAGTTGGAATTAATAGTTTGCCCTCAAAAATTAACGTGAAATTTGAGAATAAATATATTTAAAATATTAAGGGATTTTCATGATAATATTAATGCATAGTTATTTTTTCATCTATTTTATTTGTCAAAATATAATTTCGTTTTATATTTGTAATCTATATACTTTTTTATCTCAATTTTTATAAATTTATAATAATTAAATTTAATGTATATTAATAAATTCTTGATAATATTACACTTTTAAATTAATATCGAATGCAGCACTATGTCACGGACCTAGACCTTCCAGGCTCCCGTGCGGCACTTAGCTCCTCGTCGCCCCTCGCGAACTAGCTAAGTCAGCCTCTCCCGAACGTGCTTGTGTGTGAAAGACTTAGAAAGATGACACAAGAGAACAAGAACACAATAGGATTTCCTCAACACTCCTTTGTATTCACTACTCACTCAAGACTTGGATGATCCTTACAAATGAGAAGTAGTCCCCTATTTATAGTTGTTCTCCTCTCCAACTAAGGGTGGAGATGCATTTGATCTAACGGCTACGATTCGCTTCTACCTACTCATGGGGTTTTTACAAATATGACCCTTACCAACCCATGGAACCTTCTAAAGTGCTATTTACAAATATGCCCTCTTAGAAGGTTAAAAATATTCTAAATATGGTTACCATAGTCGAAACCTCTTTATGCCCGTCCCATTTGCATGATACGTGATAGCCGCTCTGTGAATCAATCGAGGCGTGACATTCTCCCCCACCTAATTTGGCGACGCCCTCGTCGTCATAGAGTCAGGGACCTGCGCCTGGAATTTCTTCCGGTAAGGACGCCTCTTTGTTCGTTGTCGTATCCCTAGAAAACATGCTTCTAAGCAAGCCTTCAAGTCCCGTAATTTCTCTGACCCCATCGGTGGCATTCGTTTCCAGTTCGTCCCTCTATCTGATTCGAACTGTTACATGATGCTCTCTTCTCGCCTAAGAGGCCACCCAATCATTGTCTTCTCCTCGACGCGTTGCATGGTTGATAAGTGTTGTTGTTCAGCTTTCATCCGACAAACATTCATCTCTTTTCCTCCGAGGATTGGAACCATGTGGAACTTCCCTGCGTCGAGAATGCAAATGACACCCCGGAATGGCATAGGAATGACTTGTCTCTTCCTCATGAAATCTAGTCCTAGCACCACTCGGTGTTCCTTCATAGGTACAACTGAGAAATCCACCTGGCCTTTCCATGTACCCAATCGAAGCTCTAAGCCTCGTGCTATACCCTTGATGGACTGGGCTCCCACACCAATTGTCTTGAGCCACCCTTCTCCCCTTGAGACACGAAGGCCCAACCTCCTTGCTTCATCCTCACTGAGGAAGTTGTGCGTAGCACCCGTATCCACTATGGCTTTGGTAGTCGTTCTGTTGATTTGTGCTTCCACAAGTATCAACCCCTCTCGTGTTGTCCCCGTCCCATTCTCCACACTGATGGTATTTAACTGTTGTATAGACCCGATGCGTCTCACATCTGCCTCCTCGCTGCTTGAGCTTGCTTCACACCTTGCCACTAGAGCACTCAAGGACCCCAACTTTGGGCAGTTCCTCATCAAATGAGGCCCTTTGCACACGTGACATCCGCCTCGAGGTATGGAGCTTCCTTTCGTTTCTTCGGGCCCTGATTTACCTGACAATAGGTGATTTGCCTTACCTTCCCATTTCCTCTCAACCTTGGTCGGGTACTCTTCCTCATCTTCAAGCTCAGTGACTTCTTGCTCGCCTTCAGGTTCGTCGGAATTGTGCTTACCCCACTGGTACTCGGTTAGGCACTCAGCTGCAGCAATGGCCTCGTCTAGCGTTGCAACATTCCTCCGTTGTACTTCTCGCTTTGCCCATGTTTGAAGTCCATCGATGAAGTAGAATAGTTTGTCATCCTCGCTCATGCTCGGAATCAGAAGTATCAACCTTTGGAATTCGTTCACATATTCTTGTATAGCCCGGTGCTGCTTCAACTCTCTCAGCTTCTTTCTTGCTTCATAGATGACGTTCTCCGGGTAAAAATGACGTTTCAGCTCCCTTTCGAAGTCATCCCACGTATCGATCTGGCAAGCACCCCGCGCTATGTCGGCTTGTTTCCTACGCCACCACAGAGTAGCAGTTTCAGTGAGGTATAGAGAAGCAGTTTGTACCTTTGTTGCCTCGTCAGTGATATTTAGGGTCTTGAAGTAGGACTTCATTTCCTACAAGTAGTTGTCAAGGACTTGAGCATCTCGCTTGCCATCGAACTTATTGGGTCTCGGATGTTCAATCCTTGGTCCCACCTCAATTACACCACTGCCTCCACTCATTGCAGCTTTTCGACATAAGGCTACTTCCTCTTGAACTTCTTCATACCCCTTAAGGATTGCGCTGATGGCCTCTCGCATTTCGGTCCTCTCGGCTTCCAATTGTGCAAGACGTGCCACCACATCTTCCAGCACGACTTCCCTTGCAGCTTCGGCCTCGAATGTACTTGTTTTATATGCTTCGAGCTGTCCCAACACATGTCTCTCCAACTCTTCAAGGGAATGTTCGGCTCGTCCCACTCGTTCCTCAAGCCTAACAAGGTTCGTCACCAAAGCTCGACGCTCCTCGCTCTTGCTTTGTCCACGAATGGCCTTGTCTTTATTCATAGAGCGCCCCTCGCGCTCCTCCGCCACCAAGTTTAAGGTGTTCTCTCCACGCTTAGCCATCTCTGTCCTTTCTTCACGCACCAAATCCAAGCCGGGCTCTGATACCACTTGTCACGGACCTAGACCTTCCAGGCTCCCGTGCGGCACTTAGCTCCTCGTCGCCCCTCGCGAACTAGCTAAGTCAGCCTCTCCCGAACGTGCTTGTGTGTGAAAGACTTAGAAAGATGACACAAGAGAACAAGAACACAATATGATTTCCTCAACACTCCTTTGTATTCACTACTCACTCAAGACTTGGATGATCCTTACAAATGAGAAGTAGTCCCCTATTTATAGTTGTTCTCCTCTCCAACTAAGGGTGGAGATGCATTTGATCTAACGGCTACAATTCGCTTCTACCTACTCATGGGGTTTTTACAGATATGACTCTTACCAACCCATGGAACCTTCTAAAGTGCTATTTACAAATATGCCCTCTTAGAAGGTTAAAAATATTCTAAGTATGGTTACCATAGTCGAAACCTCTTTATGCCCGTCCTATTTGCATGATACGTGATAGCCGCTCTGTGAATCAATCGAGGCATGACAACTAGCTTTAAACTAATCAATAAATAAATAAGGGGACGTGGCGAATGTCCTTAAGCTAAAGCGTTTGCGCTGTTAAATTGCAGTGGACTCAAACCTATTAGAAATTCTGAACGGGGCCGACTGGTCATGTGGCCTCAATGATTTCATACTTAACAATTTGTTTGTGGCTGTAATTATTTCCAATCAAAACCCCAACACTAGTTAATTTGTCATCATTCCGGTGGCTGAGACTGCCTAAAACAAATACAAAACATAATTATATTATATTATATTATATTGTTTGTGAAATGGTAATTTTTGTTAAATTTTCCAATAACGTTTTTGTTAGTTAAACAACCAAAACAATTTATTGTTGTAGTTTCTTTTTCCACAGAAAAAAAATACTTGTAGGAAACAGGGTGATGGTTTTTCTTTAAATCAAACAAAATAAATGATTTCGCATTCAATTCTTATATATATTAAATGGATTCAAATCACACTTTTTTTAACAATTAGCTGATTGTCACTAACTATAATATTTTGTGGTTTAATAGTGTGGTGAAATTGGAATACCATAACTAATTAGGCCTTACATCAATGTTAAGAGAGAGAGAGAGAGAGAGAGAGAGAGAGATAGGCTCCTTAATTATTTTTTATTTTATTTTATTGGCTAAAACCAACTTAATAAGCGGCATATACTTCCAGAGATGCGAGAATGATTAAACGTTAATGCTCACACGTTAAAGAAATTATATTCACAAATCATGGCTTTGTTGCTTGTTCAAAAATAAAATAAAATAAAATAAAATCATGGCTTTGTCAGATATAAGTCAACTTACTAATGCCAGAACAAAGAAAAATGACTCCTTACTACTAATTCGCCAGCATGTACACCTAATTGCACAACCAAATAGAAAAAGCTCCATATATCAATAATGTTCAATAAGCACAGGACGAATTTTATGTTGTTTAATAATAATGACCGATTATGCTTTCTATTTTTTAAAAGAATCCAAAAGCGATATATCAAGTGACATTGTGAAAGAACTTGAAACAATGCAATATATGGGACTTAATTATGATTGAAGGAAAGTGGACAAAGGGAGTCCACATGTACATAGGATCCTCTCTTTGTGCTCCACGTGGTAGGAAGGTTGTTCGGGGTTTTAATTTGGTCATTGACCACAATTTTTTGTAACTCTAGCTTAATTTTGTACTAAGCTGTTTTTTTTGACATTTAGCTACTTTGTCAAAAGTCATATCATGCTTTTTACTATTTATTTTCAAATATTATTCATTTTTATTATATATATATATATATATTTTTTTTTTATTTTCCCTACAAATTTTATTTCTTCAAAATAGAAATGTTTTCACAAACCCCAAAAGGAATTTATTTCAATCAAGAGTGCCCCATATTTTCTCCTCTTTTTATATATCGATCACAATATCATTATGATGTGGTAGAATCTTGGAGTAATACTTGGTCCAAGGTGGAACCGTGACTTGGCGATTGCTGGTGGTTTCTTGATTTGTCAGGATGGAAAATATGTAAGTCTGATCGAAAATATTTTCGACGAAGGCCCTCTAATACTTAAGTCAATAGAGTGTATAAGAAATTTGAGTAGACAATCGAATAGAGTTTCGATATGTAAAAGATGTGTTACCTTTATGGAGAATTTCCTCAAGACATTTACAACTGATGGATGATCCCACTTAGCTCTAAGCATTATGGCTGAGGTGGAGAGTTTAGGAGCACCTATAGTATGATGGTTATCCACTGTACTAAGAGGACACCATGACTCTGCCAACGTGACTGATGTGCAGTTGCTTTCTCTACAGGGAACAGCGGCGTGTGTCAGAAGGGACAATGCCAAGGTACAAAATGTACTCCCTAATTGATGCACCTTTCTCGAGATATTGGGACAATTGGAGGGAGCCCGTCCTTTAGTGGACGGCGTCTCCTCGGAGTAAGTCTTCTCCTTGAGTTAGACAACCCATCGAGGAAAGGGTGCTTACATGGCGGGTCGCAACCCACATGGCGACTGGAGAATGATCTACATAGATACGTGTAAGATATCCCGTATCACATTATATGAATACAATTATCAACTATTATAATATAGCAACAATTAAATACCTTCATCAACAATTATAATTATCAACAAGTAACCAGCACACAATTATTACTAAAGTAGAACAAAAACTCAGGCATTGATGAAAAATCAAGTCTAAAACTTTATAATTTTGAAGTCTCAACTTCACCACCTAAAATATGTCTCGTTGATGAACAATACCCTATCAAAACTCTATTAGTCAACGAATTTTAATCTCATTTTTTCATTCTTTGTGGTAATTAGTATATATATATTCCATGAAATCTGCACATAATTACTAATACTACATCTGGTTTAGGTGGCTCCAAGTCATCACACAAAGGGCTTATGCCATTTATGTCTGGCAGATCACACTCATGCACCTCGACTTCTCGAGTGCTTTTACTGTTTGTTCATTCAAGTTTAATTTCTTTGCTTTTGACCCATTTGTTATAATTTATAATCCATACCAGTGGGGTGTAGTATTTAATCCGAACCATATAAACCTAAAGATAATTTATACTAATCGAGAATGTAACTGAAATTTTTAGTTCAAGTTAGTGAAAATTTTGTTACAGTTGGACAATTTTGGGTTAATTGCAATTTTGATCATGTAAGTATGTCTTTGTCCAATTTTAATCCCATTTGTTTCAAATTTATCAAATTTGGTCACATTTGTTTTAATATTCTCAATTTTGGTATCATATATTTTAAATTTTCGCAATTTTGGGACATTTCTAAAATTCCGTCTAATCTTTAACGGCGAAGGCACGTGCGCCTCATGTGGCCATTAAATCCCATATGTTTCAAGTTTTTGCAAAGTCCCAAAATTGCAAAATTTTGAAACGTATGTGACCAAAATTGGACGGAATTTTGATCCCAAGTGAGGCGCGCGTGCCTTCGCCGTTAAATATTAGACGGGATTTCAAAAAAGTCCCAAAATTGCAAAAATTTGAAACATATATGGGACCAAAATTGAGAACATTGAAAGGAATGAGATCAAAATTTGACAAAGGCATGCTTATGGGACCAAAATTACAATTAACCCGACAATTTTTGTATTGATTTTGATGATCTTATTAAGTGTATATAATTGCACTATCCTCAAAACAAGAAAATGAAAAGGTCCATCTTGAGTAACCATAAATTTGTAATGCTAAGCTTCGCCTTGAACCTTAGCAAAAGATAAACATGTCATTGTAATATGTACATGCATCTTAATCATATTCAAGGTTATTATAGTCGATATTTTACTTAAGATTTTGTTAAGGATTAATAGGATATTAAATTTAATTATCCATAGATATTTTTCAAATCTCTAATTAAAAGAAGTGATTCTTTTATTTGTTTTTATTATTTTTAAGAAAAATATTTAAAAACAAAGAGTCTCTTGTCTTACTTTTAGAGCGAATTTATTATAATTGTCCTTAATTACTAGTGCCTCAAACTAATAATTCACATGACATGCAAATAGAAAGAAATGAAGCGTATGCAGTCACCAGAAAGCAACAAACTTGGGCACCAAGTTAGACCATAATGAGAGAAGGTCAGGTCAAACCCACATTAGTTCACACCGCCGTGTTAACGTGTTCACATTGCGCGTGATTTTAAATAAACAGATGGCGATAATAAGAGTCCTGAGTTTTGACTTTAATTTAATACGTTTCTGATCCACAACAATGAATTAAGTTGCGTTTGGTATGGTTTTATGGGTGAGACTGTTTGAATACCACACTCATAATTATATTTAGTAAAATATTTTTTGGCACTTTATAAATTTTTGATCCGATTTCTTATTCATCAATTTATGGGATAACTTATTCCACCAAAGGGTAGAATGTGTAATCCAATTAATTTGAGTTAAGTTGACAAGGGTTATAATTTACTGTATTACTCTTAAATTTATATGATGTAGCCTAAATTTAAGAATTTTCCGTAATTTTCTTCTAATTCATGTAAACTAAGTAACACTATCAAACACTTTGTGAAGGATATCTCACAAAATAATATTTGTCACTAAATAGATTAATGCAGTGGTTTGATAAAAAAATTATAATATATGTATCCTATAATTTCGTTATCACATACAATTATATACTACTACGAAACGCAAACCTAATATATATATATATTTTTTGACAACTCATTATAACCTACGCACGCACATTTGCTAAGTCATTAGATTCTCCACACCTTTAAGGCATGATACATGTCCGTTGAACCAAAGGCGCTAGACACCCTAATATATTATAAATTTAGTATTTGTGATAGATTTCATTTATAAAAATTCTGTTAGTAATTAAATGTTTTGTCACTAAGTTTTTTTTTAATTCTATTTATATTGAATTTTATCACTAATTCATTATATATATTTTAAATTTATGACAATTTATCCATTACAAATTTTTGAATAATGAAAGGGGTACATTTTGTAGTGTGAACTATTTCAATAACGATAACTTGTTCTCACATTTTTGAACCATCTTGTGTACAAAGTCCAAATAAAATGATGTCTACCGGACTTGGAAGGTAAAAGCAAGTTATCTTACACATTCGTTTCCATTGATTATTTAATAAAAATCAATTGGTCAATCATGCTTTTAAGCTAACTCCTTTTTACTTGCTATTTTATAATGATATTTTCATTTCCATATAAATAGCTGTAATATTACAACAATTTAGACTTGTAATTGGATGTTATAAGGATCCAGATAGGATACCCAAGTTCAATATAGAAGTATTTATTTTGCAAATGTATTACTGGAGTTTTACTCAATCACAGGGTGTAAGATTGCAGAAATTATACACGTATATTTAATTTTAAAGGGACCCATGAAAAATTAGTATTTGTGTACGTTGATTAAGTTTAACTTTTGTTCACTTTCTTTTAAATAGAAAATACTATTTTATCTAAAAAAAAATAATGAAAATTTTAATCAAGACTTTTTTCTTCACTAAATACCAAGTCCATACTCTTAATTGGAAATGGAAAAACTTTCATGAGGGTACTTTGAATTTTTTTTTGTGAATTGGATTGTGATGATGTACCTAATTAATGTTTGTGGTTTAATAATCATATACGTATTTAATTATTTTTTTTATCGAATGTAATAAATAGAAAATAAAATTATTGGGTGTGTATGTAAAATCCAACATTCATTGCATAATTTTTTATAAGGGTAATTTATTCATATTTTAAATATTTGGCGCATATGTGAAATCAAGCATATTTATTACATAATTTTTTTTTTCAAATTTTTATGCAATGAATATGATTAATTTCATATATTCGAAAATTATTTTATGCAATAAATATGTTTGTTTTCATATATGTACTCAATAGTTATAATTCATTTTAAACTTATTTCGTTTGATAAAAAATAATGAAATAGATTAGGTGTATGACCAAATCCAATTCACAGAAAAATCTCAAAGTAGCCTCATGAAAGTTCTTTCATTTCCAATTAAGAGTATGAACTTGTGTTTTTTCTCTGTCTTAGTTCTTATCCCTTATTAGGGACCAGAGTTATCTAAAATACAACATTTCCAGAATTTTCCAACACTTTAAGGACCAAACAGCAAATACAAAAGATTCTCACACCTCGCCTCCACAACAAAAGAGCCCATCCTTCTTCTTCTTCTTCCTCTCTCTCTCTCTCTCTCTCTCTAGAAATCAGCCATGGCTTCTTTCCCTCAAAATCAATTTCAACAATTTCTTCAGCAACCACCCTCACAACCACAACAATCGAAGCCCTTCAGGTAACTCTCCCAAAAGATTGACTAGTTCTAACAAAACATATATGTATATATATACACATATATTTGGGGTTTTGCTTCTGTAATATTATCAAGATTCCTCTTTTAATTGATTTCATCATCAAGTTACTTCATTTTTCTTTTCCAATTTAGGGATTTGTACAACAGCAATATGGAGGGTCAGATTTCACAGCAAGTTGCCTACTTCGACAGCCCTAATCTTCTTGATCATCACCCCCCTTATATACCTCCTTGTAAGTTCTCTAATCTTTCACTAAATTTCTTTTTTTTTTCATGGGGTTAGTCTTTTTTCCCTAATATTCCTCTTATCTTTCAGTTCAAGTGGCAGGGTTGGCACCGGGCCCGGCTAATGAAGAAAACGGGCTGGACTTGCAATGGAGTTTCGGGCTTGAGTCTAAGAAAAAGAGACCCATAGAGCAAGCTTTTCTGGAGAACAATCTTAACAATAACAACAGCAACAATAACTCTCAAATATCCTCTGTAGATTTATTACAGGCCCGATCAGTGTCTACCGGCCTGGGGCTTTCGTTGGAAAATCCCCGATTGACTTCCTCTGGTGACTCAGCTTTGCTTGGGCTGGTGGGTGATGCTCTTGATCGCGAGTTGCAAAGACAGGATGCTGAGATTGATAGATATATTAAACTTCAGGTGGGAGATACTGGATTCTTGTGTTCTTCTTCTTTTCTTCTTAGATAGTTATACTCCTGTTTAAAAGGTTGTTTCTTGTTTGAGTGTTGATTATCGTGTTATGGATTTGTTTACTTATGTTAGTTCCGGGGTGGTTCTTGCAATTTTGTATCTGGTTTGACCTTTTTAGTTACTTGAGGGGAGCTTATTTTGATTATTTGTTGTCTTTGACATAGAGAAGATAGTTGAATAGCAAAAGAAAATGGAAATTTTGGCATCAGATTAAAACCTAAGATTGCAGACTGAACCTTCTTCTTGAAGTGCTTGCTTACTTAACTATAAGTAGGAACTTTTGACTTGTTATGTATCAAATCACAAGAAGTTTAGGCTTGACTAATGGTGGTTCTTTGAATAGCACTAGGGATTTACAGATTGTTTCAAAATGATATTATTTTGGCTTTTTTGTTTTTTCAGATTTAAATATAACCATGCAAATTTAGAGTCACGGTGCTTGGAAATTGCCTTTAAGATATTTCTTCTTGACACTGAGTGACAGTGACATGTTAAATTGGTATACTGACAGTCTACAGATGCTGAACATTGAGAACTTCAAGTTACTGTGCGTGCAGAGATTATATGTAATTTACCGCTGCTGCATGCTGGATATGTATTTGCATTTTTTTAACAGATCTATGGTGCTTAGTTGAGTCCTTATTTTGCTTTTGCTAGACATCGCTGGTGATGCCAGAAAGTCTGAGTTTAAAGAATCTCATTGAAGTTAATAGAGTAGCTTAGAATTCCACCCATGTTTAATATATTTGTTTTTGACATGATCTGATTCTTAACACAACTTGAGTTCGATACTTGGTTCCGAAAACTTAAATGCACAATCTTTTTGATGCAGAAAAATGTGTCTTTGCTAGTATCATTTGCAATTATTTTTCTTGTGCTCTTACAACCTAACTCGTACCATAATGGTGGGAGAAGAGAAGATTGCTCTGTATTTGTTGCTAAAGCGCTTGTTAATGTGACTGCTTAAGCTTTTTGGTTGTTGACTTACCCAATATAATGGTTGTCATCTGGATTTGGTCTCTTGAGGCTCATATCTGTCGTGGGCTGAGAGGCATACAGTTTGATTATTTCTTAGGTGAAATAATCTTCACTAATTCGTCTTCCGAGTGTTCTCACATCAGCTTCCTACTGTTTTGTTTGTTGTCTACTTTTGTAATCATATTTTAATGAATCTAAAAATGTCATGAAATTAAAATACCTGGATGTAATCTGATGTACATCATTTCTAACTAACAACCATGTATGCAACAGAAAAGTTCATGGCATTACTAGAAGTTACTCAAAACCTTCGCTATCTGATTTAAGGGTTTCTCTTTCTCTGTCTAAAATGAAAAATTTATGTGCTACCGATTTTATTTTAGCTTATTGGTTGAACACTGTGAATTGTGAATGGCAATTCCTATGTCTGAAGCTTGGATCAATATTTCTAACTGTCTCATGCCTCTGTGTACCTTTGAACAACATAGGTGACAGTTGTTTTTCTCTTTCTGTGTTGTATAATCGAGATTTTCTTTATTTTGCCCATCTGGATAATCTGATGCTGCTAAAATTGTCATTTAAGAAATTATCTTGTTTGTGATTTGATAGGGTGATCGTTTACGACAAGCTATTTTGGAGAAGTTTCAAACAACGCAAATCCAGACTCTCTCATATGTTGAAGAGAAGGTCCTGCAGAAACTGCGGGAGAAAGAGGCTGAGGTGGAAGACATCAACAAGAAGAATATGGAGCTCGAGTGTCGAATGGAACAGCTTGCTTTGGAGGCCAATGCCTGGCAACAGCGGGCAAAATACAGCGAAAACATGATCAACACTCTGAAGCTTAACCTGCAGCAGGTTTATGCTCAAAGCAAAGATAGTAAAGAAGGGTGTGGAGACAGTGAGGTTGATGATACAGCCTCGTGCTGCAATGGTCGTCCGGTTGACTTGCACCTGCTTTGCAAGGACAGCAATGAAATGAAGGAGTCGGTGATATGTAAGGTTTGTAGAGTGAAAGAAGTATGCATGCTTTTGTTACCTTGTAAGCATCTGTGCTTGTGTAAAGATTGTGAGCGTAAATTGAGTGTTTGCCCATTGTGCCAGTCCTCCAAGTATATAGGCATGGAGGTTTATATGTAAAATTGGGACTCTCTGAATCTAAAATGACATTGGTGTTGCATGCAAATTGAGTGTCTTATCCTTGTAGCCATGCTTCTTTAACATCTTAGGCTGGTCGAAAACTATGCACTTCTTCTGATATCTTGATGTGTTAACTATCTCCCATATTGAATAAATAATCAAATGTGGTGAGGTTTATAATGGCTTGAGCAATTCTCACTTCATAAGTTAGCTTTTGGAGTTGAGTTAGATCCAAATTTTTAATATTTCTATATGGTATCAAAGTAGGTGAGGTTTTGCGCTATTAATTGTGCCTCCCACTATCTATTAATCTATATGGTGCTCGGGCTTGGGTGTCAGGGGGGTGTGTTAACTATCTCCTACAGTGAATAAACAATCAAATGTGATGAGGTTTATAATGACTCGGGCAATCTTTACCTCATAAGTTAGCTTTCGAGGTTGAGTTAGGTCAAAACTCTTAATATTTCTGCATGTTGCCTGTTGATAGCATGATTGATCCTGTGCTCTTGCGGTGTTTCTATGAGATGATTGCGCGGCTTGCATTTATAAATCCCTAAGATGAGGGCTCTTGTTCAAAATGCCTAAATGCATGCATGATCGTGTTTGTGTAGCTCTTTTACAATTTATGCCCGTGTTATCTGATGTTCGAGTAACAGCAGAATATAAATTGGTTATTCAGCATATTAATATTTACATTCTCGGGATTTGAAGAGCTCATAATTTTTAATCTCTTACTCGAAGGGCTCTCACTTTGTTATTGAAGCAAGATTACTTCGACATGACTAACAAAATTTTAGTATGTACATAGGTTGTTAGATTTGGCACTTAAGAACCCCCAATTCCTAACATAAGTGAACTGGACTTACTCGGCTATATGTTATTGGGCTCAACATCTGTAGCCTGTTTTACAAGATGTCTGATTGTCTTGGGCCGTATTGGGCCTCATCTCTGAGTAGTCAACTTGAGGTGGGTGAGTGATTTTTTTATTGTCTGGCTGGGGTGGGGGAGGAGTGGGGGTTGGAGGGGGTTTGGTTGGTCTCGTAGGATCACGGATTTGATTCAAATATTAGATATATAAATTTCTATATGGTTCAATTTTTAGTTTTTACTTTTTACGTTTGTCTACCATTATAATTGGAAGCCCATGACAGACGAGTAAACCTAGTCTTAATTTTGTTTAATTTTGGTTTGCCCGTCATATATTTGAGGTAGGGTGAATAATTGGTTTCATTCCGGCTATTATCTCGTTCCTCACCAATTACGTCTTCTCGTTACATATGAAATAAACATGTCCATGGTATATTATCATATAATATGAACTGGGTCAAAACTTATCTTAATTAAAAGCTCATTGCAAGAATGTACTTTCTTCAACGTCAATCAATTCATTATAAATTTACAGGAAAATTATTAATTTCGTTCCGTAAAGTAGTAATTTTTTTAAAAAAAAAGAAAATTAGGTCCTATAAAGTCTCGACTCTCACATTGTGTCCCATATGAAATGAAAAATCTCAAGTTAAGTCCCGCCGAGGGGTTGTTAACTGCATTTTAACCCCTTGTGTTATTAGAAACCTTTAAAAAGACATATTGGAAATAAGAAATAGTAAAAACAAAGTCCTTGTAAAATTCAAAAGGATTCTTTTAATTGACAAATTAACTAGTTAATAGATAAAACTAATATAGACAACTAATTATAAAAATAAAAATTTTATGTTGTAAAATTTGTACAAAAATCGTATTATTTAAATTCAATTAATTTGCTTGAATATTTTTAATTGATATAAATTATATGAAATAAGTAAAAAATAATAAAATAAAATGAATATATGAAAAATTAATATATTTATATATAAGAAACTAATATATACAAATTCCATAATATGTAAATTATATATATATATATATATATGCACATATTTGAAAAAAATAAAAAGAAAATGGAAAATCGCCTCACCCCCACCCTTTCTTCTTCAATAGGTGCTTTTTGAAGATTTTAAGTGACGCCCAGGGTTAAAATGCAATTAACACATTAATTGTTTCCCCTCTTGGGACCTAATTTGAAACTTTACGTTTAATATAGAATCCAATGTGAAAATTAAAATTTTATGGGACCCTATTTAGAAGAAAAAAAAAGCTATTTGATGGGATATAATGGGGGTTAATTGCAAGTTTGGTCCTATAAGTATGTCTTTGTCTAATTTTGGTCTCATTTGTTTCAATTTTGTCAATTTTGATCTCATTTGTTTCAATTTTCGCAATTTTGGTCCCATATATTTTAAATTTTTGCAATTTTGGGACTTTTTTGAAATTCCGTCTAATTTTTAATGGCGAAGGCACGCGCGTCTCACGTGGCCATTAAATTCTACACATTTCAAATTTTCTGCAAAGTTTCAAAATTACAAAAATTTGAAACGTATAGGAATTTTTGTCCCACGTGAGGTGTACGTGCCTTCGCCGTTAAAGATTAGACGGAATTTCAGAAAAGTTTCAAAATTGCAAAAATTTGAAACATATAGGACCAAAATTGAGAAAATTGAAACGAATGAGACCAAAATTGGACAAAGGTATACCAATGGGACCAAAATTGCAATTAACCTGCTATAATGGCATTTGTAAATTTAGCTTTTTTAATGAAGGATTTCGTTTATAACAAATCTGTTTGTGAATGTCTTGTCCCTAAATGTTGTTATAGTTTTTTTTATATTGAATTCTATCACTAGTTTATCATAAATGTCTTAAATGTGTGACGGAATCTATTGCTCGCAAATTTTTCATCAATGAAGGGGCTGTTCTTGCAGTGAAAATAACTTCGTAATTAATTAATTTGAAGTCCCTCGGTTGACACGAATTGTTTGGACAACAAGTTTATACATGGGATGGGAACTAATTAAGAGGAGGAGAATAGTTTTAATTTAAGTGCGGGATTTGATTTAAAACCTCTTTTTTCTAGGTATGCCATGGAAAGTGATGACAAAGAGGAAAGCGAGTATTGTTGGGGGCATGCATGCATGATTATCACAACTACAAAAATATGATCTGTAATTGGTGTTAGCTCTACTATTAGTCTATTATTGATGATTATTCCCTTCTCCACTTCCACTTCCACCTCCCACCGCAATCTATACCCCACCCGATTTTACTTGTCCTTTCAATGCTTTTTTCACAACTAAAGTTCTTACACTACTCCAAACATTACAATATGCATCTACACGCACAAAAATCACGATAATCATTAATTTTGTTGCTTTGTGAGAAGCCATAAATTTTTATTTGTGAGAGCAAGATCAAATTTTTATGAAATATTAAAGATATTTCTATTATTTATAAGAGCAAGATCACTCTAAAAATGCACATTCCTCATTGACGAATAAATATATTATAAATTTAATATTTGTGACGAATTTCATCCATAACAATCCTTTTAGTAAATGCATTATCGCCGATTGTTTCTTTAGTTTTGTTTGCATTGATCTATTAATTCTTTCAATAATTCATCATAATTACTTTAAATTTGTGAAAGAATCTCTTCATCACAAATTTTCATCAATGAATGAGGTATTTTCTTGCAATGAATGTTTTTGTTTGGTTTTAGTATTTGAGATTCATTAAACTGTAATTGAATGGGACATGAGTCGATCTGATGGAGTAATAATCTTTCTGGACGACATATACTTTTACTTGAAATGTTTCAAATTTATGAGATTTCGTTGGTACATGATGGGTCGGCTAGAAATTTGTTTTTTCAACCCTATTCATCATGCAGATTTTGGTAATGGAAGTAGCATTATTAGCATTAAAGTTCTAAAGCAAAAAAGAAGAAAAAGAATGCTCCATGTTAGTCATTATGAGCTGATGAAACACAGTTACTTCTCTTTTTTTTCTCTTTAACTAAAAGCATCTTTATCTCGTCATTTTTGTATTTTGAATTTTATGATCAGATATATATGTGTGTGTGTGTGTGTGTGTCTGTGTGTCTGTGTGTGTATATATATATATATATATATATATGGCCTTTCCATGCAGTAATTTATTTGTAGACATACATACGTAGCATGAGTACGTAGTGATGAAGTAAAGGATATATATATGTGTCATTTGTCATTAAACTTAAAAGGGTATTTTTGTTGGTTAAAAAATGAGAAATATTGATCGAAGGGTATTTTTGACAAATAAAAGATAAATTTTAAAGGAAAATATCTAAAAATCTTACGTCTATTAACAATAGGTTGTTTTTTTTACTAATGGTGTAAAAATACATGAAGTATTGATAATTATAAATGTTTTAGGGGGTTTTCTGTAATTTGTCATAAATATAGAGGTGGTCACTGTAATTTTTCCTATATATACATGTGTATGTGTGCAGAAACGGAGCTTGAAATATTCATTTTGGGGGATCGAATTTTCATAAAATATGATTTAGGGGGGTAAATTTTATAGTTTTCAAAAAATACACAAAATATTTAGTTTGATATAAATTTGAGAGGGAGAAGCCGCCCACTCCAGCACCTATGACTCCATCCCTGTCCGTGTGTGTAAATAGATGCTGATATAAAAAGCATATATATATGTATGTATTTGTGTGTGTGTGTGTGTGTAGAGGTAGGTGGAATGATGCATGAGAGGAAATGCAAAGGCCTCCTTAGTAATATTCCCTATAAAGCTGCTATAAATGTTGATGGTTTGTAGTTTGGACTTTGGATTGCTTTATTAATTTAAGCGGTGCAGTGGGGTATGTTCTAAACTTGCACTTTGGTATATCTTTTTCAGCAATGGGATTTTGTTCTGGATTCATCCAAATAGGCGTTCTATACTCTCTGCCAAACCTACTCAATTCACTTCCAACAATCTATTGTAGGCCCATAAAGTGTAACTCATGTCAGCCCCAATGAGGCCCTCCCCCAAAAAGCCTGCCCACCTCAAATCTCAATCCTTTCTAGTTTTACACGATGGAGAAAAACATGTACCAGCTGCCTGATGGCTATTGACTACACAGTAATTTAGAACTATAGCTAAACTACTGTATAATTGTATAGTACACTACAACAAATCACCCCATTCACTAATAAAAAATAATCGCGATAGATTAGTGACAAAATTCAATGTACATATAAAATTAAAAAAAAAATCAGACGAGGTATTCACCAACAAATTTATTATAGATAAAATCTATCACATATGCTAAATTTATAATAGATTGATACGATTTACCAGCGCAGGGGATGCATTAATATTCTTGTAGTGTTTATGCGTAGGAGGGCCAACACTTTTGTAGATGGGATAATGAAGCTCTCCCATCTCCAGCTGCTAAAGTCGACATTGCACCAAACTCCCAACTTTAACAAGCTATACAACCTGGAATGTCAGTTATAGAGAGTAGACTATTAGTTCTCAACACACAAAATTTCTTTCTAAAGTCAAATTATAATTTATATTATTTATTTGATATTTGACAAAGAAAAATAAAAAGTCAATTATTTTTAATCCAATCAAGGGAGAGACCGTACATATATATATAGTTTCTCGTCGTCCCAGTATAGTTAGGAGCAGATGATATTTGAAGAATCCAATGAATTATGTATACGTGATAAATAAATACAGGAGCACAAGAGTGATGAATTATGTATATGTGTATTAACACTTGCTACATGATTGATTAAATACGGTCAAATCGAGTTTGGGTAAGAATTTTCTTGAAGGGAGAAGATATTTATAACAAACTTTCTAGAATTTCATGTCCTTATCGATACCCTTATTTCATTCTCAATTAACTTTTCACGAGGACTGTGGTGCATGCTTATGTTATGTCTATATATGTAGTGTATGTATGCATATTTATGTTTATATTTTATAAGCAAGATTAATTCTTTAGTTCAACGTCGTCCTACAAATAACAACACAAAAATAAAAAATTGAGGCAATAGTTAAAATAAATAAATATTTTGAATTTCGTTAAAACGTAGACTTACTTGACATAATTGAACTGGTCTAGCAGACATCGCTATTATTTATTTATAATAAAAACAAACATGCTTCTCCACAAGCACAGATAAATTCTACGTGGACTGTAGAAATATTTATTTATGGCTAGTTTGGACATAACTCAATTTTCAAAATTTAACTCACAAGCTTTGTATATAAGGTGAGAACTATCCAAGCTTTGTATATAAATACACCACATTTTGGTATTCAATCGATAAGTGAGATAGGTAATATGGACCTTAATTAACAAATTTTTACGACATAGTGAAAATATCAGTCCCTACCACGGAAACTAATTATTAATCACCTTTATTCTCAGGCAATTAATTTGAAAGGATAAAAGCCGCGATTTTTGCCGGTTCGATATAGTTGGACTAACCGGGGAGAAAACGGTAATTATCTATTTGATGGCAAGATAATATTCATTTGGTCGTACCATACTTATGCGCGTAGCAAAGTTAAATACAGTTATGTACTTATAATCATGCCGGTAAAACTTTAATTCATGTTCAATTAAGCTGTAATTATTGAGAAATATCCTCTGTCCTCCGAGCAGCCTCATTAATGTAGTGCAAATGATATAGCGATAATAGTGCCTTTTTCTCGGAAATCAATATATCAATCTTCATACCCCAATCAACGGCTCTCAAAATTGAGCGAGATCTCCAACTTATGATGAGATCTTCATTACCTTAATTTCAAAAAAAAAAAAAAAAAAAGAGAGAGAGAGAGAGAGGGGGGAACAAAAAAACCAAAAAACAAAAAAAGAAAAGAATTTCATCTTGAAAACTTTGAATTATTGGTAGTGATGAGGAGGCAACCAATAATGCCACTTTTAAGTATGCTTTGTAAGTAAAAATGGACGTGAGTCGTGAGAGGTGGGTCTTCAATATTGCATGAAATGATGGTGAAGATGATCATGGAGGGACCCAAAACAAAAATAATAATAATTTTTTTTTTTTTTGCATTTTTCAATTTTGTTTTGATTTGTTTTTAAATTGTTCTTTAATGGAATCCCTTGGATTGGGGGATGAGAGAATGAATTGAGTTGAAGGTGCAGACAGCAGCCTTGAGAATGTGGGCTCCAATAATTCTAATTACAACTTTTTTCCTTCTCTATCTACTCTCTCTCTCTCTGTCTTCCTCTTCTTTTCTTTCTTTCTTTTTTTTCCCCCCTCTTGAATTCTAATGAACGTTTATCAGGCACAGTATAAAAAGAAGAGAAACAGAAGGAGAGAAAAGAAAGGTGATATGCATGTGATCCAACAGCCTTTATGTTCCCCTCTTCATATTGTGAAATCACCAGTTCTTTGCAAAAACCCACCACATTCTATATTGTCATTTTCTTACACGCAACACATTTTGGTGACCAATCCACTTTTTCTGTTTAATCATTTTAGGTCATACGTTAAATTGTTATGTTTGTTTTATTTAGACTTGTTTTAGCACAAAAGCGATATCTATGGGCTTGGCTTGGTGCTATTTATGGAACATTGGCGTGTTAAGGCTACGTTCGAAGTGACAGTACTAGAACTAAATTAATTTTTTTATGAAGAAGAATTTTACGAGCAAAATTTGATGGAAAAAGATCACCTGCACATGGAGGAGCTTGTTAGAGATATCAATCACTTCTTCTTCTAACAGCAGATAGAATGACAATTGAATATATAAATCAGTCTAATTAGTTGGCAACAATTAATGGTGAAAAAAAAAATGTGTGAACAAAACTATATATACATATATATATATATATGCATATATATATATATATATATGAAAACTAAATTTGAAGTAAAACAACCCAAAAGTAGGAATATATCCCCTTTCAACGAGTCCATGCATAGAAAATTTGACATGCTTAGATATGTGCTCATAATTCGTGGATTATTAAGAATACCGATAGATTTAGTTACTTGTTGATACTTACGAGATATCAATTATTCTTTTATTAAAATCCTCAAGATAACAAAAGGATTGAATTATATGATGACTTAGGCCCAATAATTAACTCATAGTTGAATTACATATTTTGTACAATAAAAGTGTGTGTGTGTGTGTGTGAGAGAGAGAGAGAGAGAATAAAAAGGGAGGAAACGAAGGAAGAAAAGTTAATGAAAGAAAGACTACTCTTGTTGTTCTCTTCTTTTAATGCATGTATAAAGAGCGACTTAAAATGGGCTTTTCTTTAATTGATTAGAAAGAATATTATTGAGCCATGCAAGTCTAATGTGACTTTAACCTTTGGCATAGAAATCTCCTTTTGGACCTATATCACAGATAATATTATGCTATAGTGAGTGAGTGGTTTTCTTTTTTTTTTTCCTTAAAGGAACTTTTGCATGGAGACCATTTATCTCTTTGCTATTCTATTTTATTCGATTTACTTGTTCCTTTTCTGTCCAATCACCATCCCAATACTACTTTCTTTTGCTTTTTCCATATTTCTTTGTTGGATTTTGATGCCCAAAAGTACATAATTTCTGCTAATTCCGTATCCTAAAGGGTTGACAAAGCCAACTAATTACTGGATACTTTGGGGGGAAAAAGAAAAGGGACTTGTTAACAAATAGTTTGAATTAATTCATGATATGTAGTTAAATCGACTAATCTAGCTAGTTTATGATTATAATTATGAATGGGTCAAACTGAGTCTGCTTAAATAAGAAGAACGTAGCTCTAAATTGACTGAAATAAATTCAAGTATTTTCTAATATATATGATATTACATGATCAATTGTTTCTTACTGCAATTTGGTATATATTCGTACTTAGACCAAAAAATTAATATTGTTTTTGGACTATGAAATTAATTGGGTGAGAGAAAACAGAAAAAAGAATAAAGCATAAAATACTATCGTTTGAAGTCTGGGAAAAAATCATTTTTCTTAATTAAATCCATGAACGAAAGCATAGCAAAACTTTTGGATTTTGTCACCAGCTAATATATATATATATATATATATATAGTATGAACAAATCACGTGCATGGCTGTACAATATTAGTCTATATATGTATGTATTTATTTCTTTGAACCCCGGCCCAAAAAGAAATAAGATGCATAAATAGGAAAGAAATTCGAATCAAACACGGTTAAAAGAAAAAAACAAAAGATAAAACAATGGAAGTAGAACTGAAAAGTACAGACAAAATCAAAGCAACATGAAAATACAAAAGTTGCAATTGATGCATGAATGCAGGCACATTAATGCTCTCTCGCTCTACAAATTAATTAAGACAAAATAAGCCTACTCTTTGTCCTCTCCATTTATATCGCCTGCCTCTTCCTCGTGTCTTCTCCTCCTAAGCATATATATATATATATATATATATATATACACACACACTTCTTGTTATACCTAACCACCCCCAGGGTACCCCCCGTGACTCATTAATCCAAATCAAGGCCAAAACCGTGCAACATGCAGAGCCTTACAAAGTTACCATCTTTGACCATCTTCACTTGCATTATTTACATCCAATGAAAATTTAATTCAATAAACAAATTAATTACATGATTCTAGAAGTGTGCGTGCATGTGTGTGTGATTTTGGGGATTGGATGGGTTAATTAAAATATTAGGGTGATTACAATTGGGGTTCTCAATGGGCAAAAGAGTGTGTGGGAAGAGACAGATGAGAGAACCTTGTAGCTTGTCGTCTACAACAAACACTGATTCTTCTCCTCGTTTTTTGACTACTAGTCGTCTACTTTGACACGGAAAGCGTGCCTTGGTTTGTTACATTTATATATGTCATTATATACACACACACACACAAACACGTGTGTGTGTAAGAGAGAGAGAGAGAGAGAGAGAGATTTGAGAAACTACAATTCAAAGTGTCTAAGGGTGAGTTTTCCCTTTTTCTATCAGTATTCTGTCTATGTTGTTAAGCTGTCTCTCCTAGAAATTCTCATTCTCACATTATATAAGTATGATTGCTATGTGATCTTATATTATTATTATTATTATTATAACTATTTTCTTGAACTTGCATATATTCAATGACAGAGCCAAGCGGATAGTTGGTGGCGGTCGTCCCCCTCAATTTTTATAACATTCATTTTTTAGTATATATATTATTAAAATTTCAAAATTTTACCCCCTCCCCCCTCCTTAAAATAAAATTTTGACTTTTATATAAGTTATATAATAAAAATTTTAATTTTCTCTATTCTATTTTATTTTTAGTGATTTATTTTTACCTAATATCATTTATCATGATAATTAAATTTTCTCTTTTTCTCTTTCCTCTCTTTTTCCTTATTCTCTTCAAATTGAAATACTAAAAATTCTACTAGATTTTATTTCTCTCTTCTATCCCAATTAAAACACCAAAAATCCTATTAGCATTTTTCTTCTCTCACAAATCCTATAATATTCAAATTTTTTTTCGAAAGCAACGTACAAGAAGGCATTGTGTGCTAATTTTGAAATTTATACATTTATTTATTTCTTTTTTTTGTAATTGATTTTTTTTTGTAGGGATTTGAATCTTATGATTGTTGATATGAATTTTTATAGTTGCATAATATTAAATTTAACGAGTCTTGATGTTTATTTGTTGGGCTATTGAACGTGAATGAATCTTACTAATTTGATACTTCATATCTAATTGGAAGTGATATGGGGAATGTGATGTTGGAGAAGAAGGAAAAGATATTTTTTTAGTTTTGAATATATTTTTCGATTGTGAGAATAAAAGGAGAGAAAAAAAATTATTTTAATACTTTTGAATTTTGATTAAATATCATTATGTGGATTTAAGTCAATTTTATTGATTATTTTTAAAAGATTCTTAGTTAAGTATTTTTTAAAAGCAATTAATTATTCACTATATTTGCTTTTTTGAAACAGAAAATAGCTTGTTATATTTTTCAATATCATTTTTTATATATTATTTTGATTATAGCACTTTTTTATTGTAGCACTTCTAATTGACCGTATATAAATAAATATAATAGCTTTTATTATTTTGTATATTAACACTATATATAACCCTTATATTTATACATTTTAATAATTAATAATTTCAAAAAAAATTCACCCTCTCAATCAAATTCCTGACTTCCTCTCTAATATATGTATAGTATAGATATAGGAGCATCGGCGGTGGTCATGTGAGAGGTGGTGGGGTTGGTTTGCACTGCCTCTTAGATATTATAGAATAGAATCTTCCTTATCTCTCTCTCACACACATACAATCTCACCAACGTGTTTGTACGTGTATAGTTTAACATAGTGGGCACAGAGTGTGTGGTGTGTGAATACATACATGCATATATACACATGAATCTAGTATCTATTCTGGTAGTGAGATTGATGGTGGGCTCCTTTGGATCCGTTTTGAGATGGTTTCGGAAACTTTTGGTCCCCCCCAATAATCCCACTGCTTGTAAGCAATTATTATTATAATTTCTATTCTTTTATTGAATTTGCAAATTTTACATTTTACTAAACACCGATTATATATACATATAAAATTATAAATAAATATAAACAGTTTTAGTTCACCAAAATCACATAAATTATTTGTAATACAATTCTTCAGCGAAAATAAAATTAGTGAAGGTTATAAATAAATTATTTTACATATTATTTCTTACCACTCTTTAAATGTGGTAAGCTTATGCACCTATGAACAGATCGGTCAAGGTTTTGAGTTCAAGATGGTCGGTTCGGATCATCTGTTGCATAGTCGTGCTACATCTTCTCCTTCAATGATCAATATACGTTACGTATATTGGTAAACGGTTTAGATAAGGAAAAAGAAAAGCTATGATATAAGAAATAAATTTAATAAATTATTTTTCCTTATCTGAACTGCTCACCAATACACGTGATAAGTGAAGAAAAAGATGTATCACAGCTATGTAGCAAAGGATCCGCGTACTGCAAAAGGGTGGCTGTGGGAACCAACAAAAATTCTGTTCTAAAAAAGAAAAAAGAAAAATCACTTGAGTATATGCAAATTTTCTGCATATATTGAAAATTTTCTAAGGTATATGATTTAAAATCTGTCTTAAATTATTAATCTTGAGGTTTTGTCGTTAACACTAAAAAGAGGACGTTACCACATACATCACAAAATTTAACCACCGGTTTTTGGTTGAATCAAGTTATTAAGATGATCAATTACGTTTCCAAAATTTTGTCAACTCCCGCTGCAAATAATGTTTTGGTTGGGTCTAGTTGCGGACAAAAACAAATTAAGCAATCGAAAAATTTTATCATCAAGTTGTTCTATGATTCAAACTTATCAAGCTAGCTAGTACAGCAAATTTCTCAGAATAGATTTTGTGAAGTATATATGTTCAATAATGGACCCGAAATTTAATAGTTAACTCAAAAAATTTTAAGCATGTAGGATAAAATTGTCAAAATATTTTTCAAATGGATAAACCTTCAGAGTATGTTGAACAAAACCAGTAGCTTTAGATATCAAAATCTATTAATTATATATGTTTGAAATTAATCTGACTATATCCAGTGGACAAAAAGTGATCAGTCCAAGAGACAAGATTTGTTAGATGGTTCCACGGACCCGCGCGTATGGAAGAGGTTAAAATTATTAAGGGCACGCATATGAGTGAGGTACCTCTAGATCGATGCAACATGTGATATATATTCCCTTTAATATACGTGTGCATGTAACATGAACGAGAGAGGAATAAATATTCAAGCAAAAATCCAAAGCAAGTATCACGAGAATGGCATAACCCAAGAAAACTATCACCAAAATGGAGGGCCCTCTCTCCATGTCAGCCGCTGATATCAAACAGTGCATGCAGCCAACATTGCAGATCAGAGAGAGAGAGAGAGAGAGATGTACTGTGTGTTGTGTGTGTAAATTTGGGTGAGAGAAGTAGAGAGAATAAACAAAAAAAAACTGAGAAATTTAAGGGTCGATTGAGAAGTTGATTTAGAAGTGTTGGACTCGATCTATCTCTTCTCAGAATTTAAGAAAACATTTTTCTGTTTGGAATTTAATTATCGGGACTTGAAGCGGACATCTACTGCTGTTTGCTTCTCACTCCTTTTTCAATAGTTTAAATTTTTAAATGAAGAAATTATTTAATAACCAATTAATTTTTAAGTGCTACTAATTTTGGTTAAAGGTAATGTTATTAAGCTCCACATTTTAATTGGACAACTAGCTTCACATATGGAGCAATGTTGTAACTAGGTGAAATTAATTATACTTGTTCACTATGCCCTGACCAGTTTTCTTAAGTATTTAATTTCCCATGTATTTTAATTTCCAGAAGCAATTGAAAAATACTTTTTATAAGTTGCCCTCGGATATAATACTAAATTCATGCTAAAATTGATTAATTAAATACTAAGATCTCTTATTTTGAACTATTTTCTAAGTATTACATGGTAGCTAGATTCACTATAAAAAAAAGTAATATTAATGACAAGATATAAAAGTAACAATATAAAAATTTTCACTAATAATTGTATTAAGTAACATTATCTTTTATTTTATCACTAATTAAAAAATGAGAGAATTGAATTTTTAGTCCCATAAGTTGTCCCACTTTTAATTTTGGTCCCAAACTTTCAACATTCTGACATTACATCCCATAAGTCACTTTTTTTTTTAATTTTAGTCCCAAAAGGGGGTTTCCGTTAATTCTTAACGGAAGCCGTTAGGTTAATTGCTATTTACCCCCTGTATTCATCAAAATATACAAAAACACCCCCCATGATTATCAAAATGTGCAAAACTCCCCCAAAACTTTACTTTTCTTATTTTATATTAACTTTTACTTAAAATATATAGAAACATATATAAATAGCTAGATAATATAAGTATAATAATAAATAAAAATACAAAAAAAAATATATTTACAAAATTTCATTTATATATACAACAATTTAAATATAATAATATAACAAGATGTATTATACATATATTTTGTACTTTCTCTATATTTCATTTTATATATTAATAAATTTAATAGTTTGTTTATATCCAATTTTAAAAGAATAAAAACAAATAGAATTTCTTATTTAAAAATAAAGAAAAAATTAATTAGAAAAATAAAAAAAAAAGAAGAAAATCAAAACTAGGAAAAAAAAAAGAGAAAAGAAAAATTGTTCATCATCTTCCCTCATCCCACCACCATACTCCCATACCAATTCTCATTCGCCACACCATGTTGTCAATACCGCCATCACTGTTCGTTATATCTATATTTTTCACCAACAAATACTCGAATCTTTTTTCTTTCATTTTCCTCATTTTCACCAACATTTTTGTGTATAAATATAGATACATAGTTGTGTTCATTAAAACTAAATTCAAAATATAATATAAATATTTTCTTAATTTTTGTTTAAAAATTTAATATTCTTGCACTTATTTATGTATATAAATGTATAATCATAGTAAATAAATATTATTTATAAATAATTATATTTGTATGTATGTTTGTTATTTTATATATAATTATATTCATAATTCATATATATATGTGTGTGTGTGTATTAATTTTAAACAAAAGTTAGGATAAAATAAAAAAAAAGTAAATTTTTGGGGTGTTTTTGTACATTTTGATGAACATAAGGGGTAAATTGCAATTATCCTAATGTCAATTTTGCCATTTTCTGTTAAGAATTAACGGAAACCCCCTTTTGGGACTAAAATTAAAAAAAAAAGTAACTTATGGGATGCAATGTCAGAATGTTGAAAGATTGGGACCAAAATTAAAAGTGGGACGACTTATGGGACTAAAAATCCAATTCTCTCTTAAAAAATTTTTGTGACAATTTTTATCGTGTCACAATATTCACTCAATTGTGACGATAATTAATGTTTTAGTGACAATTATTAATAATTAGTGACACATCTATAATGATAATTTGGTGACAAAAATAAAAATTATCATTAAGATTTTGTGATAAGATTCTGTTGTCACAAAGTTGCCACCATATGTGTGTCATTGATTATCGATTTTGCATTGTATTATGTTGTCATTTTTTATACTATGTTGTCATAATTGATATTAAACAAACTATGTTTTATGATAATATAACTTTGCTGTCATTTATTATATTATCATTAATTTATTCATTTTCTTATAGTGATTTCAAATTCAGTTGATAGAGTCCTTACAAATTTTTTCTTTAATTGTTGTTGCTGTTATCCTTTATTTTCTAATTTCAAATTATTTATCCAAATACAATATTGGACTCAACTAAACAAAGTGGTGAACCAAGTCAAAATAAAATCCATTGCAAGCCTATCACCAAAGTTGACATGTATTGGGATTCAGTCCTTTTATTTATATTGTTTAGATTCTCGTCCTTAGAAAGTTTTAAAACTAGTGAGTTTAGTCCTATTACTTTTCAGCAAAATCTCAATTTTTCAGTGGTACACCTCATCAATTTCGTGATCAAAATTGACACCTTATCATAGGCCAGTCACGAGGTTGTTGGGCCCCACATCACAGCACTTCAAGAGCTCCTCCTCTTTGTTTGAGTCTGAGGGCTCAGGGCTGGCCACCTTTTTCCCCTTGCCCTTGGGTCCGCTTTCTGTTTCTTGCCTCCTTTTGAGGCTTCTTCTCTGACAGCTCTCTTTCAAGAGCCTTTGTTCCACCCTCGCAAATGGAAACCCCTGGCATGGCTTTTCGAGGGGCAGCAGGAGATGGAGCTGGACCTGTTTGGGCGGGCACCGAGGTAGTTGGGGAGGAAACTGGTTGGAAACCCTCGTTTGGGGCCTCCCCTCGAGAGGAAGGCGTCGCTCCCCTCGATGATGGTCTGGTATGAGAGGCCCTCTGTGTTGAAGGCTTTGGATCAACAAATTAAGGGGGAACTTTCGCCCATCCCCCTGGGGCATTCAACATGCATCTCCTCAGCCGGGGAGACTTTAGTACTCTCACCTCGAGGGGTTTCTTCTTGAGCCTCGCTCTCGGGGCGAGGAATATCTACGGACTGCTGGCTTGAGCCTTCGCTAGCCATTTTGCCCTTGCCACGGCACGCCTTCACTGTGACTGGCCTATGATAAGGCGTCACTTTTGGGCAATTCAACAATGTCCTGCCAAAAAATCTAGATTCCAGCAAAAACATGATAAAAATTGCCAATTTGAAAAAATTACAAGATGAAAATTGAAATGGTATAAATAGAAGGACTACAATTCAAAATGGGTGAACTTATTGGACGAAATTTACATTTTTCGTTGACATTATTAGTTATTCACAATAAAGTCTATTAACTATTTTATTACTTTTAGTGGTTTAGGGACAATGCTTCTCCTACGTTGAGGTGTAGGTATTTTATTTTCTTTATACATGCATCCAATTAATTTCAATACATGTACGAGTATACGTCTTGATAATAAAATTAGCAAAAGCAAGTATATAGGCATAGCCATATTGAAAAATTTGGCTTGTTAGGCACGACATAAAACAGCAATTTCAAGAAAGTCCCACTAATTGGGGCAACATAGGATTAGATATGAATATGGAGAACAGCCACAAAAATTGAAAAAGATAGAAATAATCATAAGCGTGGGGAACCAAAACAGTTTCAACTTTTTTCCTCCATAATGACCAAGTATCAAAATAATCAGTTGGGTATCTTGCTCGAATTATTACTCATCATTTTCCTATTGTTTTTACTTTAGGATATATCCATTGGACCCAACTTTCACTGTCCCTACTATACCACTGTAACTCATCAAAACTGAATCAATGTCTCTTTTGCTTTTCACCCCACCATGCATGTGACAAATTGTAGAAAAACACAGTAAAAAAAACAAAAAAAAAAGGGAAAAACAACCGTTTTAAGTGATTAGTTCTAAGATTTTCAATTATTACTAGCTATAATAGTCCAATTATTACTATTATCGAAGAGGGTGTTTTATACTATATTCTTCAGGAGAAACAAAAATATACTCTAACTACTTCACAAATTCACCTTAATTAATATTTTCGATAGGCCCTAAAATCATATCAGAAAACACTCCATTCAACAATGAAAAATTTGTCACAGGAGATTTTGTTATAAGCTTAAAGTATTTGTGATGAATTGGTGATATAATTCAACATACCAAAGCAACATTTAGTGATAAGGCATTTACTAACAATTATAGATGAAATTCGTTAGAGAAATTAAATTTATAATGTATTGATTTGTCACTAGAAATGATGATGCATTTTTATAGTATAAATTATATTTGTTGTGATGGTAAATTTGGAAAAATTAAAAAACGCATTTGATATTTTTCTATTTTCATAAAATAACAAATATTTTGAATCAAAAATAAAATGTTAAAACTACTATAATGTAAAATTTTTCTTTTTCTTGAACCATTACAAGGAAAGAAAAAACGGTGTTGGATTTTTGGAGACATCCATGGAAACTCTTTAGGTCAATAATACAAAAACGTGAGCCACCTCAGCAAAATGGAAGCCAAATTTTGCAGGGGTCAGAGAAATAGGAAGCCCCCCAATGGCACAATATGTATTTTTGGGCAGGAAAACACAAGGCAGAAGGAAAGTTAAGAGTGAACAGAGAGCCTATATATACATACATGTAACGTGTCTATATATATGAATATATGTATAATTTATTGAAGTTTGGGATAATATTGAAGTATATGGAAGTGAAGAAGAAGAGGAAGAAAATGTCGTCACCGCACAGGCTTTAAATCCCGTCACGTAATTCGAAGTGTGGCTTTTCCTTATATACATAAAACTGCAAAAAAAAGAAGTAGAAAATGATGGGGATGATTCGAAAATGTGTGCGTGTGTGAGAGAGATAGTGCCTGTTTGGGGTGTGTGTGTGTGTTTGGTGCCATTAAACAACAAGAGGAAACCTACAAAAAATAATGTGAAGAAGACATATACACACACTCGTTTGACGTGAAACTGATTCCACCACCTTCTTCTTCTTAATATCTTCCACTTCTTTATTCATTCATTAATTCATTTCAACCTTGGGAAGAGGAGGATATGCACTCTCTCTCTAATGACTAAATTACCCTTGGAATCGCATAAGACGTATTTTTGAAACCAGATAGTTTGATTATAATTTATGCCTAACACTACAAGAAAGTACTCTATTTTTTAATGAAAAATTTGTGAGGAAAAAATTTTGTCACAAATTTAAGGTATGTGTAATAAATTAATGACACAATTTAAAGTAAAATTCACTAAATAAACAATTAATGAAAATGTATTTATTAACGAAATTATTACATATGAAATTTATTGAAAAAACTAAATTTATGTATTGATTCATTATTGAAAGTGGTGCATTCTTGTAGTGAAAATATAGTAAGTTAATTACAATGTATTTTCCTCATATGATACTAGTATTAATTAACCATTTTTGTAATGCTAATGTGTACATGCATGGATTGATTAATGTATGGCAACGTTTTTTATCATTACTATTTGGTGCGAAAATTGGAATATAATAATGATCTTGTTGTATTTATAAATAATTATGTCAACAAAAGATATTGGAAAATTTTGAACCATTATCATTATTGTGGATGATGGATCAAAATTCAGGACACTTGACTTATGGTTGGTATGTGTTTATATATGTAACTAATGTTCTGATAGTCATATATATATGTAATTAATTGGTAATGAAAAAGAAGAAATATATATTTATATGTGGAAATTAAAATGGGCAGAAGAAAACAAAATTATCCAGTTTAGAAACACTGGCAATGAAGAAGCAGCGAGTCCAGCAAAACAGCAGTATCAGTGTTTAAAAGATGAAAGACAAACAAAAAGAAGGAAAAAAGTTTTTTTCCCAAAAAAGGACAATCAACAGGAGCACAAGGGTGCCACCGTCAATTACTACTTCCCCCAATACCCACCATTCATATATATATATATATATATATAGTGCACACATGTATACATGCACAAACATACACATATATCCACACCAAAACAAAAAAAAAATAAATACACATATATGTATATATAGAGAGAGAGAGAGAGAGAGAGAGATTGTCACGGGTTTGTCTTGAAAGGCCCTTATTTCACAGTCCTAGACAGACAGACACATATTCCTCTATCACTACATACCCGAGGTCACCTTGGTAAATATAAAAATTTCACTACCCCCCAATACCTCTCCTTAAAACTCAAAAATCTGTAAACAAATTACTTCACTTCCACTTATCCACCCCCAAACCCTCATTTTCAAGAACCACCAAAACAAGTTCATCTACCTTATTATTATTTTTTTCTTGCAATCTCTTTTTATGGCTTTGATGCTGGATAACTGCGAAGGTATATTATTATCCTTAGACTCGCACAAATCAGTTCCGGCGCCATTTTTGACCAAAACGTACCAGCTCGTGGATGATCCGACCACCGACCACATAGTCTCTTGGGGCGAGGACGACACCACCTTCGTCGTGTGGCGCCCGCCGGAGTTCGCCCGTGACCTCCTCCCCAACTATTTCAAGCACAACAACTTCTCCAGCTTCGTCCGCCAACTCAACACCTATGTAAGCCGATTTCCCAGTTTTTTCACACACCACACACACTGAAACATGCATACATAAATAAGTATGCATAAGTGTTTTGGGTTTTCAATTCAAATGCATGAAATAATGGTCTTTTTTTGGTTTTTGTGGAACTAGGGTTTTAGGAAGATTGTCCCGGACAGATGGGAGTTTGCGAATGAGTTCTTCAAGAAAGGGGAAAAGCATCTCCTATGTGAGATCCACCGGAGAAAAACTGCTCAGCCACAAGTGGCCCTAAACCACCATCACCACCACGGCCACCACCACCATCCCATCACCGGCCAGGGCTTCTTCCCCTACCCTACCCGAGTCAGCATCTCTCCACCCGACTCAGACGAAAACCCAAACACCTGGTGTGACTCACCGCCGCCTCTCTCATCCCCCACCACCGCCGCCGCCACAGGGGGTGGCTACAACAGCAGCACCGCCACTGCCACCACCACCACCTCATTCACCGCACTCTCGGAGGACAACGAAAGGCTGAGAAGAAACAACAATATGCTCATGTCCGAGCTAGCACACATGAGGAAACTATACAACGACATCATATACTTCGTCCAAAACCATGTGAAGCCCGTATCTCCAAGCAATTCGTATCCTTCCTCTTTATTCCTCTGCAACTCACCGCCTCCGCCTGTGAACTCCATTAATGGCTCCTCAATGGTGCAAAAGCCTTTGAATCAGCTCATCGGGTACCAAAACACGACGCAAAACCCTAAGCAAGGTAATGGGTTCTTGAATCCGTTCAACATTAACTCTTCTTCTTCGTCTCCCAGCAAGACCTCGCAGAGCAGCGTCACAATTCTTGAAGAGCCCCCTGCAAACAGTGAACCCTGCAGAACTAAGCTTTTTGGTGTGCCATTATCGTCCAAGAAAAGATTGCACCCGGAATATAATTCTTCGCCCCTGGAGACGAACAAGACCAGATTGGTTATTGAAAAGGATGATTTAGGATTGAATCTCATGCCGCCATTCCCATTGTTAGCTTTTTCTCATCACGCCCCTATTTTTATGAGGGGTAAAAAAAAAAATTTAAGTGTTTACATTATTTACATCTCCAGCTTCTATCTCCTGTAGTTTCCTTTTTTTTATCTTTCTTTAATCTTATGTTTTAGTCTTCTTGATCGAGTCCCTCTCTGGTAGAAGTGATATATTGAAAAGATGTTTCTGTTTGTGAGTACGTGTGTGTGTGTGTGATATGGGTTATTGCTTCAGTGTAAATATACTGTAGCTTCGGCGTTATCTTGTTCCCTCGGCCATCAATGGAGGTGGGTTTTGGTTAATTCATATTAAACCAAATCAAGTTTTCTCTTTTATTTATAAAAAGAGAAAAAAATTTAATTTTTTCATAAATTTTTCGCTTTCAGTGATCCAGCATTAACCATATACCTTTCGATAATTGGATCTCAATCTCTGCTCTTGTTTCCTCCCTTTCTTTCTGTTTACTGTATCTGAGTATTTCAGTCAGATTAATTAATGCAGATTTCAGAGACAGAGAGAGAGAGAGGTCGGAGAGAGAGGGCCTGGGCCTGAACCTGAACCTGAACCTGAGAGGTTTTCTTTTTCAGTTCTACTGAGGAGATAACTCAGAAAGCTTTGCAGCCTGGCTCTCTCTCTCTCTCTCCTCTGTGTGCCAAAATTTCTTGTTTTTTTTTGTTTTCTGGGACTTGTCTTATCATCGCATTAATGTATTGTAACGTACCTCTATGACCATGTATGTCTCCCCACTAATTACCCGTACGTACAAGATTCAATTTTTTTGCAAATAATTAAATTAATAAAAACATTTTAATAATTATAATTGCCGCAGCAGCGTTACTCATGATGAAAAGAACAACTTAGGATTTCACGAATTTGTATATCTATCTATATTTCAAAGGCGTCATTATTATTGCTATAATTATGATCAGTGGTGGTTGGTATTATTATTATTATTATGATTTAGGAAAAAGAAGGCCATCATGTGTGTTGTGATTATGGGTTAATATATATATATATATATATATATTCTCGTTTATCTAAAAAACATTACTGTAGAGTCAGTCTCGCAAAAGTGAGCAAACAAACACAGAGATGACAACAAAAAACGAATCAATGTGACAATGTGTACATTTAATATATATATATATGTATAAGGAGTAAGCAAAGGGGGTGAGTTATTCAATGAAAGCGAAATGTGAGAAGAAACTGACCAAAAATGTTGGTTTCAAAATGTTTCTATCAGAGCTTCTATACTTGTTCTTCATCGCACGACCAGTAAAAATTTCCCCTACTTTGAACTATCTCGTGTCTGTGACGCCTTTGGATCCCCTTTCCTTTCCCAATTTAAATCTTCTGTTTCATTTTTTTTCTTTCTCTATTTTATAATTTGCCTTATTTAAATAAGTAAAAACTTGTCATGAATTCAAATAGTAGAACAAAGAGAGAATAAAAAAACATAGAAACAAAATCTGTTACTAAATGCATTTTGTTCGATCTATATTGAATTTTATTACTAATCCATCACAAATACTTTAAATACATAATAAAATCTCTCCATCATAAAATTTCTATTGATGAATATATAGAGTGTTTTTCTATAGCGGTATGACACATTTCCAAAGTAGAGCAGAAGGTGGGCATATCTCATAAATCTAGAAATACATAAATGAAATAGAAAAACATAATATTGAACCTAAAAGGGTGTCTAGCTATGCTAATTTGAAACATTTTACAAGCTTTTACATTTTATAAAATATTTTAAAAGTTTATAAGATGTTGGATCTTATTTTAAAAATAAGTTATTAAATTATTTGAATAAATAACTTTGAGCGCAACTTATAAAATGTTAGTAATCATAATATTATAATTAATTTAAATGAAAACAAATGAACTTACTAGAATTTCAAAAATAAGTTGACAACTTCTTACTTTTTAAAATTTTTGCCCAAACTTTTAACATTTTATAATATATTTTTAATAATTTATAAATTTAACCAAACACACTCTTTATACCGTATAACAGAGCCAATCATCATAGAATCGAGGAATCTAGAACTAAGAACAAAAAAAGCCACTATAACGTATTAATTAAGCACTAGGGAGCAAGAAGAAGTAGAAGAAAAAAAGAGGTAAAGTTAGGAATGATGCCAGCTTAGAAAATCTTGGTACTGCAATGATATGGTCTCACACAATACAAAAGGAAGAGGTAATTTAAAAATAAAAAAATAAAAAATAGCCCTAGCCCGTAGTTCTATCTACACCTAACTCTTCCTTTTTCTTGGTGTAATTCTTGGATATACCTTTTCTTGTCTTCTTTTGTCGATGTCCTGGCACGTGACGCCGAGGTTGCACGTGCACTGTGTGTGTGTATATATATAGGTGAGTATACACACACACACACAAGACAATACATACAATATGAAAGTAAATTATAAAATCCAAAATAAAGAAATGGTGGAAATTGATTTGGGGGGTGGGGGTGTATAAAAAGTGAAGAGTATACGGATCATCAGGTAAAGATGCTTTAAGAAGATGAGTGTTTGCATGTTGCTTAACAGCCCAGTTTTTTGAAAGTTGGGAAAGGGAAAAGGGTGTGTATAGTTTTGTGTATTGATATATTCATCTTGGTTTAGTCTTTTTAGTACACTTTATTGACATTATATTTGGTTTAACACTTTATTGACATTAATTTAATTAAAACATTGATATTATATATAGTTTGTGAAAATGAGCAACTTTTACATACTAGTAGACCTAATTAAAGTTTCCAAAGACCTTCACTTTAATGGAAGGTTCAAAAATACTTTTCAATCATAATTTTTTTAATTTTCTTAGGGGCTTCCTAGAAATGGGGTTACATGATATTAGCTAGTGTTTGAATTTGTTCTACTATACTTTTATATACTAATGCAAATGATGGGGGCATGAGAAGCTACATAGTGCGGTATAATAAGTTGATTCAAGTATTGGAAAATGATTTCATATTCTTTTTGTCAAGTATCTAGAAGAAAAAAAAATTCTATTAGAAAATGAAATATATAATTATATGTGCTTTCAGCAAGTTTTAGAAAGACAAAAAAAAAGGAAAGACAGAAAGGAAAAATACTATTATCAAATTTTTGGGGCATATTGGAAAGCAGTTCGGATCTTCTGTTATATAATGTTGTTACACTCACCAATACACGCTACGTATATTGATGAACGATCGAGATAAGGAAAGAGAATCTTTATATTTTTTTTCATCATATCATTAGTTTTTCTCTTTCCTTATCTCGACCGTTCACCAATACACATGACGTGTATTGGTGAATATAATAGAAGATGTAATACGATTATGTAACAGAAGATCCGAATTGATTAGAAAGAGGCTTTTGACTTTTAATCTTTCCAACCCAATGAAATATTTCTTCGTTTGATTTTAAAATCATTTCCCCCCTTTTTCTGCAAGTTTTTTTTATTAAAACAAATAGAAAAAATAAAAAGAGAGAGAGAGATACTCAATTGACAATTGGCTTCACGAGAATTAATACCAAATTACAATATATAATAATAATAATAATAATAATAATAATAATAATAATAATAATGATATTTTTTAATCATCATGGCCATATTAATAATGTGATGTGCTAACTACCTTGAATTGGAAAATGATTCTACTTACACTTCCATAAATTTATTGATTCATAATTTAGGAATCACAATGTGTCACATCACATGCATGCAATTAATTAATTAATTTTTCATGGAATCCATTTATAGCTACTCAAACTCGAAACATCTTCTCCAACTACCATATCTCCAGGAAAGGAGAACATTCATCACAATGGTTTCCAAGATCGAACCAAGTACAATCCAATTATTGGACTATTAATATGGTTTTTATTGATTTGAGTATAGTTTTTATAAAAGTTTAGAGACAATTATAGCTATTGATATATCATACAATCGACATGATCAATTTCATCATCAGGATACTTGTGATTATTTCAAAAATTCAGATATTTAAAAAGCTTTTAAAATAATTATTGCATAATGATGGTGAATCCTTGATCGTTTGATTCCCAAATTATGTGTTATCAAAAAGGTGAATGTTGGGTGAGTATTCATAATTGAGTAATTAATTAATATGTTTAGCATGGATTATTACCAATAAGCTTCAATGATAAAGAATTCAACTGTTGTTTTAATACGACTACCTTGATTACATGGTAGCATTATATCAGATTTTCCATATAATAATAATAATAATAATAATAATAATAATATTGGTCATGATCTAATGGCGAGCAGTTCAGTGTAATATGCCAAAAATCTCAGCTGAATATATTTCTCATCCAAGAAATTAGAAAATTGTCACACTTTTTATTGCTTTTATACCAATAATCAGTGACCGAAACAAGGGGGCTGGTGGTGCCAGTCGCCCCCTTCAATTTTTTAAAATTCATTTTTTAGTATACATATTTATTAGAATTTTAAAATCCCCACCCCCTCCCCTAAATGACTTTTATATAAATTATATAATAAGATATTTATTTTTCTCTACTCTATTTTATTTTAGGTAATTTATATTTACACAATCTCATTTACCATAATAAATTAAATTCTCTCTTTCTCTTTCCTCTCTTTCTTCTTCTTCCATTCAAATTTAAATATTAAAAATCATATTAGATTTTATTTCTCTTCTCTATTCAAATTAAAATACCAAAAATCCTATTAGAACTTTTTTCTCTTACAAACTTTACAGTATTCAACTTTTTCTTCAAAAGCAACGTACAAAAATGTATTGTGTACTAATTTTGAAATTTAAATATTAGGATTGTTAATTTGAATCTTGATAGTTGTTTATCATTAAACTTAAAAAATCTTGATGTTTATTTGATGAGCTATTAAACTTGAATTAATCTTACTAATTTGAGACTTAATATTTAATTGGAAGTGATTTGAAAAATGTGATGACAGAGAAAAAAGTAGATATTTTTTGAACTTTGAATATATTTTTTGATTGTGAGAACCAAGAGAGAGAGAAAAATTTATTTTAATATTTTTTGGCTTTTAATTATATATCATTATGTGGGTTTATGCCAATTTTGTTAATTAACTATTATTAAAAAAAAATTTGTTAAGTATTTTTTAAAAGTAATTTATTATCCACTATATTTGCTTCTTTTGGAACATAGAATAATTTGTTATTTCTTTTCAGTATAATTATTTATATATTTTTTTGATTATAACACTTTTATTTTTATATGTTTTAGCGCTTCTAATTAGTCGTATACACATAAATATGATAACTTTTGTTATTTTATAAGTCAATATTATATATAATTCTTATATTTATACATTTTAATAACGAATGATCTCGAAAAAAATTCTTGCCCCCTCGATCAAATTTTTGATTTCGTCCCTGCCAATAGCAAAAAAAAGAAAAATCTTATAGGATCAAATGTTAATAATATAGTTATTTTAGAATATTGGATTATCATATATATGAGTACAGTAATTAAACTTGATATCGGAATATTGTAGATAGTTTTCAAAACATGGGAGCTTGTAAAAGATTTTTCTCAGCACTCATGAGAGCTTATAAAAACTTTAAATCTTTTTAACCTTGTACAGCAAAGGTCTGCCAAGTCTAGTCAAGAGTTCCCACTGAATAGCCTTTGTGTAATCGGCCCTCGAAAATTATCTGGCGGTCTGGCCCACAAATAATGCATTGTTCAGGCCCAAATCCAATAATCGGTCCAACTTGTGATCCAATTGGTTTGATTAAGATACGCTATTATATATGATTTTACATTATGTCTATTTTAAGTTTGAAAATACATTAAAACCTGATAAACTCTCTGAAGCCCAGTCTCCCTCTAAATTTGCCGTACCTCTTCCATTCCCGCCACCGGAGACCTCCAGCTCTCCGCTCCGCCACTCGCCCCCGCTTTCTCTCCATTTCCGCCACTCGCCGTCGCAACTCTATACTCTCCGGTCTCCTCCACCTGAAGGCGCTGCACCGCCGCAAATTAAGTGGTAAACTGTTTACTTTGTTTGTTTTCCTTGCACTTTCTTTGTTCTTGACTCCCCGATTTTATTAATTTAGTGGAAATTACCATCGATTTATGAGAATTTTGGCGTAATTGGTCTTTATACTTTATATAGTTATTTTCATTTTCTGACCCTATGGATTTTGTGTCAGTAACTCTTCTGTATTTCTGCTGTTGCTTTACTTTTGGGCTGCAATTTTAACTGATTTTCGGGATTAATTTTTAATTTTCCTGTAAAAGGATTTTGGTTATCTGACTATGCTAACTTCTGTGTTTGATCATTTCCATAAATTTGGTGATTGAGATTTTATGTAAATCTTTGACATAGCATATGTAGTTTGAGTCACAGGATAGCTCATTTCAAAGTTGTTTACTTCATAAATAAAGTTTATTGACGGATTTCTGTTGACTTTGGCATTTTCAGGTCTGGTTGATGATATTCTTATCATCAGAGAGATCCTTGGAAATGCATAAATCCCTTGGCCTCTCCTTAACAAGTCATGCTTGGTTATTAGACTCCAATTGAAAAGTGTCTAAATTCATCAAATGAGAATGTCTATATGAAAGCGTTCATGAATTTTCAGAGAACTTTTCAACCAACTCGTGTATTCTTCGTAAGCCATTGTTCCGACGATGGAGAATCAAATTAAAGAGCTAGAAGTTCATAATTTTCCTTACGTACCGCTCTCCTATTTTCATTATTTTTCATCCTATTGGTGTCTTCTTATGCTGCTTGAGTGTCATGAATACAAGTCTTATCATAACCAAATTCTTTGACATCCAATCTATTATCCCAAAAGAGTTGTTCTACTAGTGTTTTGTTGATGATAAAACTTGTGATTCCTTTACATTTGATTTAAACTGTGATAGCCAGCAGCTTAATTGGTCTTCATAAGTTCAGAAACTAGGTCTACTGCCTAGAATTGATTTTACTATTTTAATCTCGCTTTTCCAGAACAACTTGAGCACCTGTAAGGAATTCAATTTGGATCCTGCATATTCCATTGACCTGTCTCTTCCATTTATGAGTTTCTTCAGAGAACTTTCCTATTATGCCTAAATGATTTTAATAATTCTCTTGCCGCTTAATTTTCTTATTCTCTGTTATCTTGATAAACCGTGAAGGACACTATACCCTAGCGGTTTCTTATTTTTCTATTTTACACCTTCACACTTCTTAGCAGCTGAAGTCCACTTTGGAAGGCTAAAAAGTGAGAAGGATCTGTGCAAATGATCCAGCGAAGGAAAAAAAAATTTAGGAACATCTCCATCAATCCTATGTCAGTGAACTTTTGGATAGTAGCGTTGATGTAACCATAGTTATTAAATGCGAGAGGCAAGAGTAGGTTGCGTGGTACTTTTTAAATTGACAGTAGGCAATCAGAACACAAGCAAAGCATCATAATTAAGAGATAAATTGTAACATATATGTATTGTGTTTCAGAACCATGTTATAAATGATAATACATGCACAAAATGCAAGAAATTAAAGATATATCCTTATCGTCTCCACTCAATAGGCTCACATTTTTCTTCATCATTTTCATCAACAAGGTGAATGGTGTTGGTCCATGTCATAGATGTATGTACAAAGTGTCCATTCCACCAGCACCCTTAGCCTTGAGCTACTAGCAGTACCACCTGGAGCTTTTGATATACTCTCCAGTAAAATAAGGTGGAGGTTTTGAAATAGTTTCAGCCATCCTATTTACCTTCTTGCTATGAAAATGTCAAGATTCTTAGCCAAGTTATATTTTGCAGCTTCTTTCAACATGTTAGTGGTAAATTAAGTGGTTGGTACTAAATATATTGTTGGGTAGTTAGTTTTTATTCAAATTATAGAAACACACACACACACACACACACGTATATATATTTGCATATTCTTATTGGTTGGTACATAAATATTGACATGTTCTAGAAGGAAAAAAATTTGGCTCAAGCTAAATTAGCTAAGTTAAATATTTTGGTTTTTCGAATTATAGTACAGCATTAATACGACATTACAAGCTCGGGGATATGATTCCAATCTCCCTAGATGACATTGATGATTGCAGTTAGTGTTTGATTGTCTAAGATTATAGAATAGGTGAAACAAGTGATGATGGGTTTGATGATCTATATTGAAGTGACATTGCTAGAGCTTCTAGAGATGACGAGCCAGCCTATTTTACTAGAGATAGACCATCCACTTCAAAAGCTATAAATGATGGTGCTAGTAGCTCAATGCTAAAGTTGGAGATAGGCACTTCAAGTATCCTTGGCACGCGTACTACTAGTATTGACTGAAGAACTTGAGCTGACATTGACTATGAGGAATATGATCTTGAGTTGTATGTCAATGGAGATAATGAGGATATATGAGTAGTTTGTTGCTGTGTATTGGTATTTTCATTTCTAAAGTGTGAATTTTGTGTTATCATTTACAACATGCTTTTGAAATTTTATTGCAGTATATATGTTTAATTAGTTGCGTTTGTCTTTAATTTTTTGCCTTAAAAATATACCTTTTGCATGTAATGACTTGGTGAAGGATCGTGATGAATTACTGTATTGTCCAACGCTTCTCTGCTGAACATCAAGAGCTTACCTTATGATAAAATGTTCAATTACTCCGTGATAAGAGATGTTCAAGTCGTTCTCCCTGACATATCCAAGACCCCAAACCAAATGTTGAAAAGGTATTCCATAGCTCTTAAGAGGAGTACTTTGACAGCTCCATTATTTTGAGAAATAAATAATATAATTCTATTTTACATATGACGCATAAATATGAAACATGTTAGTAATCATTTATATTTGAACACTGTTCCATTTAAGGAAGCTTTTTGTTCTTAAGATGTTGAATTGAGAAATTTCACCTGATTTGATGTCATATTTTGCTTGAGACTTTCTATAATGTTTCGTAATCCTACTTTTCTGTGGACTTGAATTGTATATCAGGATTTCGATGTGCAGTTGGGTTATCTTTCAATTTTACTGCATAATATACATGATCTTTTTGGTTGAGTATCCATACTTTGTGGTGGTTGTGCTGTTCTTCTTTGGAAGATTTTTGTGCTTGTATCTACGTTTTCTCAATCTACTATCCATATATTTAAGATTATATGACCTTAGATTTTGAAGGAAGTTTACATGACTTGATGTCTGCTGAGCATATGTTTTAGCTGTGGATTTGAATTCCTTTTTGGTATAGAGTTTGATTCCATCTGTGAGGCCCTAATACTGTGAAGCCCAGCAGCCTCAGAGGTCTATAGTCGACCAACATTTATGAGAATTATTTTTCTCCATGGTAAGGTCTGTTATTCTTTATGAGTTTCATATGCATTGGGTTGCCTATGTATGTAGCCTATACTGTCAACAAAATTGCAAGATGCAATTTATTTGTTTTAAGTGGATAATGTGTAGTCAATGCTGTTATTATGTTTGATGGTTCCAATTTTTTCATTCTATGGGAATAGATTAGAAGCCCATCTTGGGCTATTGAGTGGCAAAATTATATGGAGCATTACAAGATAATTTATTCAATTTTTCCAGTCTAATGGGAATATTCAATGATATGATAAAAAAAACTAATATTCAAAACATTAGTAATGTTAACATTGTTAAAATGGTGATCTGATAAGTTAATTTAAACAAATAATGATTTCACTCTCTTATTATTATCTTTTTCGTTGAAAAACAGCCTTACATTCCTGTTGGAAGGAGTAGTTGGTAATTTTGAATTTCTTTTTTCTCTCTCCTTATTTTGAATAATGATATTCTATTATATAGTAGTAAGAACTTGTATTTATGAAAAAAGAAAAAGTGACTTTAAAACCAAGTTGTATTTAAACTTTTCCTCGTTGTTGATCAGAGGAATTTAATTGCTTACACTCATTTCCATTTCCAAGAAAAAGCTTACTCTCTGTGAAAATGAGAGGACAATGCTTGTGAGCAAGCAACTGGCATATTACGTTTCTGAGTCTTGTGCCTGTTTGGTTCCTGCAATTTGGCAATGGACAAAAAAAGGAACTCCGCGATGAAAATCATGCAGAATAACAAAAAAAGAAAAGAAAAGAAAGAGTTCCAAAGACCTAAAGATGGGACCACTTCTGATTGCCACACTATAATAAATTCCGCCTGCAATTTCCAATGACAAAGGAACGGTGTGGAAAACTGGGACACATTATGTGTATATTATCAATTTCACACTAACTTGCACATTATGAAATATTAAATAATTATATCTATAGTAGTAGAGAGGGGTATTAAAAAATAGGTGGGGGAGATAAGATAAGGTGATAATGCAAAGTAAAAAAAGAAAGAAAAAAAAAGCACTCACCCAACAACAAAATCTCTCTCTCTCTCTCTCTCCTCGGGATTCTTTTATCTAATCGAACCTCTTGTTGCAGAGAACATGTCCCTTTATTCATGTCTTGTTCGTCAAAATAGGCTTAAAAAAATAAATAAAAGATAAGAGTTCTCTTTTTTTTAATGGTTGGAATGAATGAATGAATATTAATTCCTTAGTGGTATTCTTGTTTAATAGAATTTGCCATCTGGACGGTGCTTGAAAATCAGGGTGCTAAGAGGTTTCTTGGATAGCTGCTGCGGAAAAGCAGGCAGCCAAACAGCCCCTCAAAACCGACATATTGCCGTGTTTCCTTTATATTATGAAATCGTGCCATGACATTCTTTTTTTTTTTTTTTTTTGGAAAAAGGAGCAAATTGAGTTGTTTATTTTTCTTATAAATCATCACATCGCTAAAAAGTTCTTCAAATGTTAGAATTGAGGATGTTAGGTATGGTCAGTGGTGTAGTTGTGTACGTATGGTTTAGGGGTGCATACACGTACACTGTCTGATCTTAAAGTTGTCCAATTTATATATCGTTGATTTGAGTAATCTACCTAATTATCTTTCAATGCACTTCTTAATCATCTCTCAGTGCATTCTTTGATTATTTTTTTCCAATTTAATTATTAGTATTATCTGTAGGCTGTCGTAGCTAGTAGTTAGGGGCACTCTTGCTGTAGGGGGTCCTGGCTCCGCCAGTGGACATGATGTCTTCCATAGAGTTAGATGCGTTTGAGTTAATTAATAAAACTTAATTAAAGGGAATTTTGTGCATTCTCAAGTTTCTTGTTAATTTTTCTAGCAATAGCAGTAGATCAGATTTTCACTACTTATTTTGCTAGCTGCTTCAATGCATTGTTCATCATATTAAGTACTGGAATACTTCGCAGTCCTAATTCCTATGCAACCTTGAAATGGCCAAATTGGTATATGTATATGTTGAATGAAATCCCTATACTTAGCAAGGTTCATCTATGATCTAGGCATTGTGAATTGTTGGATCAAATTTTGTCCACAAGTTCTTGTGTTAGTCTCGTGAGCTATCGATCTGGAGATATCATATGCACAAATGTTTAGCATCGTATGAAATATTGCACATAGCAAGTGACTTTGATGTATTTGAGGACGGGTCTCAAGATCTATTAAAAGGATATTTAGCTGAACTTATTTAGTTTTTTACTTTACATCTTATAAGGTCATGCTTAATTAACTTGTAATTAGACAAAAGTGGTTTAATAAGATAAATCATAATTAATCATTGTTTATTTTTGTAGTTCAGAAGTTCGAAGTATTCATCCATACTTGGGTGTAAATTGGCTTATAAGATGACAAGTCTTATGTTGTGATTGAGATCTTGAACTATTAAGATAAAATAAGATTTTATAACTTATAAGATACTTGCAATGGTAAAATATGCTTAAAACTAAAAGAATTTGTAATGATTTTGAGAATAGATTATGAACACTTACTCTCTAAAAAGATGTTTTCGTCCGCTAACGTTTCCACTTTCTTATTTTTATCCTTTAATTTTTCTCATTTCGATTTTAGTCCTATAAATTACAAAAAAAGAAAAAAAAAAAACTTGCAATTTTAGCTCAATTTACTGAAAATTACTGATGTATCAGCTAAATTGATCAGAATCCATTTACTGATCCTTACGTAACACAAAATTTTGGGCATTTTGTGATTTTTCCTCCAAATGTGTCTAATGGAAGTCTTACCGGCAATATAAAACAATAAAATAAAATTCACCTAATTAATTTCATTCCAATAAAATGTAAAGAAGATAAAATTTTGAGTTAAGAAATACTTGTGTGTATAGAAAGTAAAATATGTAAATTTATACTTTTAAATATGATTCCTTTTAATATAATGCATATATGTATATACACATAAATAAATGTTCGAATATATAAATGAAAGGAAATTAGGCAAATAAATAATACAATTTATACTTCATCAAATAGGTGTGTATATATGTAATGAATATATATATTTATACTCAACAAATAAAAAATATATATATTTAAACATTTTTGTTTATATAGTTACATATTTATATACATATCTAAATTAATATATAAAGAATATAAATAGTTAAATATTTATATAAATATGTATATATATATACACACACACACGACATATACATATACATATTTCGGGGGTGGGTAAGAATTGGTGAATTGTCTTCTTTCAGTTTTAAAAGAAAACTTACCCCCAATCCCACACACAGAGCACACCGCAACCGTGATTATCAAATCGAACTAAAATTGCAATTTTTTAGAAATTTATAAGACTAAAATTGAAATGATAAAAATTAGAGGATAAAAATCAGAAAGTATCAAAGTTAGTGGATGAAAATGACATTTTTCTCTAATTTGAAAATTATTATAACTTTTTACTTGTTTCGATCGACGATAAATTCATCATTGCATAATTTCAAGCGAAATAGTGTGGATGTATTTAAAGTTGATTAAGTTTAAAATTATATATAGCTCATCAAAAGTTGAAGAACTTTATTACCTTGTATGTTCACAGGTTTTAGGCTCCACTCAGAACCTAAACTCACTACCACAAAATAAGTAATATTAGTGATAAGATATAAAATTCATAATATAAAAGTTTTGATTAATAATTATATGAAGTGATAATATCTTCTATTTTTTTTTTCTAAATAAACTTTTTTGATGAAATTAATTTTTATGTTGTCACAATATCACTCAATGATGGCAAAAATAATATTTTTATTGTCAAAATTAACAATTAGTAATACACTTATAGTGATAACTTGATGACAAAAAATTTTTTATTATGATTTTGTGAAAAAATTTCATTATCATTAAGTTATCACCATAGATGTGTCACTAATTGTAAATATTGTACTACGTTCTCACATTTTTGTATTATGTTGTTATCATTGACGCTATGCAAACTATGTTTCGTGATAATATAAATTTATCGTCAATTAATACATATAATTAATGATTTTTTTTATTATCATTTGATATATTGTCATCAATTACTCATTTTCTTTCAGTGACTTTTCCGAACTAAAACCGAATGTTTTTATTACCACACTGATATTGAGCAACTAATTGTACTAATTTTACATATATGTCATTTGTTAAAAAATTTTACATTCATGTCTGTTATATATATAAATAAATTAAGTAGATTTCGTTGAATACAAAGTTAATTATTCATAAGACAAGCTTACTATATTTAGCGTGTGATTCAAAGTTACGGTGCAAGTAGTTCTAGGCTTGGTTGCCACTGGGGTTGTAGCCAAGTGGTGGGGGTTCACATCAGTACTAAGTGAGGTTCTGAGTTCAAATCCTCTTGTCTTCTCTCCCTTTCCCCTTGAGTGAGTGTGTGCGCGTGTGGGGATCCTTTCGATTGACATATCTAGAGTGTTCCCGAGTTGATTGTAGTCGAACAAAAAAAGTTCTAGGCTTGGTTAAATTTTATCTAAGTTAAAACCAGGAATTGTCCATTAATTGATACAATTAATGAGGTTTTGTCGCTTACCCAAAGGTCGTCTTCACAAGTTGTTATCACACAGTGTTCGACACCCGTTACAAGTCTCTGTTGATAATGTCTTTAATAAAATATACATGATCTCTTTGGAGCTTTGCTACAGCCTAATCTCAACGTTCTCAGTGCGTCTCTCTCTCTCTCTCTCCATTTCACCATTTTCTTTTGGGATAAATATTTTTTACCATCCAAAATTTTCGTATTTTTGAACTTTATCATATGAATTTATTTTTTTTATCATTTGTCATCTAAACTTTACATTTTTTTAGGGATAATTACTCTCACCACCCCTGAGGTTTGGCCTAATTACAAATAACACCCCCTTGTATCGGTAATTACCGATATCCCCCTGAGTTTTGTTTCCGTCTTTCAATTTGCAACTTCCGTTAGGTTGACTAACAGTCAACGTTCGTAAACTCAATTGAACTTCCAAAATTACCCCTTTAAAAGAAAAAATATTATTTGACTAATTATGAATTGACTTTTTTACCCTTGTGGCTAATTTTATGTTTTATATTGAATAAATAAAAAAAATATGTTTGAGCATTTTTTATTTATAATGTCTATATATATATATATATATATACATATTTGCACATAATAAATATTTATACATAATATAAATATTTTACTGTGATAAAAAAATATATTTACACATTTTTTAAATTTATATTCATAATATAAATATATATACACATAATATACAAAAATATTTATAAATATATATATATACATATATACATACATATTCCGGTATTCTCGCCGCCGCCCCCGTTCGCCGCCCTCCGCCGCCGTGAGAGAGATACAGAGGGGAGAGAGAGAGAGAGATACAGAGGAGATAGAGAGAGAGAGAGAGAGATACAGAGCAAAGAGAGAGAGAGAGAAAGAAAAGGTGATCTCCGTTGCCGCCAGCCGTCCTTTGCCGCCGTCGCCTGCCCTTCGACAACGCCTCCATCGGATTGAGATCTAAGATCTGAGAAAACAAAGAAAAGATAGAACAAAGAAAAAGGAAGAGGAAGAGAGGGAGAGCGAGGCCGGGGTGGGGAGCGAGTGATGGAGTGAGGGGCGGCGGTGTGAGGGCTGGCGATGGAGTAAGGCGGCGGCGGCGATGCGAAGGCTGGTGATGGAGTGAGGCGGCGGCGGCGGTACGAGGGCTGGTGATGGAGTGAGGCGGCGGCGGCTGTGTAAAGGCGGTGATGGAGTGAGGCAGCGGCTGCGGGAGGGAGGGTGCGAGTGAGGCATCTGCGGCGGCGCCGGGGGGGAGGGGGGTTTGCGAGTGAGGCAGCGGCGACGGAGGCGGGGGTGCGAGGGCGGCGGCGGGGGTGTGATTGGGAGGTGGGGTGAGTTAGGGTTTGTTTGAAAGAAATGGTATTTTGTTTCTTAAAATATCAACGTTATTTTGGTCATTTTAATCACATAGTTATATTTATATTTTTTTTAAATAAAACTATTTTAAATATTTAAGGGGCAAATAGACATTTCATTAATTCCGTTTGTATTACTAATAAGTCCACAAAACTCAGGGGGGTACCGGTAATTACCGATACAAGGGGGTGTTATTTGTAATTAGGCCAAACCTCAGGGGTGGTGGGAGTAATTATCCCTTTTTTTTATATATTACCATCTAAGGGTATTTTTCGATGGAATATTCCACCGGAATTCCATCACATGCATGTCACATGACTTCAAATAATGGCAAATGTATCATTTTACATGGGATAAATACTTTTAACCCTCCAAACTTTTCGCATTTTGGGACTTTACCATATAAACTTTTTTGTTTTTGGTCATTTGTAATCTGAAGTTTGAGTTTTTTACACATTATCATCTAAGGGCATTCACATATATGTCATGTGACTTTAACCAACTGAAATGACGCATTTAACCTTAGCTCCACCGAAAAATATAATGTGTTAAAAAAACACAAAGTTTAGATGGCAAATGGTAAAAAAAACGTTCATATGATAAAGTCCAAAAAAACGAAAAGTTTGGAGGGTAAAAAATATTTATCCCTTTTCATTTTGTGTTATTTAAATTTTTTATTTTATTTTACTTATATTTATTATTAATTTCTTTTTTTGGGGTGTGTTTGTGGGAAGGAATCAGGTGTTTTTATCCTAGTAACATATACTATTAGTAACTTAGTTTGGCTCAATTAGAGAGAGATACCCTAATACGTATATTTTGGTGAGATACTCCCTGAACGAGTGATACGTGTCTAGGTACAATTAGTTCACCCTCACCGGTTTATTATGGTTTAACAAATGAAAAATCTAAAATACCCTTCACAAAGCTTGTATAAAATATAATCTCAAATCTTTTAAAAGTTCATCACCCCCCCCCCCCCCCCCCCGCAACCTATCAACCACAAAAAATAGGCACGTTCCATTGGAGGTCGTCTCCTCAATGCTGCTGAGGAATTCATGTTTGCGGCGGGTACTTTTTTCTCTACAAATAGAAATTCGATGCCTCGGGGTCCCCTACTAACTCCACGAATAGAGAGTCCTTAAGTCTGCAACTGGATCCCGGTAACATACATAGCATATTTTTTGTTAAAAAATTCCGTCTATGTCGTTTCGTTTTACTGATCCTCATATATGTCGATTAATTAAAATTTTGGGATTTGTTTTTTTTTTTTGTGTATTGGTAATTCCTATTTAAACCAATTTAGTATTTTATTTTTTGTGAATATTTGGAGACTCTTTTTGTTGCCTCCTTTCTGAATAGCTATGTACATTTGAAAAAAATTATTTTAATCAATGTTTTAAAATCCGGACCGTTCATCAAATTGGAAATTCAATTGGGTTAAAGGTCACTGGTCCGATCGTCGGGTTAACTGTGGTCGAACCTGTGGCGTCATAATTATGTCATAAATAATATTTAATATATAAAAAAATATCAAAAAAAATAAATAATAAAAAAATGATACTAATTACTAAACATACAGTTAGCATATTGGAATGCAGAAATAATTCCTTTGAGAACTAATTTTCTATCACATATTTATCTTATCCCTCTCTTTGTTTCAATCTCTCTCTCAATGCCCAAAGCCCCAAAGTCAACAATGAATTGATGATTCCCATTCATGCCTCCCCTACCTCCTCTTTTTTTCTCCAAAAGTGTTCATGGTTCAAGAGTAAACAATTATATAAATGAATTTCTATGCCATACTTCTCCAATTTTCATTTATGATAGACTAACAGTAATGCGGGTCCATGGAACAAGAGAAAAACAAAAGCAACAAAAAATTGCAAGCTCGCAGCTATGAGCTATCAATTTGTGAGAAAAAAAAAAATTCATAGCCTTAAAACAAGAAAAATAACTAACCATGATAGAATTTGTGATTTTAGACATGATAAATCTCTCAATGAATGCAACTACTCTTGACCCTTGAGAGAATTTGTGATTTGAGAGTAGAAAACTCTATCTCTATGTATCAGCCAGTGCAACGAGAGAAGAGGAGAAATTAAAAAAAATAGGGGTTTGACTGTTGTTGGGGTTTAATTTATAGTATCACTACAAGAAAACAGCCAAAAACCTACGAAATTTTCCTACGGAAAACCTATGGAATTTACGTTTTCCATCGGAAAACCTATAGCATGGATTCCCTCAGAAAAAGTGTCTTCGGTAAGCTTTTGCTAGGGAATTACCAACGGAAACTTCGATCATGATTCACCAACGGATTACATACGGAAAACCAACGGAAACTTCGAACCTGATTCACCTATAAATTACCTAAAACAACCAAAAACCTACGGAATTTATGTTTTCCAACGGAAAACTTATGAAATGGATTCCCTCAGAAAAAGTGTCGTCGGTGAGCTTTTGCTAGGGAATTACCAACGGAAACTTCGAACCTGATTCACCAATGGATTACCTACGGAAAACCAATGGAAACTTCGAACCTGATTCACCTATGAATTACCTACGGAAAATCAACGAAAAAAGCACCTACGGCTTACTTACAGAAAACCTAGGAAATTTTGCTAGATAGTTTCCAACGGATTGTTTTCCGCTGGTAATACATCCAGACCGTCGAGAGCACGGCCACCGACGGGCTGTCTCTGCCGCCGCCCCGGACCCTACCGCTGTCGCTGCCGTCACCACTTGGCTGGCCCCGACAGCCGTCATCATCATTTGAACTCGTGGCCTCAGGCTTGTTTGTCAAGCCCTCAACCACCAAGCTATTGCAAGAACTTGTGACATATTTTGTTTTGTTTTATACTTATTACATATTTGTTTGATTATTCTTATTTTAATTTATTAATATATTATTTTATTTTATACTTATTACATATTCTTATTTTGTTAACTTATTTTAATTTTTTAATATATTATTTGTAAAATATGATTTATATTGTTTTAAATATCAAATATACATTCTACATTTGCAAATATTATTTATATTGTTTTAAATAACAAATGTACCATCTATATATGTATTTACATATAGAATTTAGCCAAAAAAGATTTTTTAAAAAGTAATTGTTCATACATCTTTTAAAGGTTGAATTTATTTGTATTTTTAGATTTATTTTGATGATACATGAATTTTTCCAGGACAAATTTGTTATAACAACATACATTGCCATTTATTTTGATGATACATTGAACATATAACCTCTTGGATGGAAATGTAATGCTTTGTCACTAAACTTATTAATCTTCTTTTTTAATAATTACAAATAATATTCAAATATTTTAATTTTTGTTAAATTCAATTTATTTAATATTATTTTTTGAATTGATGAAAATATTCTCTTAATTCAATCGAGAAGAGAGAGATTAAATATGAGTAATGAGAGGAGAAAGAGAAATTAATTATAATAAAAATATGTATAAATTATAATATTAATAAATTATAAATATAGTATAAATTATAATATTAATAATGATATGTGTTAATTTACATATAGAATTTTGCAAAAATAGAATTTTTAAAAATTAAAATTATATTTGGATCATACATAAATTCAAAACTTGTTAAAAAAATCATTAAAAAATTATAAAAAAAATCAATTCAAAAAACATTGTTAAAAAATATTAGCAAGAGAAAAATTCTTCGGTAATCCCTCGGTAATCCTTTGGTAAATTTTGAATGCGATTACCAAAGAAATATTCCCTTGGTGTTCCCTCGAAAAATTTATTCAAGGATATTACCAAAGGAAAATTCCCTTGGGATTCCCTTGGTAACTTTGAACGAAATTATCAAGGAAATATTCTCTCAATTTTCCCTCACTAAATTTTTAAAGAAAATTACAAAGGGAAAAATCCATTGGCAATCCCTCGAAAAATTTTAAACGCAATTACCAAGGAAAAATTCCATTGGTTTTTCCTCGAAAAATTTATTAAAGGCGATTACCAAGGGAAAAATCCCTTGGGAATCCCTTGGTAATTTTGAACAAGATTACCAAGGGAATATTCCCTTGGTTTTCCCTCGGGAAATTTATTAAAGGAGATTACCAAGGAAAAATTCCCTTGGAAATCCCTTGGTAAATTTTTAGCGTGATTACCAAGGGAAAATTCCCTTAGTTTTCCCTCGAAAAATTTATTAAAGGCGATTACTAAGGGAAAAATCCTTTGGGAATCCCTTGATAAATTTTGAACAAGATTACCAAGAGAATATTCCATTGATTTTCCCTCGGAAAATTTATTAAAGGATACTACTAGGGAAATTTCCCATGGTAATCCCTTGGTAAATCTTGAACAAGATTACCAAGGGAATATTTCCTCGATTTTCCCCTGCTAACAAATTAAAGAAAATTACCAAGGAAAAAATCCGTTGGGAATCCCTCGGAAAATTTTGAACGCAATTACCAAGGGAAATTTTCATTGGTTTTCCCTCAGAATATTTATTAAAGGAGAATATCAAGAGAAAAATCCCTTGGTAAATTTTGAACGCGATTACCAAGAAAAAATTCCATCGATAATCCCTTGGTAAAAATGACGTTATTTCTCCCGCCATTTTCATGGCAAATTTTTCTACGGATTACCAACGAATTACCAATGGAATTTCATGTTACCAACTTCCGTAGGCTTTCCGTAGGATTTCCATTGGTATTTGAAAGGGATTTTTTTACGTAGGTTTTCTGTAGGAAAATTCCGTTGGTTTTTGTCTGTTTTCTTGTAGTATATCCTGCGACCCAATCGATTTTAATGACTCGGCACCAACTCGAATGGGTCACCGGTTGAACAGTCGGGTCTACTAGTTCTCTCAAAATACACCGGTTTTGAGGAGCTTCCTGTTTTGAGGGTCTGATAGGGCCGTTTTCTTGGCCGAGTGGCGGTCCGATCGGTTGAACCGGTTGGTCCGCGCCGGGTTTCAAAACATTGATTTCAATGGACAAAATTACGATTTCATTAATTAGGGTGTATCCATTTTCCCCTTTTCTGATAATATATGTAGTGAATTAGTCTATTGCTTCATCTTGTTGATGTGAACTTATTTTAATTTTACCTAAGAATTTGGTAAGAACAATGTTTCTAATTTGGCGACTAGCGAATATGATTCAAATAATGTTCAATCACCATTCACTTCAACTGAATATTTGTCTGCCAATGTGGACACGGCTATTGTGCAAGGGATAATCTTTGACAGCGTTGAACAAGTTGAAGAATTCTACAGATAGTATAGTCTTGATGCCAGATTCAAGATGTGTAGGTTTTCAATTAAACCTAGTGCAAATAAAGAGTATATTATAACTAGGCAATGGTAGAGGTGTTCCAAATATTCAAAAACCGATCGAACAAGTTAAAATTGAATAAAACCGAACCGAACCGAATTGAACTGAACCACACCACACATGGTTCGATTTAGTTTTCGGTTATTTATGTTAAAAATCAAGTTGAATCGGTTCGGTTCGGTTCAATATTTTCCTTGATTAAAATCGAGAAAAATCAAAAATCAAAAAGATCTAAAAAAATTTTATTAGAAAAGAGTAAAAGTCAAACACGTTTTTATATCTCAAGTGGTGTTTTCTTTTCTTCTTTCTTTGTTAACTAAGTTCTCTGATTCTTTCTCTCTCAATTCTCGTCGTCTCTTATTTCTCTCTCAGCTAAACAACAATAAACAACCCGAATCTCTTTCTCTCGGTCTCTCTGCCTGCGTCCCCAGCCTCTCTCTCTAAGACTCCGGCTCTATCTCCGACAGCCGTGAGCTGACAACAGCTGAGCAGCAAGCTAGCAGCAGTAAACTCGAGTACTAAATCTCTCTTTTTTAGAAGATTGATACTTTGATTGGAATTGGGTAATTTATGTTGTTTGATTGTTAGAATGTGATGGATTGATGGTGTTAAGATTGTTAATGTATTTTGGATTGAAGTATTATTGAACCTCTTTGTGGCATTCATACAGACACTTGGTGAGCAAAAAACACTACAAGAAAAAGCTCAATTTTCAGCGAAATATTCCGCCGAAATTTTTCGGCGGATTTTCGGCGGAATTTCGACTGAGAAATTAAAAAAAATAAAAAATAATAATTTTTAAAATTTTCGGCCGAAATTCCGCCGAAAAAATTTAAAAAATTTAAAATAAATAAAAATTAATATTTTTAAAATTAAAAAAAATAAAAAATAATAATTTTTAAAGTTTTCGGCTGATTTTCGGCAGAAATTCCGCCGAAAAATTTAAAAAATTAAAAATAATTAAAAAATAAATTTTTTTAAATTTTTCGGCGGACTTCAGGCGGAAAATCCCACCGAAAAATTTTAAAAATTAAAAATAAATTAAAACTAATAATTTATAAATTAAAAATAATTAAAAAATAAAATTTTTTAAATTTTTCGGCGGATTTTCGGCGGAAAATCTCTCCAAAAATCCGTCGAAAATTTAAAAAAATTAAAAATAAATAAATAATAATATTTTTTAAATTAAAAATAATTAAAAAATAATTTTTTTTTAAATTTTTCGGCGGATTTTCGGTGGAAAATCCCGCCGAAAAATTTTAAAAATTAAAAATAAATAAAACTTAAAAATAAATATTTTTTAAATAAAAAATAATAATAATTTTATATATTTTTAAAATATATTAAAATTTAAAATTTGGATTTTTATTTGAATTATTTTTATAAAATTATTATTATTATTGTTATTATTATTATTATTAGAATGAAATGAATTTTTGTATGCTATATATATGTATATAATATTATGTATTATATATATAAATTTTCAATAAATAAAAATGTATTATTATTATTATTATTAATTATTTTTATTTGAATTGTTGTATGATATAAATATATAATGTAATGAATTATGACAACAAAATGAACATAGCTCAACGGTAAGAGAGTTATTTGCCAACCGAGAGGTCGAAGGTTCTACTCCCAGCGGCCCCAAAAGTTGGGATAATATCAGGCGCGTGTACGTACGCGCGCGCGCGCTAAGGCGAGGTCCCGTGTTCGACTCCTAGGTTGGGCAATTGAAAATATATTTTCAAAAATTTAATTTAAATTTCGGCGGAATTTTCCGCCGAAAATTTAAAAAAATTTCGGGGGAATTTCGGCGGGAAATTCCGTCGAAAATAATTTAATTAAAAAAATTAATAAATAAATAATAATTTCGGCTGAATTTCGGCGGGAAATTCCGCCGAAAAATTTAAAAAATTTAAAAAATATATATATATTTTTCCCGCCGAAAAATCACTAGCGACGAAGGTTTTTTCGGGAGATTGAATCCGCCGAAAATCCGCCGAAATTTTTTTTTCCGCCGAAAATTTCGCTGAAAAAACTGTGTTTTCTTGTAGTGAAAGGTAAAAAATAGGTTGCAAGGAAAATTAAGAAATCACAACATGTACAATTTTTTTTAAATTATAGGCGGTTATCGATTAAAACTAAAAACCAAACCGAACTGAACACAATTCGGTTCAGTTTTCGGTTCACTATCAAAAGAACCCCAGCATTCGGTTAACCAAACCGAACATGCGGTTCGGTTTGGTTATAACCGTTTGAACACCCCTAGGCAATGGGTATGTTCGCTTGTAGGCACCTGCATGGAATCTAACAATGATGACCATCCCAAAAGAGAAACGACACCTGATTTAAGGCATAGATGCCTAGCAAAATTTTTTGTAGCTATCGAGCGTTCTACTTGGAAATAGAGGGCCATGTATTTTGTTACAAAACACAACCATCACAATTTTGTTTTGGCAACTTGACTACTGTTGAGAAGGCTTGGTTGAGTACGATGATCTTTGCCAGAATTAGGCCATATCAAATAATGCATTTCCTTGAACAATTACATGGGGGATCAGGTCATCTACCATTTAGTAGAAAAGTCGGTTATAACTATCTCATGAAAGAAAGACTAAAATGACACAACATAGAAATGTTAAGATAATATTGGGCTTTCTGGAGGATTTGAAGCTATATGATAAACAATTCATTTTTAAGTACAACATTGACAACAACGGTGCACTAACTAATCTTGTTTAGTGCGATGGAATGTCAAGGGCATATTTCAATCGATTGGGTGGTGTATTGACCTTTGACAACACTTATAACACCAACAAATACTCGTTTCCACTTGTCATTTTTTCAAAGTGTAAAATGATTTCACAACTTGTATATTCGGGGGTGTATTTTTATTTAACAAAACAGTAGACTTATATAGATAGTTGTTGCAAAATTTTTTAAAGCAACACGTGGTAAAATTTTCGATTTTGTAATGACTAATGAAGATTCGCTGGTGTGTGGGGCCATATGATTAGAATTTCCCAAAGCAAGACATAGGATATGCAACTGGAATCTAGCCCATAAAGCAAGACAAAGGGTACAAAATCAATATTTTGTTACAAAATTTTCTAAATTTATATAAAAAAAATGTTTTAGTGAAGATGAATTTGAAGAAGAAGGCTCAAATTTGGTGTCCCAGTTTAAACTTGAAGATCGTCCTTCGGGTTGATGTTTATGAGAAGAATTTGTTCTGGTGTGAAGCCTACTTTTATGGTCATTTCACTAACATGATGAGGAGTACCCAACGGTGAAAATTGATGAACTTATTGTTTAAATTCTGCATCCAGAGGAGCTTTACTTCCACTGACTTCATCCGACATTACCATAATGTGTTGTATTCTAAACATGATATGTCGGCCCAATCCAGTCCAGTTATTGAGAAAGGCACGTTAGCAAGCCTTGAGAAGCATGCTGCTCAACTATGCATGAAAATGATTTTTTATATGATTAAGGATGAAATCGATGCTGAGCAAGGCCTCGTAACCAAGAGTCAAGTTGACCTCGGAGATAGTAACAAAACTTTCATTTTCTCCAAGTACGGTATGACTTCTTGATTGCACACCATTTTCAATGGAAGCTCGACTAAAGATCATACAAGATTGTTCATGTGACTCCACTGAAGCTCGACATTGTGCACCAATTTCGATGGACAATTCACCCAATATGGTTAAAAATAGTTCAGTTAAAATAAAATTTGAAAAAAAACACGGTTAATATGGATGTCGATGTGAAGTTCGCGAGGAGAATAGAAGTACAAGATGAATGTTTCTTCATAAAACGGCGTCGATTGGCCGGAATCCACCATTACAATCGTTCGGTTTAGGATTAGGGAGAAGCAAACGGGGAATCTTGGGATTTGCATTGTAGAAGGGTACTAAAGGCAGTTGCAAAAAATTAGAAGGATAAATTCGACAAAGCGGACAAAAGTACAACCGGCTCAACCAAAATGAATCGGAAAGTGCAACTTATAACAGGTCAAGTACACCTCCTACCTCTTTGACCAGATTTTAAAGACTGAGATTTGAAATTAAAATCAATCTATGATATTGAAAGGGCATATGTCACATCGAAAAGTAGGTACAAGGAGTATCTTACTGGAGAATACCCGAACTAAGTTAGATCCGATTGACCTGACCCAAATAAATGATCTTATTCACTTGTCACAAAGGTATGAATGGGTGGATTTTTATATATGTGCCTCTATGTACATAGTCATTTGGCTTAATCATATAAATAACATTATTTCAAAAATATCAGGTATGATTTTACTTGTGCAAATACTTTAGTATCCGTGTCTAGACGCTTAACCAACATGGGTATTAATGCAGATTAATGATCGAATGATTAAAATATTGAAACTAATTTTAGCGGGTGACCACCCCAAAAACACTAATCGTATATACTTATAGTTTGAGGCTATGGGTAGTGATGAGGCCAATTCTCCCACATCGAATGGAGACGAGGGTCTTGGTCACTATATACACACCAACCCTCCCTCACCTAGCATGACGCGTTTTGAAAACCCCCCCAGTCCCTTGACTGGCAGGCGTGGACAGTATTGTGCTCAGGCTGGGGCCATCTCGGGTGCGCGCAGAAACGGTGTTCATCATTTGATCCGATACTTACCCAAAAAAAACAAAGAAAAAATTGAATTGAAATATCTAAATAGAAATACTCCTTATTCACACCAATGTCATAAAATTGGAATAAATGATTTTTTTTTTGGGAAAATCTCATTGATTTTTGATCTCATAAAGTATGTCTTTTTCAATTTTGATCCTATTAAATGAATATATCTCACATTGCATTTTATATATCCCACATTTTTGTATTTATAAGTCCTTCAGTTAAGTTTTGTTAATTAATTAATGGTTTATTTCTGTAATAATCTCTACAATTTGTTGTTGATTATCCATTAATGAAAGTTAGTTGAATGACTTCAATTAAGAACATTTGGAAAATACGAGATATGATGCGAAACATTTTCGACGGGACTACAATTGAACACCACCTAATATATTAATCCAAAAACGTAATTTCCTTCTTTTGCATTTATTTTTATATCAACAATTGTGTGACCTAATTCAGAAGTTACATTCTTGTAATTCTGATCAAACAAATTGAATATGCCGTGAATAATAATTTATAATATAGTACGAAAACAGAATAACGCAATTTACTTTTACAAGATACGCTGTAGGTATGGGGAAGCTAGCAAAAAACCTGTCAAATTTAATTCTGATCAAGACATAGTAAATAGGAAATTGAAGACGTATCGTTCACCGTTGGTAAAGTTTTACAGGTCCGTTTAGTGTAAGTATATATATATATATATATATATATATATGTATATAAGCATCAGCACTGACAGCACATGAAACAGTTGTTGCAGTCATAACCTGATCCGCCTCGATTAGTGTGCCAACCCCGAATTTGTTTGAACCTATATCTACCTCCTCGGTTGGGTGGGTGGGGGGTGTTCCTCTGAACCTTCCGGAATAACTGGTCCCTGATATTTTCGAACTAGACCCCTGTGTAATTATTCTCACAAAATAATTGCTTCATTTTTTATGAATTATAATATTGTATTCTTAAATTTTTATATTACTTTATTTATTATATATGTGTGTGCGTGTGTATGAGACAAATTTGAATCATAGAACACTATTATTTATGAAATATATGGAGTTACACACATGCATATTCAGTTATTTTCTCGTGGTAAGATTTTTCACAATTTCAATATCAATAAGAATCTTGTATCAACTATCCATTGACATATAATTAGTAAACATATATAATGTTAACAAGAATCTTGTAAAAACTAGTAAATATAATTAGTAAACATATGTAATGGTAACAAGAATCATGTGTTACTAATTAATTGTCAATCGTAATAATCTAAAACAAAGGGTTATTTTAAATATAAAATCATTAAAGAAAACTTAAAAGTTTAGTTCAAAAAAAAAAGTAAAAGTCAATGTCACCTAGTATATATTAAATTGTTAATTTGAATTATATAAATTGGATATGTAAATGTGTAGAATTGACCACCGGCCGCGGCAGATGGGGTTGGAGAGTGAATAGTAATTTACAGGGGGGGGTGGGGTTCTGTTCTGACGCGAGTCATGTGAGTGGGGTTTTAGGGTTCTTAGAAGAATGTAAATTTTAAGGCGAAGTTAGATTGATTATATATCAAAGCTTCCACTCAAAATTATAATATCATTTGATCACTTATATGGTTGTGTTTTGCAGCACCAAAAGCACTTATGGCAACCCTGGAACAGTTGGTAGATTAGATCTCTGCCATTGGTACAGTGGGCCAAATTCTTCTCATAATGCAACATCTTCATCTATCTTTACCTCTTTATCGTTTCCCACTCTCTCTCTCTCTCTCTCTCTATATATATATATATATATATATATATATGTGTGTGTATATGTGTGTGTGTGTGATTAAAATGTGAAAAATGTCATAAAAAAAGAAAACATAAGTATGCCTCATGCTTATAAGTAATTTTATCGAATTTAGTTAGCATACTAAGTTGATTAAGTTTTTAATAATCTCATGCAAGATATTTTATATCACTAAAAGAGCAGGAAAAATAAGAAAGTTTGTGCAAGTTATATCAAGTGACAGTGTAAAAAGTGTGATTGATTGTATACAATGAGTTACAATGTATTTTAAGTTATAATATAAATAATTTTATTAGTTTTATATATAGTGACAAAAATTTGGGCTTGAATTGTTGTTAATATTGTCTACCAACAAAAAACAAAAAAAAAAAAGAATTGTTGTCAATATTGCCCAATGATACCCTTATAACAACTTAATGACATTGAAAATTTTGTCACGAATTATAGTAATACTTTTTATCACTAGATTGTAGCCATGCATGGACATATCAATAATGATCGTGGTTACACCTAAATAATAATTCTTATCATTATTAAATTATATTTAACAATTTTTCCATAGTGAATAAAAAATATTAGTACCAAAATAAAATGCATTGTTCCTAAGTCACTATATAAAAGGCTTTTTTTTGTTAACCTTGGTCGTTTTTTATTTTTCGACAGAATTTCAGTGAACTATCCCTAATAGTTTTCTGGCAGAGTTCGGGCTGGTGGGTTGTGATCGAAAATTTGAAATATGTTTCGGTGGGATATAAATTTTTTAATAAGAGTTTTCACATTATCACCTAAGTTGTTATTATTAATATAAATTTGTTGATGTGCGTGTGTGTGTATATTTTGAGTGGGATATTTCTCTTATGTATGTATATTATGTAATAGCCAATGGGGCAATAATTATGCCAAAGATACTGACTTACATATCTAGTAGGGGTGTCAAATTTGGACCCGACCCGATGACCTGATAATGACCCACCTGAAAAAATTCAGGTTTGGGTTGAGGGTTTTCGGGTTCGGGTTGAATCGGGTCGGACCCGAAAACTGACCTGAAAAATAATTTCAGGTCGGGTTGGGTTTCGGGTCGACCCGCGAACCCGAAAAAAAAAATAAGATCACCCAAAACCCGAACCCAACCCGAATAACCCGACCCACCCAAAATGTGGGTACTATAAATTGTTTTTTTTTTTTTTGTCCAAACCCTACATCAGTTTTCAGATCAATCCGCCGACAAATTCACAAAGGTTTGCTCTCTGTTCTCTCTCTCGTTCTCAGCTCTCTCTCACTTTCTATTACTAGAGCCTCTTTTGTTCTCAGTTATCTCACAGACTCACAGCTTCTTGTTCATTTATGCTCTATTATTGTACACACATTTCACAACCCCATCTACTGCTCTCTCTCTCTCAAACACACGCACACGCACACGCAGAGAAATACCCTTTGGCAGTTGCCACTTTAGCTAGCGATCCATCTTTTTAATTTCTTGAATCATCTCTGCTAGTGAGGGATTGAAAGTGTGGGAGTATGTCATTTTCAAGTGAAAAATCATTTAGCTTTGACAATATGAGTTGCAACAGTGGAAAAGTAATAAAAAAGTTGTAAATAGAAAACATATGCCAACTTGTGGTTTTCAGGTTTTGCCTATTCTGTTGATATTGTTAGCTCATGAGATTGGGTGCATGTTTGGCTATATTGATATGACCTTACGACTAATCATTGGTTAGATTTTTTTTTCATATTTTTAGTAGTGTATTTAGCAATTTTTTGTTATAAAAAATTGAAAATTTTTATTAAAAAAATGGGTCAGGTCGGGTTGGGTCGGGTCAAATCGGGTTATTGGGTGACCTGATAACAAATCAGGTCAACCCGAACACAACCCGAACCCAATAAAATCAGGTTCGGGTTGACCTTTTCGGGTTGAGCATCGGGTCGGGTCGGGTTCGGGTTGGGGGTTTTCATGTTATACCCTTACATCAACCCGACCCGAACCCACCCGACCCACCCGTTTTGACACCCCTAATATCTAGCTAGGTAGCGATGAAATTGGTTGATGATGCTTTTCGACCCAGCAATATAATAATCATATACCCCGCGGGAATATCTGACATTTCTCATATAATGCAGCAGCTACGGTAGAGAAGATTGCTTCACTATATATACAATATATATATTTATAATAAAGAATAATATTCTGATTTTGCGCACTACGGAAAATGAAAAAGAAAAAGCTCACCAACTTTATGATAATTGCCGTCATACAATATAAAAGAAGATGGTGTATGTGTAAAGCATTTCTATATATAAAAATCAATAAGATAATGAACCCACTTGTTATATATAGCTTCCCCAGTGGCTGAATTAGCCTGTTACCGATATCACTATTTTATTCCTCCTTTTCCCCTTCTCTTACATTTCTTCCTCCCACACATAAAACCATTGTCTTACTACTAATCATAAAAACTCGCAGTCTCGACAATCTTCCCTTTGCTTTACCCATCCCTCTGTCCACCACTATTTTTTTTTTCCGGCTTTTGCACGTTTTTCTTTAATTTCTCCCAAGAAATTAAACATATTATTTTTATTTTTTCCAAGAATTTAATCATATATATATATATATATAGTGAGTGTGTGTGCGTGTGTGTGTAAAAGGGAAATAATTAAGCATAAAGCCAGCAGCCATGGATATTGACTTCATGAAGTCTGCTGCTGAAGATCAGATGGAAATGATGTTGATGCAAGCTGCCTCTGATTTCTCCGCCACTTACTCCGATGTCAATGAGATTAACAATAATCACATGATGGAATTAATTAGCACCCATCAAGGAAACAATAACAATAATATCGCCGGCGTTCTTGAAAATCTAGAAGTTTCTAGTTCGCCCGCGGCGACATTCAAGAACTTGCAGCAGCCGCCGTCGACCATTTCGTTCTCCGGCGGGGTCCACCAAGACCCATCACCACCGCTGCCGCCGTTCCTGCAGCCCAACTCAAGCGGCTGCGGCGGCGGAGGAAGATGGAAGATGGATGAATTCTCCGGCGAGTCGGGGGCAGCGAAGCGGAACTCGATGGCGGCGATGCGGGAGATGATCTTCCGGATAGCGGCCATGCAGCCCATACACATTGACCCGGAGTCGGTGAAGCCGCCGAAGAGGAGGAACGTGAAGATATCCACCGATCCGCAGAGCGTGGCGGCTCGCCACCGCCGGGAGAGAATCAGCGAGAGGATCAGGATTTTGCAGAGACTGGTCCCCGGCGGAACGAAAATGGACACGGCTTCGATGCTCGACGAGGCGATTCATTATGTGAAGTTTTTGAAGAATCAGGTGCAGTCGCTCGAACGGGTGGCGGCGAATAGGCCGGCAGCCGGGATTGGGTTTCCGGTGCCGATGTCGAGCGGGAGTTACTTTCCTGTGGCGGCGAAAGGGTATCATCATCAATCGCCGTCGCCGGCGAATGTGCAGCATCTGGCGGATGCGTGATTATTAACTTGTGATAATTAGAGTGTAAAAGCGATTTGGGTTAATTGTTGGTTAATTGTTATTGTGGGTTGTTGTAAAGAAAGAGGGGTCTTTCGTTATCATTGCCAAATCATGTCATCATGCATGTCATGTGTATTCTCTGCAAAATAATACTACAGTCTTGGCATATGGGAATTTCCAAGTTTGATTGATATACTCTCTCTCCCTCTCTCTCTCTCTCTCACACACATACACACACAATGTGCAAGAATAATATATTTTAAATGATCATATCAACTTTTTTTTTAATTTAATTACACATATTATTTGTTAAAATAACAATAATTTTTATTTATAACTAAATTATTCAAATACGACAAAATTTAGTATCTATATTGTGGGTTCGACGATATCGAAATTATTTGTTACATGATTGATTAGATTCCTTTTATTTATTATATATATATATATATATATTTCAAAATATTTATCATTCTCACATTTCAAAACTACATTTATTATTATTTTTTCAATCCATCCTTTTTTTCTCTGATAAGAGGGATGATTAGGATTCTATTTTAATTAATTAACTAAAATGATGTTTTAGTCTTGTTAATTTAAAGTTATAAATATTAATTGTCTTTTTTAAACCTTAAATGACACATGAAAAGGAATGGAAAGAGTAATTGTGATAAACTAGATTATGTTGACAACTAAGTATACAAGTGGTCATAGTTTTTATATTATCTTCAATCTTATTCCCCATTTTTTAGTGGAAAACGTTGGGAAACGATGTCATTAATTATATATATATATATATATATAACCACCAAAGTTGCACATTATGTGGAATCCGCGGCAAGATCTTGCTAGTACATAAATAGTATTTTCAGCTAAAACAAATGGTACGCGCTACTCAATTAAACAATCTTATTTTGCGTGCAGTTATCTTTAAGTAGAAAGGAATCAACACTGATTATTATGTTGGGTTTACAAACCCGTGTGCAAACTATCTCCACAGCAATTTTTGTCATCTATATTGAAAAATCTAGAGAGAGAGAGAGAGAGAGAGCTGATGGGGACGGATGAGCAATAAAGCGATTAGAATTGGGACCAGTGTTGTAAAACTTGGGGACTTTCATTACCCCCAATTAAATGGCAATTAGCAAACATATGCTCCTTAAACTGACAACTTTGTAGGCCCAGTTAGGATATATATGCACAACTTACAGGTCATTCGAGGCAAAAACATCAATTCATCCATCGCACACAACAAGGTAAGTTTTTTTTTTTTCGTTTTTTTTGGTGATTTTCATGCAAAGGAGCCTCCAATATTTGCGCTGCACAACCTTCATCACTTCTGCAGACTGCACCAATGTGCTGTGGAGGAATTGACTGCTGAAATTCTTAGTGTAATGCACCAAACGTTGGGAATTTGCTGTAATTAATGGAAATTAAAAACATAGTGTGATTTTTAATGTTTGGAGAATCATTTTTCTCAAAAACTACCCTTTGAGTTTGACTTAAATTCAAATTTATTTTTTTAATATAATATCGGAGCAGGTAAAAATCATGCATTCATATCTTTCTACTGCAGATATTCATTTCCTAAAAACTTTATGTTCCAAGTTTAATGCATGTAGCTGGTCCTACGCGGTGTTAAATATCCTATAGCAATTAAAAATGAAGATGTTGTGTCGTTTATAATGGTTTGGTAATTAATCCTGCCAACCCACATGAGTTAACTTTTCAGGTTAATTAGTTATGCCAAAATACATTTATTTAAACATTCCATTGATTTAGCTATAAGTTTATTAAATGGTAATTACTCTTAATTTGATAATTAATTATAAATGATGCAATCGTTTAAATTATTAACATCTCAAGTAATTAAAATATACTCAATGATTTCTTTTCTATTATAAAAAAAAATTCCAACTATCAATTAATTTAAAGAGACCAATTAAGAGGTAGATTCCTTAATCAGTTCGAATTTTAGAATTGTAAATGAAAAAATTGAGTTTGAAAGTTACTTTCATATTAAACCTTTGCAGTATGCAAATCTGAATTAATCAGCTAATAGATCAAAATTTAGGTGGTTAAGAAGAAAAAAAAACAATTCAGGTCCTATAGAGGTCGAGTCATAGAATTGGGCGTGTGAGAATTAGAAGATGATGTGGGAAAATCTAAAGTCAAGGCTGTGCTGGGTAAGCAAAAGCAAAAGGCATATATAATTGTGATACGCCAACGGACACGAGATGTCCACGTGAACCCACTAACATCTGTTTTACACTTCAGCACTCATCATCACCTCCCACTACCACTGCACTGCCGCGTGAACACATCCTACGTGTCACTCCACATCATCATCTGTTACACATATTATTCTATTTTAAATAGTTTTATATCAAATTGTAAAGATCATAGCAAGAAATTTTAGTAAGAACTAAGTTTCATGGAACGAGTTTATTACGTTGCAGGCCTTGTTGATAAGGTAAAGGCCCTGTGATGTTAAGGTTGTAGGTTTTATTTTTTATAAATATCAGTATTATTTTAATTTAATATTAATATCTTTCTAAAAGAGCTTATTATATTTTGATATAGGATATCCGACACGTGTTCCTGAAACCCACAATCAAGCGCCGCGTGTTTTGCCCAACACGTGATTGTTCTCCTCGATGATACGCCATCTTCGGAGTTTAGCGTCGACTGTCGAATTAAACGATTCTCGAGAGAATTCCCCTCGAGCATAGGTTCTCCTCGATTTTTGATTAAGACCATCGAAAACTGCACAACCCACTTGCCGTCGTCCTCCGTACACTTACACGCCATCCTATTCCTGTAGGGATGTGCCTACATTGCAATCGCCAACTGGCGACTGTAAGTCCAACTTGTACCTAGGACCTACAATCCTAGAAATCTTAAGTCTTACCAACTTAGCTCAGCTCCCAAGGGTTTAGGTACACTATAAGTACCCCATATATGTCCCCAAAAAAGAGAACAAAAGCATTCTTACCAATCATCTGCTCGATTCTTCCCAATACTTGCCACATTGTTACATAATGTACTGACTTAAATATCAGAGAGTTTTCGCCGGAAACACTTCCGGCTAGACTTAAGTGTTTTCCATCCTACTAGTGCAGGGACTCTCCCTCTTTTGATCGTCGAGCTGCCATTCCACGTCATCATCGAGGAGCAAACCAAATCTCGACATCATCATGTTTGTTATGCAATTGATGCTTAATTTCACGAAAGATACTCAATTAAATTAAATAAAAGAGATGATATAATTATTAATTGAATATCGCCATATTTTATTTAGGGCAAATTTGTTTGATATTGTATTGTACCACGTAGTCTCTAAATTTGTTGGTGACCTAGCATAAGTCTTACAACTTTGGACGCGCAGCGCAAATATAAAGAAGTATTTCCTGACATTCAACTCTTGTCTGTTTAATCGAATGGCGGACTTGGCTCATTATTATTGTTTGGGCACATCAAATTTAGCCACTCATAATATTATTAATTGCTATTTAAAAGTGATCGAAACAAGTGAACTGCAGACTTTATATTTTTCACGTGAATGGCATGTGAATATATAGATCTCCTCCTCATCACCATCATCTATACTATTAATAAAATATTTACAGGTTCTAATAATTACATTAGTCTCTTTGGTCTCTTTTGATGTCACCATTCTCATTTATATTCTATCTTCTCTCTCTTCTCTCAATATTAACCTACTTTTAGTTTATTTATTTTTTCATTCTCTCCCCCCTATCAATATATATATATATATATATTTATGTCTGTTTTATCTTCTATTTTTTTCTAATTTTTTATTTATTATTTATTTATTAATCTTACAATTCTATATTTATTTCAAGCTATTGTTTATATATAACAAATTTCATAAAATACATACACTATAAATAATTAAAATATATATATATAATAATGTATAAAATTTAATAAACATTTTAAATTTATATTCATAATTGGAATATGTAATTAAATTATATTTTAATTTTTTATTTTGCACGAATATCGAGTGTGCCCACCGACTAGTTATTGTTATTATTTTCGTCGTCATCTCTAATAACGTGAGCAAAAGTGTAAGTTTAGGCGTGCTTAATTACATTTGAGATGATAACCCAGAAATAAATGCTTAACTAAATGTAATCGAGATAAAAAATTTTCACAAAAATTGTGTTTTAACAAGAAAACAAGTTTAAGATATATATTAGTCAAATTAAGTGGGGTAATCAAAATACTCAAGAGTAAAAGTATCTTTGTTTTGAATGCACTGATCATTCAAAGTGTTCATGCATTTATAATATATTTGATCAGTCAACGTGGAGTTTGGAATCATTCATAATTTATGTTGACCCTGGAGATATCCCTAATTTACATACTCACCCTTGAAAAAACCATTATTTAGGAATATGTGGTCGGTTCAAAAGTTTAAGCAAATATAAGATCATTCACACTTTAATTTGTTATAATTATAATAATAATAATAATAATAATAATAATAATAATAATAATAATAGATACATAGATAGATCAAAAGAGAGAACTAGTTAATAAAGCCCGACACTGGAGGCCCATGTAATATAAATTTAGAGTATAAAGACTCGTAATGGATCTCCACAATGATTTACTTAAAGTTATTATTATAGCCCATCTTTTTAATTATTACCAAATAAACCCCATTCATTTTTTTTTCTTTTTTTTTCCTCCAAAAATGATTCTAATTGAATAAATCTACAACATTTTATATACATTGTTCTCTTTTGACATTTTAAACTTTAAATTTGATATTTACTTCCTTTTCTCATGAAGAAAGCCTTGCGACCGAGCGTCAGCGCGGGTCAATCATGGAAATTTGTAATTCTTTTTTCCTTAAAAAAAGAAAGAAAAGAAATCAAATCAAATTTAATATTCTTCCCTTTTAATTTTTCAAGAGGACAATGCTGTTTACCACCCATATAATAAGATATTAATAATAAGTTGAATATTTAATATGTTATATATTAATTACAATTATACTATTATCACCTAATTAATTTGTTGCCATTAATATAATTTATCTATTTACTTTTTTGGATGATAGTAATATCCTAATTTTCACATAATAAACTATTGAAACGTTTTATATACACTCATACTGACGCACAATAAAAGATCATTAAACTAAATTAAAAGATAAATGTATTTATTGTGTGTAGATTTTTTTTTTCACTACAGTATATATCGTATTTGATTTATATATATGCACACATATGTATGGATGTGCATCTACACACACATAGCTATTTTTTTGTTGAAGATGGCTATGATCATGATGAAAGTTTTCGAGGGAAATTATGGGGTTAAGGAGGAAAAATATATTTTTTCCGATAATGATTATGAGTTAGTGGTAATTAAGTGAAAACAATTATATTTCTTTTTCATCGGCTCAAACAATAAATAAACAAAAAATACATGAAGCAATTAAAATACTTTTAGGGTATTGTCCTGCAGCAAAAATTATTTATAACCTATATTATTAAATGTAAATTAAATAAAAAGAATCATATATTTTGGAATTTCTCTTGAGATGGTTAATAAAAAGAATTGAAGATTTGGAAGCTAGGTTGCTTCGTAATTCAGAAAGTGAAGGTGGTGGCGTTCGTCATGTCTCACTAGAAGCCATTTATTACTCTCATCCAAATCTCAATCCAATCCAATCAAATCTAGGAACATTGAACATCATAAATAAATATTTAAAAGGATCAAATGAAGCATAAAGGAGTCGGAACTGGTCAAACAATTCTAGGGGAAAACCCATGTGGTATATCCATTATGGCACGCCACCTTCTTACATGTATACAACCCCCGTCTCATATTATTTATGGTCTAGAATTTCTTCACACAAATTAAAAAAAAAAATTAATAGTATACCTTATTTGACAAATTTATTCTTATTAATAATTTATTAAAAATATAAATAGTAAAATAATTAGACAGGTCACGTGAGCATTATATTTAAAACACAGTATTAGATTTAGATCAAAAGTTTGAAACTACATTTGATGGTATTTTTAGGTTTCAACATATCTGAATTAGAGACGTTGTGGCTTGAAATATATAAGGTATTGATTCAGCCAAAAACGTATAGGTTCCTATTCTACTCACTACAAAAAAGGTAATATTGTGACAAGATATAAAAACAACAATATAAAAATTACCACCATTAATTGTATTAAGTGACAACATCGGCCATTTTTTCATTAAAGGTAATCTATTTTGTATTAGATTTAGATCAAAATTTTGAAACTACATTTGATGGTATTTTTAGGTTTCAATATATTTGAAAAAAGATATCAATAAAGCCTAGCTTAATTGGAGACGTTGTGGCTTGAAATATATAAGGTATTGATTCAGCCAAAAACGTATAGGTTCACATTCTACTCACTACAAAAAAAGTCAATATTAGTGACAAGATATAAAAATAATAATATAAAAATTATCACCATTAATTATATTAAGTGACAACATCAGCTATTTTGTTATTAATTTTCTTTAGTGAGATTAATTTTTATCTTGTCATAATATTCACTCAATGGTAATAAGAATTAGTGTTTGAGCGACAACCGTTAAATATTAGTGACACCTTGGTGACAAAAGAAATTGTCATTAAAATCTTGTGACAAGATTCCTTTAATTTGTCGCTAAATATCAATTTTGCACTATGTTGTCACCATTGATATTGTGCAAATTATATTTTGTGATAACATAATTTTGTCGTCACTGTTCACACAAAATTTTCGTATCTGTAAAACAAACAAATACAATACAAGAAAAATATGTGACAAATATTTTGAATTTGAAGAAAGGATATAATTAAAAGGAAAATAATTTCCTAGTAGACTAAATCCCCTGATTCTTCTCTCCGGATTTGTTTCCGAGGGCTTGAAGCTTGTTCTCGGATGAGTGATGTGATTCCTTCCTAGATTCGCGGGATGGAAGTCACGATTTACCTTGAAGTCAAAGGTCGGCTTTGAAATCGAAGGCGTTGAAGCACTTGCGCTTTGAAGACGAAGTAGAGCCTTTGTGGATGCAGTACGTCGTCGTAGCGGTTGCTTACAATTTGAAGACTTGAGAGTTTTGAGAGCTCGTACGAAGGTTGTGTTCTCGTGAGCTTGTTTCTCCGTGTATTGAAGACTTCTTGATGTCTCTGGCCCTTGAAGACTTCTTGATGTCTGGCTCTTGAAGACTTCTTGATGTCTCCGGCTCTTCAAGACTTCTTGATGTCTCTGGCTCTTGAAGACTTCTTGATTCTGGCTTTTGAAGACTTCTTGATGTCTGGCTCTTGAAGACTTCTTGATTTTCTTTGGCTCTTGAAGACTTCTTCATCTTCTTTGAGCTCCAAATGACCCCTATTTATAGGCGTCTATGTAGGGTGTTTGGATTGCTAGCAATTTATTCGATATTTATCTTTTTAATATAATTTATTTTTTAAGGAGAAAAATATCATTTACATGTTATTATTTGATTGGTCCATGCGACCAAATGCGCCACTTGTCACCATTTGATTGGTTTGGGACTTTCGGGCTGCAAGACTTGATTTAATTGGCCGGAACACCTCATATTGACACTTGGCGACTTTTCATTCGTCGGTAAAATAAATATTAAATATCAATTACAATTAACTATTTAACATTGGAATTAAATTTAGGGAATTCCAAAATATAAAATAGAAAATGTAATTAATATTTAATATTTTAATTTACACTTGTTAATTTGTTATTGGACGAAATTTAATCGCCAACAGTCACTAAATGCATATAATAAACGACTACTTGTTCTTTATTACTTTTGTCATATTGTCATTAATGTACTCATTTTCATGTAGTAATGATGATGTAATCGATTTATTCTATCAAAAAAAACAAACAATCCTAATTTTTAATTTCGTTTTGCTGAATTTCTATTTAAAATAACGGATATCCTTGAAATTTCTCAAAAATCTATCAACATCTCCATTTAATTTCCAAAGGAACTTCTCAAGATTCTGCACAATATTAAAATTTTCTATATTTTAAATACTTTTACATGATAATAAACTTAATAGCTAAGAATCCTCTTGCAAATATTTCCACTCAAATTTCAACAATTTAGTTCTATGAATTTTTATTTTTGAGTTTTTCCTTATAAATCAAAGTTAGAATTTTAGATATTGTAATTTTCACCAAACTTTTTTAATGGTGAATTTACAACTTGATTTATAAATATGCATTAATGCCAATATTTAATTCCATTGACTGGACCTTTTTAAATGATCGATCCCACAACCCATATATGAGAGTGTTTGGGCTGTTTGACTAAGCTTATAAACTTCTAAAAATATCTTATAAGTTGTATGATAGTTTATAAGATCCTTAAAAGTGTTTGATATTTATTTAGTGAAGCAGCTTATAAACTGCAAAAATAAGATGTCAGGAACTTATAAACTCCAAAAAAAAAAAAAAAAGTAAGCTCCTTCCAATTTTTTTTTCAAACAGCTTATAAACTGTCTAATGCTAAAAGATAAAATAACATATATATATTTATAGTTTCAAGATTACATTTCTACTATCTCAAAAAAATATTTATTTACATGAAATTAATTTACTATATTATATATTTTCTCAATCATCATTGCACTTAAAAAAACATATAAGTTCTAATATTTACCAAATAAAATTACAGCTTATAAGATCCAAAAATATTTTATAAGCTACAGGGTCTTATTTGATCCAAATATTTTAGAAACTTATTTTTAAAACAAGATATAGAAACTTATAAGCTCCAAAAATATTTTATAAACTTTACGATCTTATAAGCTTCTTAAAATAAGTTTAGCCAAACACTCTCATGTAAATAGAGGTAGGACCTTTTTCTCCCAGGTGCACTGTATCTTCCATGTAAACACACTTCATTCATCCACCACTTCCAAAAGAATAATTTTGTTATTCTTGCTAGCTAGAGTGGTATTTTGATTTTTGACCTCTAAACATGTACTACTATTTTTTTTTTTCTTTTGGAGGGTTAAGAAACATATACTTGTACTATCTATTTATAGTCTTTTATAATTTAACAATATTTATACTTGTTGGAATTTAACGTACATATAAACACATAATGAATCGAGTATATCTAATACACAACACAATAAGGTGATATTGGCCAAATCGAGCATCAGATCATATATATAGTGCCAATATACAGGAAGGGAGCCAAAACAATTTATGTGGGTGTGATGTCAATTTTTTATAACCTAATTTACCTTAAATACTAAGCTTAATTACAACTATATATATATCTATATATATATATATATATATAGAGAGAGAGAGAGAGAAAGAGAGAGAGAGAGAGAGGGGTAGCATTTAAGTTCTATTGTTGGAACTGGATATGATATGAATAATATTGTGGGGGACCTGAAAATGATAAATGAAACAATATCCTAACTCCTAAATTGCTGGTCCCGTTGTTCTTTGTGCTAGGTTGATTGAATATTTTCAAACATTGTCCACATTCTATTTCCGGAATGTATGAGAGGGATCACTATTCATTTGTTCAATTGTTGTTTGCTTGCCATTCGTCAATCGTCTATCATTATTCTGAAATATATTATTTCACTTTGCCCTACCACATTTTTTTCTTCCTTTTTCTTTTTCTTTTCTTTTGTGTTCGTATTGAAATTAATTTTTCATAGCATAGTCATCTTCAACGTGCAAGACCAGTCCTTTTTGTAACCCCACATGGCTTCTCACTCATAATTTTTCATGGGTTGTCTTTCGTTTTCATATATTTTCACATTGCTTTCTTAATTTTGTAATTTCTGTTGAATTTGTCTTAACTGTCCGATCCACTAGCAATACATAATATCACTTCGATCACCCTAAAATAAAAATATATATAGCACTTCAGTCTCCATTTACAAGATCTTTAATGATTAAATACCTACTTAAGTTATACCAATGACGTTGTGTTTAATAAGGGACGGAGCCTAGGGGAGGACCCTGTTTATATTGAGTTTAAATTTACATAATAATAATAATAATAATAATAATAATAATAATAATAATAAATTTTGCCTCTCCTCCATTAATTATAGAAATACTTTTAATTCTTTATAGAAACTTAATCTCACTCTCTCAAACAAAAATCTTTGGCTCTGTCACTGTTTTTAATATAATCAATCTATTAAAAGCAAAGTCTTAAAAAAAAAAGGGACAATTACATTGGAATACTGTCTAAATTATAAATAAAACCCTCTATTTTGAAAAATTACCTAAATAACATTCAAATTTGCATACTAAATTGTAATGCTAACGGAGATGTGAGAAAGACAAAAATGCCCTCAAATCTTTTACTATTGAAAAACGGTAAATTACATTAAACTACCTTAAGGTATGATAAAATTACAAATTTAACTCCCATATTTTAGAAATTATCTAGATAACTCTAAAGTATGCATACTAAATTACAATACTAACATGGATTTGATAAAAACAAAATTTCCTCAGATCTTTCGTGATGATGATGTTTGTTCATCGAAAAATATGCTTTTTAGTAGTTTAGTGTTTTTAATCGAGAATGATATTTAAGGTATCATATATGGGGTGTATTACGAAAATAAATTAACATGGGTTTAGATTTTCAAAATTTTAATTTCCCATTTTTCAATGCAGATTTTGATATTTGTATTTTTTTTTGGTTGGTTTATTAGCGATTTTGTTTGTTAACTTAATATAAAATATTACAAAACAAACCTCATGTATTTCAAAATATTAAGAAATCAACCCTAAACAATTTATAAAATTTGGTCAAATTTGACAAAAGGTTAAAACAAGTAAAATGTGTTAAAATCTAACGATTTCCATTAAAAATCCTAATGGCAATAGACGGAGGGTTAAATATGTATAACGTTTGCATACCTCAGGATTATTTAGGTAATTTTTGAAAATAGAGGATTTTATTTATAATTTAGATAAACCTCAAGGCACTCCAGTGTAATTGTCCCAAAATATAATAAAGAACAAAGAAGAGGAAGAAATAATTCTTTGCATATGAAATCCCTTATGGAGCAAACTGAAAACACACCTGATCCTGCATAGTTGAGTCCATTGGGTTTAAAGTGGGCTGGCGAGCCTTAAAGCCTAAAACCAGAGCATACAAATAACCCAAATTGAAGTGGGCCAAAGGCCCAAAGTGGTTGCCAGGTTTTGTTTTAATATATAAAATAGCTGAAATGGTAAGAAACCCTGACGCTAGAATAAGGTCCTGCAATGTCGGACACGTATTAGATACCATATCAAACGCAACACATTCAACACGTACATGACGCAGCATTTGATTTATCAATAATTTCACTTAAAATAAAATGAATCCGTTAGTCACGATAAGTAAAAATAATATCTGTGACAAAATATAAAATTGTAAGATAAATACTTTTTGGACACATAATCTTTTTCACATATTTTCAAAAGTATATAAAAAATAAAAGAATATTAAATTAAACATTTTTTAAAAAACTAAACGTAAAAGAATTTTTGTATCGTTCTTTCAATTTTGTTGCTTTAGGCATGTGTCTAGATCAGGTAATAAAGCAGCTCACTTGTTAGCTAGAGGTGTTGTTACTTATTGTGAAGGGGCGCATGTATTACCCCGGCATGTTAAATCTGTTGCGTTGTTGGACCTTGCTCATTCGCAATGAAGCTTTTTGTTTTTCTCTCAAAAAAACAAAAATCATCATTTAATTAAAATTGGCCATTTGCAAAGTTTTACGCTTAATTAATTTGAATGGGATGATCTGATCTTCTTATGTAAACATGATCAAAAATCATGCAAGGCCTAGCTATTTGATCAAGCGCGAATGTTGATGTTGTCATTTGACAAATGAAATAGCTCATCTTTACAAAATTATATTTATACATATCACTAACATTTTCTCTATTTAGACGTCTATGTTTGATCCTTTACTTTATCAATAAGAAAAACATTCAATGAAATATTGTTTCACTTTAAACACGTGTACAATACATTCTATTTGTTGTTTCGTACCCTAAAATTAGTCCAAATTGAAACATGATTTGGATTTAGTGCCTCTAACAAAGGCCTGATTAAATAAAGAAAAAATAAAAATAAATAAATAAAGCTTTTACATAAACTTATAGCTAAAACAAGGGACAACCGGACAAAGAATAGTTCAAATTAATCCTATGCACACAACAATTAAATAAAGGGTAAATTACACTTACCACCCTTGAGGTTAGATTAACTTACAAAAACCCCTTTTATTTTCAAAAATTACCAAAAATCCTCTGAGGTTATACTCATATTACAAACTTATTTTAATTTTTAAAAATACCCCTTCCCTTTTTTTGGATGATTTACACTGACCACCCCTGAGATTAGACTAATTTACGAGAAGCCCCATGTGGTTTCAAAAATTACCAAAAATCCCGTGAGGTTGTACCAATATTACAACTAGCACCTACTTAGGTTGACTTATCAACAATATTAATTCTTTATTTTTTCAATCTGTAATATTGTTATCATAAAATTTTAAGATAATAGATTGATAAAAAAATGTGATTATTTATTCAAATAAATATTCCAAATTTAATGTTATGAATTTATACTATATATACGTAATATGTGCTAAATTTATATTTGAAAAAAATACAATTATATGTGTCGTATATATCCATAATGTGAAATGAGAAATATATACATTGATTGAAATAAAAAATTGAAATTAAATAATGCACTTGAAAACTTTATTTAACTTGAGGACTCTAACTCGTTTATCTTAAAATTTACTCCGTATTAGTGATAATATGTCATACTTGATGTGTTGGTAGATACTTTTAATGCATTAAATTCAAAATATTTATTTGAATAAATTGTCACATTTTTTTTTCAAATCTATTACATTAAAATTTTATGATAATAATATTACGGAGGAAAAAAAAAAGAATTAATATTGTTGATAAGTCAACCTAAGTAGGTACTAGTTGTAATAATGGTATAACCTCATGGGGTTTTTAGTCATTTTTGAAACTACAGGGGGTTTCTCATAAATTAGCATAATCTCAAAGGTAATCAGTGTAAATTACCCAAAAAAAGGAAAAAGATATTTTCAAAAATTGAAATAAGTTTGTAATATGAGTATAACCTCAGGGGGTTTTAGTAATTTTTGAAAAAATAAGAAGTTTTTCATAAAGTAACCTAACATCAGGGGTGGCCAGTGCAATCCACCCTTAAATAAATCCATCATGTTCCTCTTACGCATAACTAAGACTAACACAGTTAGCAACTTGGACTTCAGTTTTCTAAAACTAAAAATTTTCAATTTGAACAACCTCTATTACATATCTTAATCCTGATCCTGATCCGCGTTTATTATGATAATGACTTCCTCTATAATTTTCTAATCCAAATACATTTTCAAATAATTGCTCTAAAAATCACTATAAGGGCCAGGTTTTCTGATGTAACAACTCATCGACACCAGATATATTCTTCTGATTGCTTTCAAGCAATAGCTAGCAAGGAACATGACCTGTCGAGACGATTTTTGTGAAAACTATCTTGTTCTAAAACCAGAAGAAGCTAGCTTCTTAGACTTTGTGAGAATATTTTGTTCGAATAATTTAGCGAAAAGGGATTTTTTCGAGTGTGGGGTTGAAGGAGATGATCAGGTGCTTGGTTTTGGGCATAGATGGATTGTTTTCATCTCTGTGTTGCTCCAGAAAGTGTTGCTTTACTTGAGGAAGCCGATGGCCGCGGCCGGGTTCGCTGTGGAGCTCTGCCTGAATTACCCGCCGGCCAACGGTGGCTACAGCAGCCTGTTCAACAATCTTTTCACAGGTTTGGATTTTTCCGGCGTACACACACACACACACACATATATATATATATATATATTTATATTTGCATGCATGTCATAATACGTATACTATGGAGGGGAGATAAGGCAACAATGCTGATAGTTCTCTAATTCGTTGGTTTTTTAGTAGAAGAAAAATATGAAGGGGTTTCTAATAAATATCATACTAATTAGTAATAATTTCGGAATATTACATTTCCTTCTTCTTTTTTCATTTTTCTTTTTTTTCTTTTTTTTTTTCCAAGTAAGTATATGCTTAGATTGGAGGATTTGGAAAATAAGAATCTGAAAGCTAGCTATAATGACCAATATTATTTAATTATCTGGATGATTTGAGTTTAGATGAATTTAAATTGATCTTCAAAATATCTAATATTTTGAGCTATATTTACCGTTAATATGATAAATATAAAGTGTTTATTATTGAAATTGTTTGAAAGCTAGCTTTTATATAAATCTTTTCTTGGCGTCCAATCCAAATTGTTCAATTCAAACTAATTTGCTTGAAAAACACACTAATTTTTCCATTCGCTATTCCTCCTTGAAGCTAGTTTAAACCATTTTTGCAATTTCAAAATGTCCTTTAGTAAAATAATTCTCAGAACGATTCGTAGAAGTACTTCAATTTTGTTTTGCGATTTAATAAATATTATTCCCTCATTACTTTGCTACATTGGGCACTAAATTATCGAACCAAGGCATCAGATATATATTTTAATCATCCAAGGATAGACTTAATCAAATCATTGGGCAAGTATCGCTTATACGGCCCTCACAATACTCGTCTCGAATTTAGTGGATTTAAAGAGGAAGGTCGGATACAAGTGATCCGAAAAAGAAAAAAAAAAAAGCTTATTAATTTAGGAAAATGTAAAAACACATCTCAAAAAAAATCAAATAATCAATTAATTGCATAAAAAAAATAAAATTGCATGAAATATATTCAAATAATAAATTAGTTTGAGCAACAAATGAGATGAGAGCTTGAAAAATGAGAGAATGCTAGAGAGAGCAAGATAACTTTTTCCTCATTTTCCTCACCTAATTGGAAGGAAAATATTTTTTCTCAATTTATGCTATATTTTCTTTCTATTTTCCTTTCCTTACCATTTCCCTTCTTTTTCTCTAGTAACCAAACATTGAAAAATACTTTTTCTTCATATTTTCTTTTCCTTTCCCCCCTAAAATCCTAGAACCAAACACAATGTTAGTCAAATTAATTTTATGTGAAGGTTGATTATTAACGTAATTTTTTATATACTTAGGGAGATTGGTGAGGCCAGATATAGCATCAGCAACATTCACATCAGTGGTTGGAAACCTAGACAAGAGATTGAATTTGGACCCGAGCATTATTATTAGCAGAAGTAAAGAAAGCAACAAATATAATGCATCTCTCGCTATCATGGCATCCAAATTGTCCTACGAGAACGAGTCCTTTGTCCGAAATGTTGTCACACATAATTGGCAGGTACTTATAAGTTAATTCATCGATAACTATTTTATTCTTTTTTAACTTTTTGAGAAACATCAATGGTTCAATTGTATTCTATTTTTTATGAACTCGATATTTGCACCCCACATATAAACCAAATGGTTTATATTATGTTATATTTTGTATATATGTTGATATTTTTTAAAAATTGAATTAATAATGTGGCATAATTTGAATCTTTTGGTACATGCATGTGTAAGACCCAAATCGGATGTACAATAGAATTTCCCTATTCTTGGAATGCATCTTTCTTTCTACTTTGTTATTTATTGTAGTCGGGTGGGAAGAGTTAGCTAAATAGTTTTCACTTCTGCATTACTTGTGTGATAAGATTAAGCTAAACTCTTACATTTGTCATTTTTTTTTCCCGAATCGATTTGCTACGTACAGATGGGGTTCTTGGGGTTTTACAACTTCTGGAACGGTAAGAAAGCTACATTTTTTATAATGTTGCTTCCAGATAATTATATCCAGTTTCAATTAAATTTTTGATATGTTAAAAACCTAAGTTTGAGAAATGAATTAAGTGGATAAATTGTTATCACTTTTGAACAGGATCATGTTATCAAATGAAAATGTGGGTTCAAAAATTAAAGATATATATATATATATATATATATATATGATCACCACTTTCAGAACAGAATATAACACGCAAAGAATTTCTAATTTAATCAATGTAATGATGAATACTTAGGTGATATGTCCCTTTTCAAAAGACAAAATATGGAAAATATATTTAGTTTTCCTTCTCGCGCACTTATGACTCAATAGGATGTAAACGGATAAATTTCGTAACCACGCGGCCAAAGTGCCTAAATATGGGAAAATTTTAGTCTGATACGAATTTGATCAAATAAAAATTAATTACACGATACATATTTTATACTTAATTATCATCTAAGCTCGTAAATTTAGCAAAATCTCTAGATCATTGATATGATTAATGTCAGTGGTGAGGGCCTTTGATTAATGATTATTGCTAATTATGTTGCGTACAATGTGGTCAAATTATAACAAGTAAGACCTCTGGTGGGTGAAAAATCCGTGTCCCTGCCGGTTTGGTAGAGATGTGGCTTGAAATTCTCGCAAGAAAAAGTCACACCGGCAATTACATTAATACAATTGTTTTCATTTCTATTTGAGGTTTTTCAACTTTTATTCTTCTAACCATTGGTTTAGAGTTTATATTGATGTAAGCTAGGCCTGTCAATGGGTAGGATTTTACCTTATTCTAACCCTAATTTTAAAAATATCCGATTAAATATACATTATATCATACCTTATCCTACTCTATCCTATTTAAATATTTACCCATTGAATATGTATAATGGGTTTATCCTATTTTTAGAGTAGGGTATGAACCCTACCCAATCATATATTTTTTTTATTTAGTTTTTTTAATATTGTGTTTTTTTTTTAACTCACACACACAGTTAATACATTCACACGCATTTACACAGTTTTCAGTCACACACACACACACACTCTGCACACACACACACATACTGCGCGCGCGCGCGCGCACACACACACACACTGCGCGCGCACACACACAGTGTGTGTGAAACACACAGTTTCGCGCACAGACACACAGTGTATGTGAAAGTCTCACACACTATGTGTGTGCAGTGTGTGTGAAAACACAATTTTGCACACACGCACACACAATGTGTGAAACACGTGTGAAACTATGTGTGAAAGTGTGTGAAACTGTGTGTTTCACATTCTGTGTGTGTGTGTGTGTGTTTGTTTTGTGTGTGTGCGCGTGCAGTGTGTCTGTGTGAAAATTGTGTGCAATGTGTGTGTGTGTGAAAACTGTGTGCAGTGTCAGTGTGTGTGTGTGTGTGTGTGTGAAATGTGTGCGTTTAGTGTGTATGTGTGTGTAAAAAATATGTGTGCGTAGTGTGTGTGTGTGTGTGAAAAATGGGTGTGGTGTGTGAATACCCATTGGTAATGATGTGTGTAGTGTGCGAATACCTATTGAGTATCATTATCCAATGGGTAGAAACGGGTAAGGCCCTATCCTAATCCATTCATTTGTAGTAGTATGGGTTAGGGTATGCCGGTAGGGTATGGATAAATTTTAAAATTTTAAGATATGGATAGAGAATAAATTGGTATGGGTAGGGTAAAACCCTACTCATTAACAGGCCTAATATAAGTATATATATATATATTTCATTTATGGACAAATTTTATATTAGTAATTTTTGCTTGATACATAAATCCCTTTTTTATATGAGAGTATGATTATAATCACAAGTCTTGTATTGTGTATATATAAACAGTATATGTGTAATTTTTAATATATATATATATATATAGAAATATTTATAGTGAGGTATATATATATATATATTGATTTTTCCTTTTTCGTGTGTTTGTGTTTTACATGCAAATCTTTTCATAAAGAGCATGACTATAACCACAAGTCATGTATTGTATATATATATTGTAAGGGTGTAGTTTTCAATACGCACAGAAAAATGTATATAGGCGTTATCTATACATTGTTTGTTCTTTTCCGTCTGTGTGTTTTACACGTAAATCTTTTGCATATAAAAGTATGAATATAACGAGAGTCCTGTGTTGTATATAGAAATAGCATAGCCTTAGTTTTCAATTTATATAGAAAAATGTATATTGACACTATCTATTTATTGATTTTTCATTTTTTTATGTGTACGTGTTTTGCAAAAAAATATATATTGACACTATCTATATATTGATTTTTCTTTTTTTGTATGTGTGTCTTACACGTACATCTATTTCATATAAAAGTATTACTACCACACATATTGCGCTTTATATATAAACAGTATTAGTGTAGTTCTCAATATCCATAGAATTCACCTTTTGTAGTTACAATGTGGAATATAAAATAAAAATAAAAATAAAAAATTTAATGTGGACATTCAAGTTCGGGTTTTATTTGGAAGTATTGAAGCCATGGGGAATCCTTCTAAATTAGTGCCAATTTATACCGTTTCTTTTGCTTCTTTTTTTTTTTTTTTTACTTAAGTTGGATTGGTTGATATTTAGCACATGACTAATTAACGTTTCTTGGAATGATCCCATACACACACACACACACACCACCACATTCGTATAATTATTTGTTACATATATATGGACTTTTATTGTCATTTACTTGCTGATTGATGCAAAAATAATGGACTTTTTAGAAAGCGGTCTTCTTATTTAATTTACTTTCTAATTTAATTAAATAAATCAATTTTATTTTTATGAATTCTTCTATATACTACTAACCAGCTTTCCTTGGCAAAAAAAATATAAAGATAAAAAAATAGTGATTTATTAATTTTGCAGATTACCAGGAAGTAAACACAACATATGCAATCATGTTCCAAGACAAAACAGTGAAGCCCAACCTAATCACCGTAGCATTCAGGGGCACGGACCCATTCCACGCTGATGCATGGCGAACCGACATTGACATATCCTGGTACAAATTCGCCGGCATCGGCAGGATCCACGGCGGCTTCATGAAAGCCCTAGGCCTACAAAAATCCACAGGATGGCCTAAACAGATCTCTCAGTATCCGACCGGAAGATCTTACGCCTATTACGCTATCCGGGAGAAAATGAAAACCCTAATCCATGAAAATGGAGATGCAAAGTTCATATTGACGGGGCACAGCCTTGGAGGGGCATTAGCAATTTTGTTTGCTGGTGTTCTGGCTATACATGAAGAGGAATTGCTGCTGGAGAAGCTGGAGGGAGTGTACACTTTTGGGCAGCCTAGAGTGGGTGATGAGCAATTTGGGGAGTACATGAAGGGAAAATTGGAGATGTATGGTGTTAAGTATTTTAGATACGTTTATACAAATGACATTGTGCCAAGGTTGCCCTATGATGATAAGGCTTTCTTGTTCAAGCACTTTGGGACCTGCCTTTACTTCAACAGCTGCTACAAAGGCCAGGTGACTGCATTCAATCCCCCCCCCCCCCCCCCCACTTCAAAAACCCACCCTCCCACAACATAAATAACATATATATATATATAAGACCAACTACCAATTGGTCTTGTGGGATGAGGTTTTAACCAATTCGAATATCGGGCATGTAAATTGTGCAATTGGGTTGCGAGGACAGCCCCTATATTAAGCTTCTGCAGTACCCAAATCCAAATTAATAGGCTGGCGGGTCGAAAACTGGATGGTTAAAAACCACTATATATATATATATGTGTGTGTGTGTGTGTGTGCGCGTGCATGTGTCTGTGTGCGCGCGTGCATGTGTCTGTGTGCGCGCGCGCATGTTCCTCATCACTCATTGCTCCATTTGAATTGAACTGTTGCAGGTTCTAGAAGAGGAACCAAACAAGAACTACTTCTCAGTGTTTCTTGTAGTACCCAAGTTTCTGAATGCGATATATGAGCTAATCAGGAGTTTCATCTTACCATTTGAAGAGGGTTCGGAATATAAAGAAGGATGGTTTATGAAATTGTTCAGGATAACAGCTTTGCTGTTCCCGGGCATAACCGAACATTTTCCCCCAGATTATGTTAATTCCACTAGGCTGGGGAGATTAATTTATCCAAATCAAAATCTCAAACAACACTAGACAATATCAATATTCTATTTATGTTGTAGTGAATGTCTGCCTAATTTATACTACTTGTAAAATAATGGGATTTTCGAGCCGGTAAAATCCTCGAAATAAGTATTTTGTATAAGCTCTGCATTTCAGAAAATGTTGTAATGAAACTTAGGACATATTTGATATTACATTCAGAAGTATAAGATGTTAAATTCCTTAAATTAGTGGACCTCATATTTTAAACATTTGGTACGTGTGTTTATTTTGAAATAAAAGTTCTCTTGATTGAAATTTACGAAATTCACCTCACATGTGAGATTGTTAGAGACCATTTATGGAATTTGAATCAAACCAAATTTCAAACCACACGGCTCATACGGCTCATAAAAAATCCAACACCAAATCAAACATTCCTATAAAATAATTTTATGGGATGCAAATACCACATAAGATGTAATCAAATGCATCCTTAATTATAGGCTAATGTTGTGTTCATACATTTTCTGAGTGGAGTTTTAATTTTTATCGTTATCCAGTCTTGACTAGAAAAAGTGATATTGGCATATATTAGCATGAATTGACTAATATACACACTAAAATTGGCATAACAGTGGTGCACTCAGCATATGCTAGAAAATAAGTGGTAACCAGATAAAATATAGCAAAGAGCACAGTTTCCTTTGAATAAGGAAATTAGACCTGGTGGTGGATTAACTAAAGCAAGTTAATCCACAAAATTATATATCAATAAATGGATCACTTGTTCCCCGTCTGGATATATTTCAAAATGATATACATACATACAACAATAAAAACATCAACATCTCAAAGCTAGAGAATTTGTGCAACCTGAATTCCAGAAGCCATGGATATTCTTCCAAAGATCGGTGGTGCTGTGAAACTCATAAATATGCTGCTTTTAGAGCATCGTGCATAGTTTTCCTGTACACCTTCCCGTGCTTTCCCCTACACACACAGAGAACATTTAAGTACAATTTCGTAAGGCGAAAATGTGCAATTCATGCAAGATTTTTGTCATGAAAATCTTATTATTTCTACCTCACATCCCCAAGCCTATCTTAGGCGAAGATAGCATATCCATGCACTAAAAAGCATGACAGGTAAAGCATCCACTTAGCGAACTAATCTGCCGAGTCCTTCGGAAGGATAATGCTCTTTCAGAGGGTCTTGCAGTTTGATGGTTGGCCTGCTTGGTCAGCACCGAGCTTCTCATTTCTTGGGCCTTCTTTTGTGCAGATCGCAGTTTGTTCATTATCTTGTCCATCGATGATGACCTCTTCTTTTCCAGTTTCATCTAAACCACATGAAATCAATCAACTCATGCAAATCTTGTACATTTTTTTGACTATTGTTGAAAGAGTCCGTGAATACCCGAAATTCTCTACATGTCTGAATTTTTGTAAACCAAATGAAATTAATGCATAATCAATATATTCAAGAAGTCTTTGTTGAGTTTTGCCTATGGTTTAGAGTTTCCCTTATTGTCATTGAAACCGAAAGTTTGTGATTCTAAGACATTGAAAGAAGTGCCAAGCCAATATTTAATAGACTTGAGCCAAATTTACAGGTGCAATTACTAATAAAGCTGGAAATTTTGCAAAGTTCTCGGGGTGAAAAAGAACAAGGGCGGCCGAACAGTACCTCTAGTTTTCTTATTGCAGCCTCAGCTTTCGCTTTCTGCAGGTTCTCCCAAGCAGTTATTTTGGCTTCCTCCCTCTGAATCCTGAAATGGGATAAAAACACAGATTAATGGCTATAAACACGCATTTTGTTTATTTTAAGTATAAATTGTATCTTTATCGGTAGTATATTCATGTTGAAAAGTTAGTTAGATGAAAGCCAAAATTCCTAGCAACTTAAGCAAATAAACAGTTACATCCCAAATAAACAAAACGAAAATTGAGACGCAAATGAACCCACAACATGGATATAAAATGATTATATATCTGCTCAAGAGAGAAGAACAAACATAGGAGGCTACCAATTATCTAATTACTCCAGAAGAACTTTTATCTTTTAAATCAACTTTCGGAAACTAAGATGACCTATTGTGTTATGTTCTTGAATATAATATGAAGTTACGAAAACAATCAGTCAAACTAAAAAGACTAACGATGGTACACGGAGAGTGACTCTCAGTTGGACTTCATTAGGCTTTAAGATTGCATGTCAATATATAACAGGGCTCAGTTAAAAATATCACATATTTTTCATTCTTATTTTAATTTCGACCAGGTGTTTCTTCAGGTTCATAATGGATAATCACTTTACTCGTATTCAATCTATAAAACCATATTTTGTCAAGCCAAATGGAAGTGAACTTAAAAAAAATACTTTGAAATACTCTTGGACGCCTCAGTCGAAACCTTCCCAGGCAGTAGAGTGAGTGTTTGCAGCTTTTCTTTTCCAGTCATCAGCATTTCGACTGCCCCTTCCTGGAGTTTTACCCCTATTCTTTTTGGACCATCTTGTGACAGTGACCCGTTCATCAACTGGGACGTCCCTCATTTCTGGTTTGGATGAATGCATGGTCTGCAGTTCTGCAACAGGTAGGATAGACGGAGTTGCTAGAGAGAACGAAGACAGTCTTCTGGGCGAGGACTGGATGCTACTCTCTGGACTCATCTGAGTCGCCATATCCCTTCTTGAAACAACACGAGATATGTTGTTGGCGGAATCTTCAGTGACATTGTATTTCTCATCTGTAGATACACATAAAAACGAACAACAATTAGACAAACAATCAACATAATTACAGAATAGCTAGTTTGACAAATAGGGACAGACAGCGAGTGAATTAGTGTTTCTTTGTCACCATTGATGATAAGTGACACACCTATAGTGATAACTTAGTGACTATAAGCCATAGTTCTGACCAAATTGTGACTATAGTGGTGTCACCAATTGTCAATGGTGACAACTTAAACATAAATTTTGTCACTATTGACCTTATAAAAGTTACTTTTATGACAAAACAGAATTTAGTGTCACTTCACTTGATATATCATCACCAACTTATTTTTTCTCTTGTGGTGAACCCTGACCAAAAGTACCTAGCAAATAGCAACAATAAAATTCAATGTCATTCCAATCTTATTTGAAGTTACGGAACTTAACTCTCTGACTTGTCAATACAGAATCCTGGTGTTAAACAGTTTTAAAGAAATGCAAATAGCGGAACCACAAGCCAAAAAGCAATAACGCGACATCATATCAACATAAACACAACATTTTGGGAAGGCAAGACCAAAGACGACAAAATATATCATACCCTTGTGTCCCAGCAATGATGATTGACCCAACATTTCAGAACAACCATGTATACTAACAGACCTTGCCATGTAAGGCTCCATGCCTGTGAGGAAGTTCCCACCACCTTCACAGCCTCCATATCTAATTGACAAGCCATCCACACCCATCACTCCAGCAGAAAAGGGAGAATTTGTTATTACTTTCCCATTATTCCCTCCTTCAAACGAGGGCCCAGCAGGAGAAAACATTTGATAATAAGCGACCCCCGGAGGCCCAAGGGGCCCGCTCTTTGATTTAGGCCGCCTCTGCGGCTGCTGGAATGAAGTTCTCAAGGCACCATCACCCGACACAGGACTAAAAATCCACCTCTCAGCATCTTCCCATTTCGAAGGCAGAGTCCTCCCATTATTATAAGGCAACAATGCGGTATTCACATTATTTCTTCTATTTGCATGCGTGTGAAGTGGAACCCGTTCAGAACTCCAACCTTTTTGAATACCAATGCTCGTGTGCCTAAAATTAGGCGTACCGGGGCTTGGAAATGTACCGGTACGCCGAGCTGCGGCTGATGCTTTCTTCATGACTCCAAGTCTTGGGGACAAGGAGCAGTTCATTACAGCATTAGTTGTAGAATTGTTGAGATCTAGAGAAGCAGGTCTTCGACGGTCAGTTTTTTTCAAAAGGATTTCTGATCTCAATCTTCGGTCTTGACATTCTAATCAAATAAAACCAACCAAGAAAGGACAATGTAAATAACACAATTGAATGCATGGTATTCTTGAATGGAGGTTGTTAAAATATAATGCACTACCTTTAAGGGCTTGAGAGAAACGAATTTCTTGCAGAATCTATGGCTGCATGTTCATCCTCTGTGGTCTCAGCCTCACTGCTGTCTAATTTTTGAACTAAGCACAAGAATCACAATTTCAGGGAAAACAGTTAGTATGCTTTGATCCAAAATTTCAAATTTTTAATCATTGAGTTGACTGTCAAATTGAACAAAGCCAGCTAAAGGAGCAGAGTTGAAACTCAAGAAAATTTGTGAAACCGTACCTTTAGCTTTATCTTTTCTGCTGAGGCTAATACTATTCTTGTGTACTATTGTGGGTTTGTTTGGATCTAGATCTGGACCACTCGATACTTCAGACAACTCATGCCCCGGCAAATGCTGTTTCAAAATCAAAAGATTCAACTTTCTCAGCCCCTTTGAACTAGTTTCACATTATCTTTCGAACTTCATTTTACAGCAGCTGCACAATCCAGTATTTGCTAAAACCAAAAACCCACCTGTGAAAAATCTAGTTCATAGATTCTATCCCATTTTCCCACCTAAGAAAATAAAATAAGGACAACAATAGAAATTGCATTTAAAAAAAAATCTATTTTTGATACCATATCCATTTATCTACTGCTGACCAGCAAGCAAAAAGTAGAGACATGCATTGAGATCTCAAAAATGCAAAAGAACATGCTAACTTCTTGACGGCAGATTTGAGAAATAAACATGTATACAAGTCTATAAACACGAAATATTTCAAAAATGCATGTCATTAAACGAAACTGAAAAGAAAAAAAGAAAATGCGGTGAAAATGGGATAAATCTAGCGGCATTACTTGAGAAACTACAGAGGCGATAGAGTCTTGATCAGGGACATCAGAGGCAAAAGAGCAGCGCTCCACACTAGCAGAAGCAGAAGAGAAGAGGCTGAAGTTGGATTCAGCAGTGAAAATAACAGAATCGGGACTTATATCCCGGGCCCTGAAGCCCGATCTCAAATCTTGCAAGCCCGTCTCCGGCATTCTTGAGGGAAGAGGAAAAAAAAAAGAGAGGAAGGGGGGGGTAGTGCTACATGAAAAATCTGAATACAATCTTTGTTATTACATAGTAGGACTATAAAACTGGTGTCTTTATCATGTGGTTCTTGAGAGGGGGTGGGTGGTGGTGGGGTGGGGAGTTGAATTGTTAGTAAGTGGCCTATGGATTTACGTAAAAAAAACGGTGCTTTTTGGACTTTGAGGGGATCAAGGGGAGGTGTCTTAATCATGATGTTCTTGTTAAGAAAGGGTTTTTAAGTGGGATTCTCTGCTTTCAATGTTGGGAGAAAATGGGAGCCTTTGCTTTTCGCGTCTTCACGCTGGCAAAAAAAATTGACCGGTTCGTTGAGGGTAATGTGGCATAGATTGCGGTGAAGATAGTCAAGTAAAAAGTGAAAATTAGCTCATTGGAGGACAAAATCTAATTCACCCTAAACGTTAATAGCAAGTTTTTGTTTTTTTAATTACATAGTCATTCAATTACATCAATAATTTTAAAGATAAAAATTAAACTATTATATTATATTTTAAATTAAATTATTTACAAATTAAATCATTTTATTATAAATAAATAAATAAATTATTATTAAAATAAACAATTTATTACCATTAAAATATGAATATAAAGACTCCCATGCATATATAGGTGAGAAACCTAATAATAAGACCTCAATTTCATAAGTTGAATTAGGTACTGTAGCGGTAAATAGTATGTCTTAAACATGGCATGCAGGGAATGAAATTCATTAGCCACAATGACAAATTTGCATAATCACTAATTATATGTTTGATACGGTAAATGTGTCTATACGGTAAGAAAGATAATTCGGGACACAATTAATAATATGTGGCCCGCAGGTTTTCGAGACTTTATGACTTTTTCTTATTTTTATAGAAGTTAGAAATTGTGAAATCTTGATGAAAATTAGAGTAAGTAAAATTAAATGGAAAAGTATATTATCTCATATAAATTCATTTATTCCCCTCTATATAACCAAAAAGCTCATAAAAATAATTTTCAGTAAAAGAAGATGCATTCAGCCAACTTTTCATTCTCAAAACTGTCATTAAATTTTATCTAAATTTTGGACGATATTTCCTTAGCTTGTTGAATTAGTTTTTTTATTGATATTCAGTTATAAATTAATTTGGTTTATCCATATTGTCAATTTATCAAAGTTTTAATACATGAACTCATAAATTACTCAATTATATAGGTTGCACTTCATAATATTAAAAAAAAAAACTCGATTTTGTTGAAATAGTTTGAGGGAAAGATTTCAAAATATTGAATAAGGCAACTAAAAAAAGTTCAAATTGGGAGTGCAACATTAATTTAAGATTATTATAATGTGAAATTGTTCAAGTATATTCAACGAATTTCTTGTTATGAACTTAAAATTTATAACTTTAATTAATGACTTGCAACCCAATTTAAAAATATGGAGCTTTCAAGATTTATAAACTCCGCAGTATGCTGAGATTTATAAGGTTATCTTGATTTGTTGATTAAGAATGCATCCTACAATCCTGCATACCAACAAAACTTATTTTCTCAGAAAAAAAAAAAGATAAACAATTTTTTTCCCTTAAAATAACTTCTAACATGCGTAATCAGCAAATTAAGCATTTGTAATTATTTTTTTGTCCCAAAAATTAATCTTCTCCAATAAAAGATTGAGAGAGCATTGCATATTGACTTTTCTAGGAGAACCACTGAATATATATTAATCATATATTTAAGTTCATTAACCAAAACCAAAAAAGATAAAAAAGGAGGAGGAAAAAAGCTATATAAGTATCCTGACGTACGTCTTGCTAATTTTGAACTCACTAAGTCCATGAAATGATATATTCATAATATTAGAATATTAGGTTTAATCAAACAAATTATATGAATAAAGTTATAAATGTACATTTACTAAAGAAAATTTAGTTATATGCAATGCCCTTGATCTGAAAAGAACCAAAAAGCTGTATAGATTTGCATTGCAATTCTTTTAGAATTGATTATTAGCTCATTTGAATGGGTTTAAAAATAAAAAAAAATTCAAGCCGTATTTTTTATAGTAGAGCTTTTTGTTTTAAATTAAAAAATTTTGTATTTTGATACAGTAATTAAAAGTGATTTTATTCGAACTTATTCTGAGTAGCTTCTAAAAAAAATCATTTTTTTGGCTTTTGTCCAAACTTCTATTTTTTTTTTTAAAGTTCATCCAAACACATTTTTTGCTCTAAAGTGCTTCTTTTTTTTCAAAAAATTAATTGCTTCCCCTTTAAAAATAATCCGTCCAAATAGGTATGTGTCTTTCATCGTGTCTGAAAAATTCTATTCGAATTTGGTTTGGTCAAATTCAATAAAATTTATGATAAATGTATTGCAATTGCCAAGTGACTAATCACTTTTTATAAATTATATACTAATCATACGATAAATGTAATATACTTAGTATGTGATTAACACTGATTCGATGAAATCGAATTTAGAGTATAATATTTTCTTTATGTCTTTATGTAACAAGGTAAGAGCCAGAAGAAGCAATAATGATTTGTGCCTAATGGTTTTATTCACGTGTCCATGAATTGTCCCATTTTGTGTAGCTCGACAAAATGCCCATCATCGCTATATGCATGCAAGGTTTCCTACAATATTTCATACTTATTATTAATGCTCCATTCAATGGACTCACCTACTATTTCCCCCACTTCTTGCTTGTATGTCCGTATTCGCTGCAAAATTTGTCCTGCTGGTCCAATTTGACCCAACTTTGTTAACACAATAATGTTACTTATAATAAAATCATTAATTTTGTAACTACATCGTGTTGAAACAAAGTCTTTCAATGTTGGAATATTTTATTCACGCTTGAATTTTTACGATTTGGATTTTATTTTATTGAACATACTTAAGTTTATAGTTAGTGTAGTTCCAACACTAGAAAAATGTCATTGTATGAGGGCTAAATATCAGATGTTCTACACGCACATTGCTCTTCGATAGAAATTATGAACTTTCACCTTAAAACAAACAAAATGTTCAATTCATTGGTGGTCAAAATAAGTTTAAGTTAGAGGAAGCAACAAATTCTAATACGGTTGAATAATAAATTTACCAAATTTATCTAAGATTGAGGTATTTACTTATAAGTGTTGAGAATGGAATATTTCCCAAGAAAAAGTATATTCTTTATAGTGGTTTTTACGACATGCTCATTTGATTTGAATTTATCGAAATGACTCTCATACCCTCATAGTAAAATATCAAACACAAATATAGACGGTGTATGTCCGACAGTTGTCACTATATAGTACGAGCAGGTTTGATCTTTATATGTGATACATAAAAATGAAATTATGTTTTGATGTTCTAAATTGGGTTGGATTGTATTATCCTAGACATTAAAATTTTGCCAACAGTTCATTCACGGATCAAATGTCTTTATATAGACTTTATTCACTTATGAAATTTTTACAGATTTGATTCTGATATTGGCAAATTGGCATTAAATGAATAAATAAATAAAGGGCTTAGCCCCCTACCCTGAGGAACAAGGACAGTCGGGGGTGGGCTCACGTTATTGTGGTTGTTATTCAAGTTGAAGCCAAATAAACAGCCTGGACTCACACTCTGGTCAAACCGGGTGAAAATAATGGTAGTTACTACCCACGTATAAAAACACGCATGCATCAGGAGGAATTGATTAATAATGTCGATACATATATATATATATATATATATATATGTATTTATATTATTATATATTTGAAGAAGGTGTTTGACTCAAATTCCTTTAATTTTGATCAAATTCTAATTTTTTAAAATTTTGATTTTTTTTAAAACAAAAAATATATTTCCAATGAAATTATTATGACATTTAATTTAATAAAACATTCTAAAAAGGCACACAATCAAAAAAAAAACCTAATGACTTTTTTTGACCTTTTGGAAAAGGCACAATGAAATTATTATGACATTTAATTTAATACAACATTCTCAAAAGGCACACATTCAAAAAACAGTAACATCAAATTTATCTTCAAAATATATAACAGTATAGAAATGGTATTAAATTAGAATTTCAAAGATATTAAAAAGAACTTGAGTGACTTCAAGTCATTTTTACGTTTTCTATTTTTTGCAGCTATGCCTAACTTTCCAAGCCATTTTTAAGTTTTCTATTTTTGTTCCTTTTAACGTTTCCTTTTTTTTTTTCCTGTACAGTGGATTGGTTTTTTCATTACTATTTCCCTACTTTTTTTTCGATACATTTGTGATGTATAAAGAGAATGAAAATGCAAATTATGTTTGCACTATTAATCCTCATGCCAAAGCCCTGGTTACTTGCTCTTAATCTATAACATGTGCACTCAGCATTATGCGATTAGTGTTTTTAATTCATCAATATAAATCCCATACTATTAATGCATAAGAATAATAATTATATATAAATAAAATTTTACAAAAGCTGGAATCATATATATATTTATAGAACTCATGATAATTTTAATTATCTTTCGAACTATTGTAGCGGGCTCGAAATTTCTTTAATATAAAGTCATTCGAAAATCTTCTCTATTTACTCTCAAGTCATTTCTTCAAATTAATTCAATACCTTAAATATTTCAAATGATAATTCAGTAACGTATCTAAAGTTTATGCTAATATGCTCATTCAATTTAATTGTTTGAAACGTTTTGTGTTGGGATGAATTTTAAATTTTAAATTCATATAAGATTAAGTCATTCAAAAAATTTATTTCCTATTCTCTCTCTCTCTCTCTCTCTCTATATATATATATATATACATATACATATATATCTCCATCCATTAATCTATTATTCCCATAAAGTCCATCAAAAAGTGGTAAGTGCTCAAGTCTAATTAAGCATATAAATATATTAAATTATTGATTTTTTTAATATCCATGCAATTGGTTCTTAAAAAAAGGTTATAATTATATTGTGATCGTAGTCATAGGACTTAATATACTTACTTTTGAACTCAATTTGATCTATAAATTTAACATATATATCCGTGTATTGAGCTCAACTTAACTACCTATAAAATTAAGTTACGTAGTCTTAATTAACCTACGTAAATTCACATAAAAAATGCATTTTTTTTCAATATTAATTGTAGATATAAACTCATGAGAACACCCGCTTTAATGTATTCTCTTCTTAGTGAATTAATTAAAAGATTGCTATTTTTTTTTTCTATGTTTTGTGGTGGGTTAATATTTGATGATCGCATGAAAAGATAATTGAAATGTCCCTATCCTTTTTAGAAAGCTAATGCAAACAATTGAAAAACAATGTTGCCTATGCACGTCTCTTTTGTAGGGCCAATTTTCACACATACACACACACATAGACAATATATATATATATATACACACAACTATTCTTCAATAGAGAACTTTAATACAATATTCTCAAAAGGCACACAATCAAAAAAAAACCTAATGATTTTTTTTTTACCTTTTGGAAAAGGCACACAATAAAAAAGAAACCTGATGATATTTTTTTTCACCTTTTGGACTACAATACCAACAAGCACATCTTCAAAAGATATAAAAAAAACCTTGATATTGAACTTGCAATTACTCAATTTTTCTAAATTTTTATTAAAACAGTGAAGAGAATTTTTGTTGTTTTACTAAAACAAAGCCTCATTTTCCATTTTCATATCGAGAGTGTTCATGCAGTTTGATCAAAAGAATATCTTTTGCATCCACATAATTTAAGAAATATATTATGCATAGAATTCATTGCAATATAAATTATCAATATGACATTTAATTTAAATTTTTGATTGATATCATTCATTCCGTGCATAGCACGGGTTGCATACTAGTATATATATATGGTATCAACTATCAATTAATCTAACAAAATGAGGCGATAGGTCCTTTAAATAACGTCAATGATTCAAATTTTATAGTTGTGAATAAAACAATTAGGTTGAGAGGATCGTCTCCAATATTTGCCTCTACAGCGTTTGAATCCAGATTAATTAGTTAGTAGGTCAGTATTAGGTCATTAAGACTGAAAATAAACATGTACATCCATGATGTATAATTTGTATGTAAGTAATTAATATGGCCGTTCATAGGCCACAGTCGTCTTCAGACCAACATTTAGGTCTCAACAGCCAAGCAGCTTGCTTCGAAGTGAGACTGATGATTTTGATATATTAGCATTTTAATAAATCAGTATTACTAAATTAATTAGTGTTTTAATTAGTAATAATTTTGTTTTTGGTATTCATAAATGAATAACAGATATATAAACTTTTTATTTTGAAAAGTACTTAACTATGAATTACATAAACCTTGTAAAACTGTACAATATTAATTTGCAATGGAGCTGACCTGATGGTGTTAAACATGTGTGATTTTAAATATTTTTTTCTAATCTAGTGTTGCGCTACATGCCGTTGTAGAATTATTTTATTGGTACCATCTTCTTGTGAGTTTATTTTATTTTATTTTTCCAAAATATACTCTCAAACATGGATTAAAATCTAAGTTGTATGGTTGAATTGAAATAACTAGAATTAAAAGAGTTGAATTTATAATAATTACTTACAAAATCAATTGAAGAGTTTCGAGTTGCGTTCATAAATTTAAATTTTTTTATTTTTTGCTTTGCAATTATTTTTGAGTCATTATGTGAAACCAATTTAAGAGAGAACCACTTGAAATCTTTTTTCCGAAATCCTTAATTTCTTCGAATTCAATAAGCCCTTCATTAAAATGCAATCTAAAATAAATTTTTAGCACCTCGTTTCCGGAAAATTATAGTCTTGACCCGATTTGAATATAATATACATATATATATATATACTAGAAAAGTGGCACCACGCAATGCGCGGTAAGCAATGCCCGGTGAAATAATGTGAAGGGAAAAAAGTGATGCGCTTATATATTGTATGCAGTGTTTCATACATTCAAACATATATTCATTCAAACATGAACTATAGCAAATACAAAGCGGGTTGATGTAAGGACTAGTGCAATCTAAATTTCAATGTAGTTTATTTAATGTGTTGAAGAGCGTAGGAAAAATATGGATATCAATAGTATTCATATTGTTTTAGTTTAGGCTAATGGCAAAAAATGAAATGCGGGAATTGCTAGAAAAGCATTGTTTGTTTTGATAGAAGTCGAACACGGAAGAAACAAATTGTTTAGTACGAAAATCTCTTTCTTGGTGAAATAAAACAAAAATATTCATGTTGTATGAATAGAAACAACTTATATAATATTCATGAATAGCAAAATGACCATAATCAATTAAGTATTTGAATTTCATTGGAATATCAATATTGATTTGAGAAGTGAAAATTTTGGTGCTATAAGAATATACTGTAAATTTTAGAATGCAGAGTTACATAACAACAAAAAAGTACTATTGAAATATTATAAAATATGATTATAAATGAATATTAACTAGAAAATTTTGAATACGCAGACAATTACGAAGAATGCCATATAATTTAACACGCTGGCAATTTATTTTAATATTTGATAATAATGGCTTTCTCTTTCTATTCATAAGTAGGGAAGAAATTGAAGAGTAAGAAATGTAAAGGATTGACAACACAATATTTTGAACAAATAGCAAACAACAAATTAAAAACTTTAAAACAAAAAATAAATCACAAAGGAAAAAATCTTACACACACACATATATATATGTATTTATTATTTAAATGTAATGTAATATGACCTATGTTGGGTTGGCTTACATCAAAAAATAGTCAAGTATTATCATTATAATTAGAATGACAAATTGCTTTAAAATTTGGTTTGGCAGGCTATTCTTGTAAACTAATGGACAATAGCTTTCTGTCACTTTGAATTCTAAATAAATATAAAATGTAAATTGGAACTATAAGTTTTGCATCACAACATGAATATAAGATTCATAACTTCAATAAATTTTGAATAATTAATGAACGCTACATATAACATAATATAAGATTATAAAATTTATTGAGTGTGATTTATTGAAATATATATATGTACATGAATTAACACATGGTACTGTTCATATTTTTATGAAATTAAATAAAAATCAAACTAAATAAATCGAAATTATAAAATGTCAAAGCAAGTTTTTTTTTGTTAGTATGTCTCTCGTTCAAAAAATGGCTCCGTATTGTTTGAGACTGGCTTGAGTTACTAAGTTTATAAGGTAAGTATAATTATTTGTGGGGCGAAATTAATCGGACATAAATAATTGTGATTAATTGACTCTAAGCCCTAAAAATTTATAAACTATTTGCTAGTAAATTGTATTTGGACGTATTGCATAATCAAAATATAACATGCGCACAAATGTGATTATAAACTTAGTTAATCGTGAGCATACAATATTATATTAATTTTACGCAATAGTCAAGTGTTTACATATAAAGTTACTATTGGTTAAACTTAAATAAATGGGTATGAAATTGCAAAAATTCATAGATATCGATGTAAAAATATTCAATGATATACTAATTTCTTAAGATTATATAGATTAGGGGTGGTGTAAAAATATAATGATATATTGAAAGGGTTTGTTGATGGGTAAAATTGTGGTAATAGTATAATTCTTTATTTCTTTTCATAGCTTAGGTTGGACCAGTAAACACTCATTAAGGACTCATTAAGAACCCATTAGCAAATCATTAAAAAACCAAATGAAAATCATTTAAAATCATAATCAATTTGATCCATTTAAGTATTTCTCAAACCCAACCCAATCCAAAATCAATTGAGTTGGGTTGGACCCATAGTGTAGAAATTATTTTGTCAGGCCTAATATAAATATTAATATTATATTGTCTCAAGCACTCTAATATAAGCACCTATATATATTGATGTACATAATGCCTTTTTTGGCCTAAAATTCTTAATTTTTTTGTTTTGTGTTCGATTTTTTTCTTACATTTCTTAAAATCCATAATTAAATATTTGTATTTATCACAATACAGTAAATTGGCTTTTTTGCTATCAAAGTAATTCTTATGAATATAGGACATTATCAAAATAACATTTAATCACCAAAACCCAAAAAAAGAACACAACATATAGAATGAATTACTTATGCACTTATTATCCTATCGTAGCATAAGGCAATCAAAAAATATTTGTACATTTTGCTAAAACAACAATGCAAACAATTTTTGAGAAAAGGAAATATGATTTTCAACCATGGGTGTAATTGTATTAAATGTAAGGTTAAACTATATAAAATATGTATTACGATAACATTTAAGACATTTTGTCTATAAAAAACCTTAAATTCATACAGTTAAGCTAAAATATTAACAGTGAGAAAATATATGTGGGTTTTTTTCTCATAACAAAATGGCCAAGTCCATTTTCTAAAGATGGGAAATAATATTTTGGGTTTGGGAGGAAAAAATTTATTCTCTCTCTAACTTTCAAGAACCCAGGTCAGATTTATGAGAAAATTTAGCCCATAAGGCCATTCAAGTTTTTATTTAAGAAACTAACCCTCAAATTATATTTTCATTTTCTTTTAGATTGAATTTATGACGTGGCACTAATTAGGGCAAATAAGTGTACTTATTTGTCCTAAAATTTGAATGGAGGTTGAATTATAAATAACTTAACTTATGTTCGGGGTCAAATTGAAAATAACTTAACTTACAAAGACAACAAAACACCAAGGCCGTGACAAAATAAATGGCCGTTCGAGCAAATTTCTTAAGCTATAAAATGATCTCTTAAGAGATATTTTTTTTTCCTAACTAAACCGCTTAAACGGCCACCCGATCGTTTAAGAGATTATGTTATTCTACTATGTAGCATAATCTCTTAAACGGTCGGGCCGTCAAAAAATAGACGGCCGATCGGGCCAATCTCCTAAGCGATCAATCTATCTCTTAATAGATATTCTTTTTTCTAACAAAACCGCTTAAACGGCCACTCGATCGTTTAAGAGATTATGTTATTCTACTATGTAGCATAATCTCTTAAACGGTCGGACCGTCAAAAAATAGACAATCGTTCAGGCCAGTCTCCTAAGCGATCAATCTATCTCTTAATAGATATTCTTTTTTCTAACAAAACCGCTTAAACAGCCACTCGATCGTTTAAGAGATTATACTATTCTACTATGTAGCATAATCTCTTAAACGGTCGGGCCGTCAAAAAATAAACGGCCGTTCGGCCCAATTTCCTAAGCGATCAATCTATCTCTTAATAGATATTCTTTTTTCTAACAAAACCGCTTAAACGGCCACTCGATCGTTTAAGAGATTATGTTATTTTACTATGTAGCATAATCTCTTAAATGGTCGGGCCGTTAAAAAATGGACGGCTGTTAGGGCCAATCTCCTATTAAGAGATTATGTTATTCTACTATGTAGCATAATCTCTTAAACGGTCGGGCCGTCAAAAAATGGACGGTCGTTCGGGCCAACCTCCTAAGCGATCAATCTATTTCTTAATAGATATTCTTTTTTCTAACAAAACCGCTTAAACAACCACTCGATCGTTTAAGAGATTATACTATTCTACTATGTAGCATAATTTCGTAAACGGTCGGGCCGTCAAAAAATAGACAGCCATTCGGGCCAATTTCCTAAGCGATCAATTTATGTCTTAATAGATATTCTTTTTTCTAACAAAACCGCTTAAACGGCCACTCGATCGTTTAAGAGATTATGTTATTTTACTATGTAGCATAATCTCTTAAACGGTCGGGCCGTTAAAAAATGGACGGTTGTTAGGGCCAATCTCCTATTAAGAGATTATGTTATTCTACTATGTAGCATAATCTCTTAAACGGTCGTGCCGTCAAAAAATGGACGGCCGTTCGGGCCAATCTCTTATTAAGAGATTATGTTATTTTACTATGTAGCATAATCTCTTAAACGGTCGTGCCGTTAAAAAATGGACGGCCGTTCGGGCCAATCTCTTATTAAGAGATTATGTTATTCTACTATGTAGCATAATCTCTTATTCTACTATCTTGCTCTTTTTTTTTTTAGCATAATTTCTTCAACGACAACTCAATCATTTAAACAATCCTCTTATTTTAGAATAATCTCTTTAACAATCACTCAATTATTTAAGTGATGATATTATTTTTTTGAAAAATATTGACATAAATTCATTTTGAACTATCTATTATGATACTTTTAAAAAATAATAGATCAATTCCATAATAATGATCATTATAATATATTCATGATGTCTATATCTATATTATAAAATATCGTTATGACTAGTATATTGAATCATTATGAGTATCATTGTGACTATTATAATATATTCTTTCTTTCTTTATTATAATGATCATTGTAAATATCATTATATATAATATATTTATGATGTTAATTTTACATAAATGTAAAAGATAGTTATAATCATTATAATTTTAGATATCTTTAATTTGTAGAGAATATATATATATATATATATATGTATAGTTAATGGAAATCAAGATATCAATTCATCTTATCATAATGATTCTATGTAATAATCATAATGATCTTATCATGAATATATTATTATAATGATCATTATAATGTATCTATGATATGTATATTACAAAAGATTATTATAAAAGATAGAGTTATGTAATATATACTCTTATAATATACTAATATTGTCTATAGTTTTTAGCATAATTTTCTTATATTAGAATAATCTCTTAAGATCATAATGTAATCTCCTAAGCGATCAATCTATCTCTTAAGAGATATTTCTTTTTCCAACAAAACCGCGATCGTTTAAGCGATTATGCTATTCTACTACATAGCATAATCTCTTAAACGGTCGGGCCATCAAAAAATAGGCAGCCGTTCGGGCCAATCTCCTAAGCGATCAATCTATTGCTTAAGAGATTTTATTAACGTGCTTTTTTTTAGCATAATCTCTTCAACAACCACTCAATCGTTTAAACAAATCTCTTATTTTAGAATAATCTCTTTATCAATCACTCAATCGTTTAAGTGATGCTATTATTTTTTTGAAAAATATTGACATAAATTCATTTTGAACTATCTTATATGATACTTTTAGAAAATAATAGATCAATTCCATAATAATAATCATTATAATATATTTATGATGTCTATATCTATATTATAAAATATCGTTATGACTATTATATTGAATCATTATGAGTATCATTATGACTATTAAAATATACCCATGATTTCTTTATTATAGTGATCATTGTAAATATCATTATATACAATACATTTATGATGTTAATTTATACTATAAAAGATAGTTATAGTCATTATAATTTTAGAGATCTTTAATTTGTGGAGAATATATATATATATATATGTGTGTGTGTGTGCATAGTTAATGGAAGTATAGATGTCAATTAATCTTATCAAAATAATTCTATGTAATAATCATAATGATCTTATCATGAATATATATTGTTATAATGATCATTATAATGTATCTATGATATCTATATTACAAAAGATTATTATAAAAGATAGAGTTATGTAATATATACTCTTATAATATACTAATATTGTCTATATATTTAGCATAATTCTCTTATTTTAGAATAATCTCTTAAGATCAAAATGTAATCTCCTAAGCGATCAATCTATCTCTTAAGAGATATTCTTTTTTTTTCTAACTAAACCACTTAAAAGGCCACTTGATCATTTAAGAGATTATGTTATTCTACTATGTAGCATAATCTCTTAAACGGTTGGGCCATCAAAAAATGAACGGCCGTTCGGGCCAATCTCCTAAGCGATCAATCTATCTCTTAAGATTTTTTTGTTTCCAACAAAACTGCTTAAACAGTCACTCGATCGTTTAAGAGATTATGCTATTATACTATGTAGCATAATCTCTTATACCGTCAGGCCATCAAAAAATGGACAGCCGTTCGAGTCAATCTTCTAAGCGATCAATCTATCTCTTAAGAGATATTCTTTTCTTCTAACTAAACCGCTTAAAAGGCCACTTGATCATTTAAGAGATTATGTTATTCTACTACGTAGCATGATCTCTTAAACGGTCGGGCCATCAAAAAATGAACGGCCGTTCGCGCCGATCTCCTAAGCGATCAATCTATTGCTTAAAAAATTCTACTATCTTGCCTTTTTTTTAGCATAATTCTCTTATTTTAGAATAATCTCTTAAGATCATAATGTAATCTCTTAAGCGATCAATCTATGAATGACAATTATCAACTTTAAATTATTTATTAAACAATAATGTAATTTTTGTACATAAGTAAATCCATTACGCATTGTAAATTGCTCTCTAAAAGATCATTATAATTTTAGAGATTTTAACTTTGAGAGAATATATATATATATATATATATTAAATCATCTTTATTTAAAAGAGTATTAACTTATTCTTAAGATCAAATGATTGAAAACATAATAAATAAATTGAGTAAGAAATAAACTAATACGAATTTTTAAAAATTACTATAAACAAAAATAATACAAGTTTTTTTCTTAAAAAAATAAAAAATAACAAAAATAGAAAAATACCCCACCCCCAACCCCAACCCAGGAAACAAACAAGAAACAGAAAGAGGGGAAAAAAAGAACACGCACAATACACACACATCATCAAATTAAACAATACAAATTGGTTAAAATATTAAATTGAATACATGATTTATTAACCCATGACGAAAGAAGTTGATTTATGTAAAGAAATTTGAAAAGTTTTGGCTAGAGGAGGTGGAACGACCGCAATGGAGCACGCACTTCGTTGCCACCGTTTTGTTTCCTCCAGCCAAAATTTCTCAATTTTTTGCTGTAAATTTGCTCTCCTTATTGTGGACAAATAGATTATTTGATCAATTTTGGAATCCCATAAAATTTGAATGATTAATTTTAATTGTGTGATGATATTTGTGTGTATCTGTCTTCTTCTTATTTGGTTTTATTTTGTTTTGCTTTTTTTTTTACTGAGTATTGGATAGATTATCTTTTACAATAAATTCTTTCTTTTGGGTTAAAATACAATTTTTAAAAAATAAATAAATATTTTTATTTAATAATATTTAGATTTAATTTATAATTAATTATATATAATTAATAAAAAGATCATCTATCTAAAAATTAAAACTTGTGGGTCATTTGCTTAAAAACAAAGGTGTAAAGGGTTATCTATTAGATTTTCCCTCAGATTTATGTCCTCCATATCAAGGCATTGCTCATTTTCTCTTTCTCTCTCTCGTCTTTTTCCCCGTCCCCCCCCGAAACTAAACCCAGCAGCTATGGCGCCGCCCGCCAATGCCAGGCGAGAAGGCGTTCACTCTCTTCCTCCTCCTAATCGAAATATAAGCATAAGGCATTTCTCTCACTTGCCTCGACGAATCAGTTCGAAGATGAGGGAGCAGAGGTTGAGTTGAAAGGGCCTGTTGCTCTGGTGTGTTTGTGTTGGGAAGAAGTCCGTGGATGGGTCCAGGCTTAAATTAGATGGGAATAAACGAACGAAGGGCAAAGTCAAAAGCCAATTATTGACACAACAAAAGTTGTCGGTGAAGGGATAAAATCAACGGTAAAATCAGAAAAATGAAGAGAAGGAAGGAGCTTCAGACTATCTCTTGAAGAAGAAGCCTCCCATACGATGTCGTTTTGCTCCTCAGGGTTGCAATCCAGTACAATAGGTGGCTGACTGAAGTTTGCACCCGGGCGACGAAATTGATGTTGACATAAGACCTTCGCTCTTATAAATAAGAGTAATATATGTATGAACGTACGTATTTAGTGTGAGAGCATCAGCACCTGCATTTGTAGTGGGAGCATCTTGAACTATTGGCAAACACCTCCTTTAATGTTTGAAAAATTGGCATGTGTGTCTGTAATCTTTGAAAAGATAACATGCACCTCCCTTCTCTTTGTTATTTTCTAAATTTATTTTACTTTATGACAGTAACAAAATGCCCATGACCAATGCAAGGTACATATTATAACATGACCACTTGTTTTTTTATTAAAATTATTATTTTATATACTTTATTATTTCTTAACTAAAATAATTTTCTTTTTATGGGACTTGTGTATCATTTTTTGTCATAATACTCAAAAAGATATTAATATAAGATAACAGATATAAAACAAGAAACAATTTAATTACCATACCTCCCTTGGTGAGTTGGATTTTCTTGAGACAAACGTTGAACTTTTTTGGATTTCCGAAAAATCTCATTAATCTCATTATGAAATGTGTGGTGAGTAACCAACCCTCAATTCTTTGGAATGGTGAACAAATGGCTCCAATACAAACTTTGTGTGGACTACGGCAAGGGGACCCTTTGTCACCATACCTTTTTGTGTTGTGCATGGAACGCCTTAGCTACATGATTGAAGAGGCAGTGGATAAAAAACAATGGAAACCACTAAGAATTGGGAGAAATGGACCTGTGTTGTCACATATGTTTTTTGCGGACGATATTATCTTGTTTGCTAACGCGTCGGGGAAGAACGCACGGAAGATAAGGGATATCCTTTCCCGATTTGCAGCGGCGTCGGGGCTTCATGTTAATTTGGAGAAGTCAAAGGTGCTATTCGCACCATACACGGATCCAAGGTTAAAGAGGGAGATTGTGGCTGAAATGCAGATAGGGGCAACGGACGATCTTGGAAAGTATTGGGGATCAAGGTGTTTAGGGGGCGAAGTAGGTGCTCAAACTATTCCACGCTCGTTGAAAGGGTTGTGAAGAAGCTCACGGACTGGAAAGCGAAGTGCCTCAGCCTTGCAGGGCGAGTTACGCTGGTCCAATCAGTTACGGCGGCCATTCCAGTTTACACCATGCATTCGGATTGGCTGCCAGAGAAAATTTGCAAGCAACTGGACAAAATGAACCGTAACTTCATTTGGAGCTCAAATGCGAACATGCGACGGGTTCATCTTGTGGGGTGGAACAAAATCATTCAGAGAAGACGAGAAGGAGGCCTGGGAATTAGAGAGACCCGAAAGACGAATATGGCTCTTCTGGCTAAGACGGGCTGGCGTATCATTAGGGGTGGCACGGCAATATGGGAGAAAATATTTCAGCAGAAATATCTTAAGGGAGAGGACTTGTTGCAACATCGCCCTAGGAGCACTAGCTCTCCTTTGTGGAAAGGAATCTCCAGAAGTATAAAGGCTGTGGCGGGCAAAATTGGATGGCGTGTTGGGAATAGCACTAAAATTGGGGTTTGGGATGACACCTGGGTGGGTGATACAAGTATCCGAGAGCAGCTACAAGGTAATGTGAAGGAGGAGGATGAAGGGGCAAAAGTTGAATGTCTAATAAACCAGCAGGGGAAGTGGGATTTTTCAAACATTAGAACCCCCATCCCTCAGCCGATTGCTCAACGAATTACCAGTATTCCATTACCTATGAATAGAGACTCGCAGGACATCAGAGTTTGGAAAGAGAATGCGAGTGGACAGTTTACTTGCAAATCGGCCTTTAGGGCGCTCACCCGAATTGAGGGGGCTCAAAGTAATAAAAAATGGCAATGGATTTGGGGGGCTGAGTGCACTCAAAGGATCAAGTTTTTTCTTTGGCTCTGCCACCACAATAGTCTTTTGACAAATGCCCTCAGATATGACAGACACTTTGCAGAAAACGACCTGTGTGGTCGTTGCAATCACGAAAGAGAAGACATCATGCATGTCTTGCTGAAGTGCGAGCATGCACGTAAGGTGTGGAGACTGATTTTAGAGCCAACTGAGTTTGGGCGTTTTATGGTACAGACTGCTCCCAATTGGCTGGAAGATAAAATGAGAGCTAGGTTCAAAAATACTTTGGTTCCAAGCTGTAGGTGGTCTTCAATCTTTGCAGCGAGCATTTGGGCGATTTGGAGGGCACGTAACAGTTTGGTGTTTGAGCAGAAATATGAGAGTGCCTGGGAAACAATTGGGCACATAAAACGGATGGCTCTGGAATTTATGACAGCTTTTCCGGGAAAAGAGATTGCCAGGTAAAGAAAGGAACAAATTGATACGATGGAAGAAACCGGCTAAGGGATGGGTTAAACTCAATATCGATGGAAGCCTTTTTACAAGCACACACTCTGCCGCGATGGGAGGAGTTATTAGAGACGATAAGGGGGACTGGATTCTTGGTTTTTCAACGTCGCTTGGTAACGTGTCAATCTTGATGGCAGAGTTACTTGCACTAAGAGAAGGGTTGCGTTTGGCATGGGAACGCAGGTTCCCTAGGATTGAAGTTGAGACAGATTCAAAGGTTGTTAAGCAGATTATTGAGAAGGCAGACGTCGACGAACACCCCCAGGGACTTATTATAATGGACTGCCGAGGATTTCTCCACATGCCATGGGAGGCAAAGATGCTACACACGAAGAGGGAGGGGAACAGATGTGCAGACGGACTTGCGAAGATCGGGCACACAATTACACATGGGACTGAAATCTGGGAATGGCCCCCGCTGGAATTAGAAATGAAAGTGAGGCAAGACAAGGACGATAGCTCGACGGCAATGGCCCTTGATGGGGGCTGAGGTGTTTTCTCTGTTGTTTTGTTTTGTGTTTCTCTTCTTTGTAACCAAAAAAAAATAAAAAATAAAACAAGAAATAGACTTAAAAATAAGTTTTATTAAAACTTAATCAAAGTTTTCTTTAAAAAAAAAACGTCATTGATGGTATACATTTATTGAAAAATGGATTATATATATATATATATATTATGCATATAAATAAGCATGAAAATGTAATAATCTTGCTAATCAACTTACTAGAAAAAAAAAGAAGAAGAAGATTATCAAAGTTTCTTTTAAAAAAATAAAGAATATATGAAATGATAAATGAAATAGTATACTTGGTCATAGTCATTGGCATCTATAATATTTGTGCTTAAAAACTAACAAAACCTTTACAAAAAACCTAAAAAAAACTAAGAGAATTCTTTTTTTATTTTTTTCCCTTAGCATATCGTCATATATTATATATATGGTGAAATCTTATCAAGAAATTACGGTCGAGAAAGATAATATAAAACCATGCTCTTTATCTTTTTATCTATATTTTTTTTTAATTTTTATAAATGCTCTGTATCGATTGACTTTTAGTTTGAATTTGAATAATAATTTCTCATGAATATTGTTTACATCATGAAAAGCAGGCAATGTAGTTTAAAATTATTTGGGGCCAATGTGCTAAATTGAGTAAAATTAGGGGGTGAAGTGCCATTTACCTATAAATACATACAGGGAATTCGGCATCATTCTACGAAGGCCGCACACAGAGTTTAAAGATGGAGCTGACTATGGCGGAGCCCGGCGAAATACTGCCGGAGCGCAACGTCGATATGGAGGCGCTTTACGATATGCTGCGGCAGAGCAAGGCTTCGGTCGAGGAAATCGTCGCCAAAATGTTGGCTATCAAGAAAGAAAATCAGCCCAAATCCCAGCTCCGAGAATTTGTCACTCAAATTCTCCTCAATTTTGTCACCCTTCGCCAGGTCTGGTTTATTATGTGCAGCTGTGTGTGTTTCCGGAATTCTGTGTGTGTGTATGGTTTGCACCAAAAAAAATTATTTTGCCTTCGGATTGACGAAATTAATGGGTTTAGGGTTTATTGGGATTTAGGGACTGTGGGATTTCTTCTGTGTCAATCCAAATGAGTACTGATTGAAGGGTTATAAAGTTAAGGGTTGGACTAACGAGACATTCGAGTAAAGACTTTAATTTTAAAGCTAACTGATTGAAATTGAGGGATGGAGAGCATATGGTTCGCCAGGTTTAAAATTTTGTTAAATTTCGAGTCATAAATGTGCTATTATGCACATGTAAATGTCAGTCCTTGGAATAGCTTATTCTGGATCATCCATGTTTAGGCGTTATGTGGTGAACATGCTTACTTTATTCTGTTCTACATGCTCTTGGAACAGGCAAACAGGTCTATCTTGCTTGAAGAAGATCGGATTAAAGCTGAAACAGAACGTGCTAAAGCACCGGTAGACTTGACAACCTTGCAGCTCCACAATTTGATGTATGAGAAAAATCACTATGTTAAAGCAATAAAAGCTTGCAAAGACTTTAAGACTAAATATCCAGACATTGAACTCGTACCCGAGGAAGAATTCTTCAAAGATGCCTCAGAAGAGATCAAAAGCTCTACATTATCAAATGATAGCTCACATGATTTGATGCTTAAAAGGCTCAACTATGAGCTCTTCCAGGCAAGCTCTACGTTTTCTGAGTAATTAAGTTTTTGGTAATGCTGCTTGTTATCTTTGTCTGCATGATGCTTTCCAAATCCATCATCTACTGCTGCTGTAATATAAAGACTATGATGTACTATATTGATGATTCTAGTTTCTGGCATCTGTACATTGCACAGGTTTTAGCTTGACCTTTTTGCTATGCATTAAGAATGCTAGTTCCAGTAATGAAGGAGAGAAATGTGGAACTTTAGGTTTGTTTTTTCTCATTGTAATAAACCAGAGCTTGTTGAGATATGAACTGGAACTTCATTCAAAAGGAGCCACATGCATACATGACCCGGGTTTGGGTTTTGGGTTAGGTCGATCACAATCAAAACTTCAGGAGAAAGATCCTTAAACCATAGTTTCTTCTCTGATATCTTTCGCTAAGTTTTCTGGGTTTTGTTGGATAGCATAGCTTGGTTTTTCTAATCTTCAAACTGTAATATGGAATATTTCTGAATATCATATTCCAATTTGCTAATGGCCGCTGTGGAGTGAACATGACTTGGAAACACTGGTTTAAAGTCCATATAATTGTCTCATGAGTCAGTGAGTTACCTGTGACGTATTTTAAGCTAAAGCTCTTAAAGGCTAACTTACAGGTCCTACTGTAAATGTATCTTCAGTACTTCCTGCTAATTCTTAGGCTGACCTATCTAGATGTATGTTGTAATCAGTCTCGTGAGGACCGTGACTCCACAAGCACCAGTAGGTTGATTTACATCTATATGGAACAATTGAACCTTCTTTACCTGTAAACCTTTATTACTTTTCGATTATTGGAAACTTAGCCTCAGAAATGAGTAACTGCTTCTTCGGAAACTCTTTCTTGACCTTCTGTTGTGATGAGATGTAGATCCTGAGAACAGTTTGAACTGGTTTCTAATCTGATTCCTTAGTTGTGGGACCTGTGCACATATTTGAGATGCACAAAGAACAGACTAATGATGATGCACCTAGCTGTTTTCTAGATTGTCTTTGTCTTATTTGATTGTATTAATGCCCTGAATCCTAAATATTTGCAATAAATGTCATCTTCATACTGGGACGTGTAATGAACTATTTCACATGTTATAAAAAATGACTATAACATGACTTGGAAACATTCCGCACTTTCTTGAAACTCTGTTCTAGTTTTCTCTACCTCATTCCCCCCTTCTTTTCTCTCTGGCTCTTTTCTTTTTTTTTTTTTAGCCCATCTCTTCTTCTGCGTGTGTGTTTGATAGCAATGAATGCACCACTCTGAAGCACTGATATATCTTCTGTCTCAGCGGAAAGAGCTATGCAAGCTTCGTGAGAAATTGGAACTACAAAAGAAAGCTCTTCAAGAGACAATTGCTAACAGGAAATTTTTTTATCAAGTCTCCCTTCACACCTCAAAGCTCTCAAAAAAGCATCCTTGCCTGTGCAGCATCAGTTAGGGGTTATGCATACCAAGAAACTAAAACAGCACCAACTAGCAGAGTTGCTTCCACCTCCTCTCTATGTAATATACTCTCAATTACTTGCTCAAAAGGAAGCTTTTGGAGAGAAGATTGAACTGGAAATTGCAGGAAGTGTAAAGGATGCACAGTCCTTCGTCCGCCAGTTAGCTAACAAGGACTCTGGTAAGCATGCATACCTTCAGTCCATGTTTTTGTACATAAAGTTTTCACCTTAAATCTATGCTATTTTGTGCTATCAGTCACATAATGTAATGTCAGGGAAAAATCCACTTTTTCCTGCTGGAAAGCACCTTCCCAGTTGCTTGACCCTCACTTCTGAGACCAGCTATTCATAATGGAGTAAAGGCACAACTTAACTGTATGTGCCCAGAGATATTCTTAAATATGACCTCTTTGAAATTAGAACAGAAATTTTAAAGCAACAGGACCGTGGGTTTGCTTTGTATGAAAATGACAAGATGACTTATTGGAAGCAGCTTTTCCTTCATATGGGAGTTGAGCTGCAAAATCACTGTTTTATGTTTTACTTTTTATGTGATGGCAGCTTATTCTAGTTAAATCAGAACATGGTATCATATGATGAACTGATTAGTTTCCTATGTGGGCCTATTTACCTGCAAAACTTACATAATTTGCTCCTTTAGAGTTCAGATTTATCACACTATTAGTTGGTCAAATAGGGAATGCTGTCTTCACTAGATTTTCACTTGTTTATCCGATTAATTTCCAGATATATCAACAAACTTGGAGAACCCCAAGTTAGAGGATGAAGCGCCTGATGAGGAAGATGATGGTCAAAGGAGAAGAAAGCGGCCAAAGAAGGCACCAAGCAAGGAGTATCTTGACCAGTCTGGAATATATCAAAGTCATCCGCTTAAAGTTACCCTCCACTTATACGATGATGAGGCTTCAGACTTGGACTCAGCTAAACTCATCACCTTGAAGTTTGAGTTCTTGGTAAAGTTGAACATTGTGTGTGTAGGGGTGGAGGGTTCTGAAGAAGCTCCTCAAAATAATATATTGTGCAACTTATTTCCTGATGACACTGGTCTTGAACTCCCTCAGCAGGTTTGACTGTCAGATTGTGTGCCATGATGAACTCCATACACATTCTATGCGAATTATAACAAAAGATTTTGTGAATTTTGGCAGTCAGCAAAGCTCACCACTGGAAATTCTCTTTCATTTGATGAAAGGAGAACTTCACGACCATACAAATGGGCCCAGCATTTGGCAGGCATTGATTTCTTGCCAGAGGTGTCACCACTGGTTTCAGTCTCTGAAGACTCAAATAGTGAAACTACTAAACATGCTTCTGTCTTGTCGGGTCTGTCATTATACCGCCAGCAAAACAGGGTGCAGACAGTTTTGCAAAGGATTCGTGATCGGAAAAAGGCCCAGCTGGCTCTTGTGTGAGTCATTACTCTGAATTTATTGTAGTCATGAAGCTTAGGAACAAATGGATGTCATAGACTTATCAAAGATGTAGTTGAACTAGTCCGTATATTCTGTTCCATGTTGAGTGCTTTGAACTTTATATTATATCGCAAATTTTTGGTGGTGTTTCTGAAACTAAATTCTTTTTTGCAATCATGAAATTTCTTTTGTTTAGATCTACATCTAAATACTTTGCTGATTCTGGAAGCTCCTGACTTGTGCTTGGTATTCATCAATGAATCTGCTCACCAATATATCAGGGCATATTGTTTCTTTTAAAACCTGGACATCTTGGCTGACTTACAGGGAGTTAATTGACTCACTGAGGAAACTTAAATGGCCAGCTTTGACCTGTGTGAATGTTCCATGGGCCTCACACTCACCACGATGCAACTTGCAAGATTGGTTATCCGTAACTTCTGCTGGTAAGGGTACTATATCTTTGCCTGTTGCTGATGCAGAACAAGATCAGGGTCCTGCAAGCATTGATGCAGACAGAAAAAATGCCATGTCCAAAGAGGAGAAAGAGACCACGACAGAGGATGGGGAACTCCCATCTTTGAATCCTGCTGCTATTGGCATTAATGATGTTAAACTGACCCCTTCAAAAGGATCTGAACTTGAGCATTCGGGAAGGCTGAGTTTGATTTCAAAGAGTATCATATCTCCAATCACCAAGGGGAAGTCACCAAGCTTTAAAAGGTGGGAGGAGGATGTTGATCTCATGCTGGAATCTGAAAATGAACTGGATGAGCCAGTCCAAGTGGAGGAGACTTCTGAAAATGCATCACTGTTGGAAGGACCAGCAATAGTTGACAACTCATGGGCAGACTGTGGGATTCAGGAGTACATTCTTGTACTGATCCGAAAGCTGGATAATGATGAAAGGAACATGAAATTAGAAGCCAAGGTTAATCCTATTGTTGCTTAAACTTACCTACATTGTGACCGGCTGACATTAAATTTCATTTTTTCCTCAGATAAAGATAAGTTGGGAGTATCCTCTGAGGCCTCCTCAATTTGGGCTGAGTTTATACAGTTCATCACAAGGGGACAATTATTCTGAGGCCATCGGTGCTGAGTATTTTAATGAACTCCGTGCAATGGAGGCAGAGGTGAGCATCTAGCACTTGAATGATCCCTGTAGTAGTCGCTCGCATTATAAACATTTGGTGCATCCTTGCTTTTGAATGCAATTTTTTAATTTTCTTTCACCATTAATGCTTAATATGGTAGCATGCATTCTGTTTGGCATAGTCGGCATTATACACACTTGATATGTTATTTGCAGGTCAATCTGCATCTTACCAGGATGATACCTTTCGATCAAGAAAAGTTTATTCTAGGCCACCAAGTGCTTTGCCTTGCAATGTTGTTTGACTTCTTCCTGGATGATGAGGACCTGTCTTCTGAGAAAAGGTGTACATCAGTGATTGATGTTGGTTTGTGCAAGCCTATAACGGGGGTCTCGTCACTCGGTCCTTTAGAGGTAGGGATCATAGGAAAATGATTTCGTGGAAAGACAATATTTGCTCTTCTGGGTATCCTCACTAGAGCGTGAATCTTGGGTTTGAAATGAGCTTTTACTACATACTGTATCCTGCTTGTTTGGATTCACAAGGTTTGCTAGATTTCTTCATTTTTTCAGTTGATGAGAAACGTGATTTTGGCATTAGGCTTGGACCAACATAATTCGGCCATGAATTACTGTACTTAATCGTCGATGATTTCAAGGAATGGACTTGGTTGCCTAAGGGCATGTGGTTTTGTTTGTTCTTGTTTCGTTCTCTGATGCGAGAAGTGGAAGCAAATTTTGGTTAGAACAAGGTTATGCTATTACAAATTACCAGTAGACAGCTTCGTTCTTTGCGTTATTAATCTTGAAAAGTGTACTACAAACGAGACCTGTAATATTTCTTATATATATAAGAGTTGGAAGTGTGTCATTTTCTCTGTCCAGAAATTAGCAATTAATCTGGAAGGGCTCATAGGACATTGAGATTGTTCTTGAATAATCCTCAATACTCCTCTTCGAGTCTCCTCTTTTCATGAAAATGCATGTTTGACGAATAGGATGCCCATAATTCTAATTAATTAAAATTAAACAGACAAACTAAGGTGCACACGTCTACATTGTCGATCCTCCCAAGTGTACTAACATATTTTCAAGATTGAAAATTTGATTCCAGTTTAGATGTATAGAAATGCCTACGAAGCATTGAAAAGGCTATTCAGTACCAGAGAGAGCATTTTAATTTCATTACACTTTACAACAATAATTATATATACAGCACAGTGTTTAATACAGATCTCCAAAGATGTCAAGTGTGAGCAGATACCTAAGTCAAATCATAACGTGTCTACCTTAGTCATGCTGATCAGAAGATGGGAGAACTACATATAACCACTTCAGATAAACCAGTAAAGTAGGATTCATGGGAATCATCAGTCTCAGACAAAGCACCGATCTGGTTTCTTTATATCAACAGCAGAGGCACAAAACCCTAAATGTCTGTGCAGCGAAGAAGGTTAGGAACTAAATGCGATGGGAATCTAGGAAATTTACAAAGCTGGATTTCATAAAGCTTTTTATGGAACCTATCAGCCGCAAACATTTGATATCTAACGTATTCGCCATGCCGATCTCATCTTTTCCAGGCAACATAGATAGCTCATTTTCTAAACAATCCCAGCACCAGTTTAATTCATTGTCAGTAACTCTTTCTAGCGCAGCGAAGTGCCATGATTGCAATCCTCAAAGCCCACACTGGGAGCACAATGAACCAGTGTGATTAGAGTTTCTTGTTGAATGGAGAAAAAATGAAGGGTTAATAGCACTTTGCACTTTGCCTTCAAGTTTCTGACAACTCTTGAGGACACCCCGAAACTAAATTATCATTTCCAGATACTCAAAATACCATTTGCAAAAGCCTTGAGATTTTGCCACACTGTGGATTTTCTTTGATGTTCTTCATCTTCAGTAGGCACTTTGTGCCACTTCCTACATTGAGTTTAACATAAGCACTTTTCAGAATATACAGACCACACATCAGTAAATGATGCGGTACAAGTTTGTATACAATATATATAAATAATATTTACTGGAGATTCCTAGCAAAGAACAAAATAACATAGCAAAGGCTTATGCAAGGTATGTGCGTGTGCGTGTGCATGTGCACGCATACACATCAGACAGATGTCAGCCAACCTTGAGGCCATAAATTTGGATTTCTATTGTAACCCAACAGTTCCAAGATGGCAGATCCTTGTTTTGCAGTTCATGTGGCAGTAGAAGCACACATTGGCTTTCAATAAATTAAATTAAGACATCTGGAATTTTCTCTAATTGATTGGTGAATTTTCATTTCTTTCTTCTCTTTTTATTTTTTCATTCAACAAGATAATCATTCAAGTGAGTGCATCAATTATAAACCAAAAAATGGATGGATGCCCCCATGATTAGGAGTGCAAGATACGTATAAGTATGAAAGAATATGTTGCTGATATTTCCAAATAATACAGGATTGCTAGTTGCATTTCAATTGCATGATTTAGGAGCTGAAGATTTCAAATTCATAACAAGTCTGTTGACTTGTTTGGACAATATTCAGTTACTTGACTTTTAAGTCCTCTATCAAAAATTATGAATTACTTATCCAATCATTATGACGGGTATGGAATCCACTCAATACGAACATGATTTGATCTTGCGAGCTCTAAACAATTTTTCCAAAATCCAAATCCGTCAGTCCAAATGGGACCTCAGAATTTGAATGCCATTATAAGATACAGTTAAGGAAAAAAGAGGATTACCTTCCAGATATTTCTGTTTCAGCTGACTCATGTGGCTCAGCCTTGGGCTGCAACCCATCAACTTTTAGCTTTTCTTCATGTATAGTCCCCTGTTTTATGTTATTTTCAGAATCGGACTGCAGGTTGATTTTAGGTTCATCACTTGAGATGTTCGATTGAGTTTCAACATCTTTTGATTTACCACTCTTGCAAAACAAAAACAGATCAAGAACATTACAGGATCAGTACCATAAAAGCTGTATATATGCATATATAGGTATATGTATCATGTATATATATAACGTGTTGCATATATGTACATAAATACATGTGTGTGTACAAATAGAGCACAGAAAGCAGGCCAAAAGGTTATAATCTACTCAAGATACGCTTAATGTTTCAGAAGAAAAACAAAGTAAAATCAATCTTACAGTTTGGTGCATCACATGTCATGGAATATAACCTGATTTCTGAATGGTAAAAATGGCCTACATTCTAATGCTTACCTGCACCGAAAAGAACAGGGTTTCATCCTTTAAATTTGCCTGAATTGAAATTGAGGATCGTGGCTCTTCCTCAGATTCATAGCTTTTCGAAATCTCATCTTTCTTCACGGATCTTTTCTCTAATACAGTTGCATCCTTAGCATCGATGGATGGCATTACAGCATTGTATTTTATCTCTTGTAGGATCTTTCTAATAACATAGTAAGAGCCACCCACATCTTTCTGAGCATCCGAAGCAGTTGGGAACTTCCCTGCATTCATTTCCATGTACCTGTTGCCAGTGCCATGTAATTTTCACCAATGTCAAATACAACTTACTTGTATATGAACTTATCCACATACTTACAACATATATAAAAAACAATTGACAAAAAAATACTAATATATGGTGCAAGATTCTCACACACTCAACAATGAACAGTAAAGTTACAATGTTAAAGTTTGCTGAATGGTTATATTTAAGACATGAATAATTGTGTTCCACATCTCAGTAACTATCTTTCTTTGGACTGAGGATTTCTCGAATTGATCTTTCCATGAAAGTTTCATACCAGATTGGAGCATCTTCCAGTAAGCTAACTAAAACAAGTTCTCAAAGCGAACTAAGAAATAATGTATGGAGGACTAGATCACATATCTGAACAGAAATACTCAGTCTAGTTGCTGCTACTGTTCAGTAGTAAAGTAGCCATAGATAGTACATCACTATGGAAAATAATGCGAAATGCAAGAAAACCGAAAAAAAACATATACTTGTTAACAAAGTTTTCCACCATAGCTTTGCGTTCATCCTTTGAAACTCTTCTCCGTTCCTTTCTGGCTTCCAGTCTGTCAGATTGAGCAGAGGCAGCATTTGACTTTCCACGACATTGCATGCTTGTCTCATGCACGAGATGATTGGATGTTTCAATCAACACTGTCATGCAAAGCAATTGCAATAGTCAATTATTTGAGGTTCTTGAATTTCACATTTTTCAGAAGTTGTTAGTTTACTCAACTACATAGTCTACACTGGAAAAAAAAGGTCATACAAGAAAAGCAAAGCAATTTACCTGGACATAAACGGGCGCTTGAAGTCTCTACTTGACCTTGTTGTAACTGCAGAGGCATGCGGAATTTAGCAGGTCGAAGAACGCTCCTAATGAGTCTCATCTTGACTGCAAGAGTTAACATGAATAATTAACACTTCGACTTTAGGAAACAAAGACAAGCACATTTGACCGTAGTTCGCCATAAGTCGGCCGTAATGGCCGTTCCATAACAGGAACAGACCTAGGCGTGCCTTGTAATAGCTATTTCTCTTCCGCCACTTGATTTTACGAAGCAATTACCAACTCAAAACAACAAAACCCTTATTTGAGTCGATAGTGCAGGAACTCAGAAAGGAAAGTAGGCTCTGGTGTCATTTGATACTAGAATACGCATTCGTATAAATCCTTATAAACCCTAAATTGCACGCATAAATATGGAAAGAAAAAAAAGAACTCATATGCAGAGTAATATCGCGAATGGGGATGAAATGAGCAGAGAATTTACCTATCGAAGGTCTCTGTAGCGGTCGTCGTCTTCGGCGAGCCAAGTGCCGATGAATTTTAGGGTATAATTAGGGATCAGTTTTGAGTTTGCAGCTCTACAAAGGACAAAAATGGGCGGGTATTTTTTTTTTTTTTGGTACACTGCAAGTTTTACAATATTACTCTCGACTTTGTTCAGGGGTTTTGACCATTTGCGTAATTTTAAATTTTTAATTCCTGTCGGATATTGATAGCCCAACCCCATAACTGATGGACCACCTAAACATCCGGCCCACAGATTTTTCAAATTGTTATTCTTGAGCCTTCGTTTTTTAAAAAACTAAAGCAATAAATATATTTTATAAATTACTGAAAAATATTAAATATGAAACAGTGTGCTTGAATTTTAAAATTACTAAATAAGATTCTTTTAGGTGTCTTTTTTCAATTTTGTGAACAACGTTATTATCAGTATTGGAGGTTTATGAGCATCCAGAATGCTAGGCGTACAACAAAGACTCCTTGCTCCCCCCTGCTTGAATAGTTGTATATGAGTCGGTATATAATTTACCTTTTTTTGGGGGAGAAAAAATAATATTATTTCGAACCAATATACGCCGTTGCAACAGCTTTACCAAAACAAAATTCAACACACACATTTCAATCATGAGAATTTATTTTTAAAAATTAACTAAAATCAAATCATTTCTAAAATATATACTCCCTCTCTAACTAATTAAAGCGACACCATCAGTTTTGGTCCGAGTAGCCACATCTCTCACTGTGCTTGTAAACACCAAACACTACTGTACTGATCTACATACATGTACAGGAAAACACCACTCATCTAGTTCCCTATTGATCTACAAGACAAACATGTCAAGATAGAATAAATTTACATTACAATCCTAAACGCGTATTCAATTCATCAAACGGATTCAACAACGTTCACCACGGGCACGTCTGCGTCCTCCTCAGGCACCGTCTCTTGTTCCCGTTTTGCTGGTTCATCATCTCGAGAACCTGCCAGCATCCAAATTGGGTTATGTAAATATATATGTGAGAACAATAGACACGAATTCCCTTACAAATTGTGCTCCCCCATGCCAAAAAGAATGTCTGTCGTGTAGATAAGCATTCATTTTGTCCTAGTTTGAAACACACATATTTCATCCAGTATATACCCATGCTTACTTTCTTTAAGCCTAAACCTCAGAAGAGTATCGTTTCATGGAAAATAGATGGTGAGAAATAGTAGTAGTATTGACGAACCATAACCATGAGCTTCAAAGATAATACGCAAATTTCAAATGAAAGTAGATGGGTGATATTGCCATCTTGAACCAGTCAAGAAAATATCATATAGCTATATACTAGTTAACAATGGTAAAGACTGATCATAATTAGTATCCAAGAGAGAGCGAGAGAGCAAACACTGGTTAGATCAGAACCCAAAATAAAATCTAGTAAGCCCAAAAGAACAGCAAAGACGATCAATGACATAGTTATTGCAGTGCTTCATCAAATTAAGGTCGAACACAATTAGATATGTTTTCGGTATTGGAGAAGCTGAGGATGCTAGAAACTGACAGCGTAACAATTCTTTCCAAGGGCGGTAAACAAGTAAATCATACCCGATTCTTCTGCATTTCCATCATTTCATCCTACAGAGTCCACAAGGCACAAAGTGTCAAAAAATAATAATAATAAGAAGAAGAAGAAAAGAAAAATTATGTATATATACATATATATAAGCAATAAGAAGCAAGGAGAATACAAATAGCATGTAATCATCTACCTGTTTCTTCTGCAATTCCTCATTCTCCTCCTTTAGTTTTGCCACTTCTTCTTCCAACTCCATAGTGTATGCCTGCAAAGATCCAAGAAATGGAACTAGTAGTGAAAGTTAAATGTGCCATGAACACAAAAATAAATAACAGCATATTATATAGGGACTTCTTAACTGGAGCTCAAAATCATTTTGTTTGTCATTACAAGTATAATTCAACAAATTTCTATTGTTTCTTAGAGCACACACTACATTACCTCGTCACAAATGAGACCTTTAAGCTTCTCATGAAGTGTAACGGGTCATAATCTTTCATCTCTTGTCACGCTAGACCGCTATCACATTATCATTAGGCTGCATAAGATATCCAATTGCTTTATTGTAATGTTTGTGGGATCCAACACATCCATGGATGATAAAAGCAGAATGTATTGATCACACAATTCACAAAGTGAAAATAAGTTGGTGGTGGTTGTTTACTAATTTGTTATTCTCTCTAAAGTCATCAATTCTCTGCCTATATTCTTCTACTGGCAACAACATAGTACCGGACAAACAAGAAGAAGATAAAGGTGGTTGTTTTCTTTAACCATCTTTTTAACATTAAAGTCTTAACTTCCCGTAGTTTCGGAAAGAAATTACTGAACAAATTTTGGATGACTTACAAGGGGGTTGAAAATTAAGATTATCCTAAAAGGGAAATATAATTGCCAGGAAAAGATCAAGAGATTTGAATGGACATAGCTATTGTCTGTAAATTCAAACAGCAACAAAAAAAAAAGTTACGTCGGGAGATACATCATTAGTAGCACACTCTTTTAATCCATTTATAAGTGGCATCCAATCTTGAAACTTAAACAAGACGTACGACATAAACAAGCATGTATGTATAATCCAGGAGAGCACATGTTGCCTATCCAAAAGCATCGAGCTAATACACGAACATCATGTTTTAACATCTTTACCTGCTTACGAGCCCGTGATCTGGCAGCTGACTCTCTGTTCTTAATCATCCTCCTTTGTCTTCTTTCAACTACTTTCTCAATAGCCGCATTTTTCCTACCCCGTAAACCACCATTAAACACATAGGGGACCGGTGAAACTGAAGATATATCTCCATTACTCTTTGAGAGTCCATTTGATGAAACTGCTGGAGACCCTGCTGCAACAGTAACGCCATTAGCTCCTAAATCAACCATCCCTCGTCCCCCACCCTGTGCCTGCAGTGTTGCATTTCGAACCACAGTAGTATTCATAGCTGGATCAGAAATCCCAACGATCCCACCCCGAATCCCCGGACTAGCCAACTGACCGCTACTGGGAATTCCCATAGGAGTTCCATATGCTGACGTGGGCTGTTTAGGAAGGAGCTGTTGCTGTTGTGGTGGCTTGGCCGGCTGCACTGGCTGCGGCTGATTCCCTAGTTGCTGCGCTGCAGATATAGGCCCAGCAACATTCATCGGGACATTACCAGAATGCAAACCAATCTGAGTACCACTTTCCGAAATCCTACCACCCATCAATCCTGCAGTCCCTCTGGCCTGCGGCTGGTATCCAAATCCCAATCCCGAACTATTACTGGGCTGCAGCAAATCACCAAAAAAACCAACATTTTCAGGCTTAGCAGCCAATTGAGTGTCTTCCCTCACAACCCCAGCTCTCACCAAGAACTCTTCAAGTGTAATCTCCCCTAGAGTATGTTGCCTCTTTGGCATACCAAAAGCACTGACCCCACCAGTTGAATCCTTCCCCCCACCATACTCTCTCGACATATCCTGCCAAACCTCATCAACCGTCTTGTGGCTCAGTGTCCTAGGAAGAGTCAATGATCCCTGCCTCTGCAATGAGCTACTCCCCTCTTGGACACCACCAGTGGCTGATCCAAGGTTCTGATTTTCCTCAGTGCTCCATATATTCTTTAGCAACTCATCCATGTTCATCGACCCGAAATCCTTCCCGCCTCCTCCCACCGCATTTTGGAACTCGTCAAAAGTCAACGTATACACTGAAGACTGCCTCGTCAAAGGCGGCCTTCCACCACCACCCACCTCGTCTGGTGGATCCGATCCCATATTCTTGAATTTTAAATTACTCCCCATTTTAGTCGAACTCTCCTTAGGTAGGTGTAAAGCACGTCCAGACCCCTCTTGTTTCTACACAATCATCACCATAAGTTGAATCAATAGTGAATCAATTGTTCTTTAGACGTCACTCTCTCTATATACATGCACCTTCAAAGGCGTGTTAGCTAACGCAGGGAATACAAAATATTATCAGACTTTTAAGCCGCATCTAGTTTCAAACCATAGAGGCCCAAATTAAATTAATATGCTCACATTCAGTTTACAAGCAATATTTTCACTTTTCAGTATTTTACACAATCTCACAAACATGTCCTTTGATTCCCCCAAATAAGCCCACCAAAACTTCAACCCACACGAGCAAAAAAAAAAAAAAACACTGAAAGCAGAATTAGAAAGCAAATTCAGACAAGAAGGAGCCCAAAAAACAATATCAAGAATTCAAGATACTATGCACAAGTGCTCATCATGGCAAAGAAGTCTCAACTCTTAGCAGATACGAACCAAGCGAAAGTTTAGGAACAAATACAAATTTTCCTTTAACCCAAAAATGTAAAAATAAAAATAATAATAATAATTACCTGATTTGTAGACCGTTTTCAGTTGGGGCTGCTGGAAATCTTACAGTGATTTTGCCCTTTCGTGAAACGGAACTGGAATGGTAAGGCATACGCATATCTATATACTGTAAAAGGAAGGTGGGGCCCAGTTGGGTAACGCGTGGGCGAATTATTATGAAGTAGCAGAGTTTGGTGGGACACTGAGCCAATGGTGACAAGCTAAGTGGCTCCAATCTGGACCACACACGTACTAGGTATCAAACGGTGCGATGAGGATCAGGAGATACTTTTGTTGTTTATGGGGACTACTAGAGTGGTCTACTGACGTGGCGGCATGAGCGGTAAAACGAAAAAGAAAATATCCTGATTCTTGGAAACGCCTATATAAAATAAATTAGATTCTGTTGATTGGGTAATTTTTATTCCACAAACAAAAGAGGGGTAATATTAGTTAAATTTTTGTTTCTTTTTTTGCCCCCTCAAAAAAATCAAGTACATCATGTTGATTATGATAACTTGAAAAACCAATTTCTTACTCGACAAAACCTCGAAAAACTTGAAGTATTTAGCATTGCAATTAAAAAATATTCAATAGGTTGACAAAGAGTCCATAAAAATCATAGTTTGTCAAACATTATTATGATTAGAAACAAATTTTGAATATTAATATTTGCATCTGCGCATTAGTTTACTTTGATAAATTTAGAAATCTTAATGGTTTAAATATTTTTTTATTAATAATAAAAAAGAGCATCAACCCCGAAAACAAAGAATATAATAAATAAAGAGATAATGGACCAGCAAAGGCATAGCACCTACACAAATTCAAGTTTTGACTTTGGTAAAAAAATTGGGGGAAAAGAAAAATGGCCGTTGACGTCACGAAGAGCAATATCTATAAAAATGGCTACAGTATCCTCTTAAATATCCAACATTTGGCATCGTCTGGGTAAGGGTCGGTGCTTGTTTTTCTTTCCAATACGTTGCATCCTAAATTCCTAATAATTATGCTGTCAATGACAAGCAAGAAAGCCAAAAATTAATATGGCCATATCAAATAAGATATTATCGCTTGCACATATACAAGTCATAAGTTCTAATACATTCATTTTGAATTTTATTAAAAATATAAAATTTGTCAATTATTTAAAATATTATGAATTGACAATAATTATTCTATATATCTAATTTAACGAGAAATAAAACTTAATTCACTAATATATTAATGTGACCGTAGCGATTAAGCTGAGCTTCGTCCAACGAGCTCTAGTAAAAAAATATTTCGTAGCAGTTAAGTTGCTTTAATTGAGAAGGAACATCAAATCTCTCCACCTAACTTTTATTCATTAACACACACACACACACACACACACACAAACAAAACAACTCCCATTTATGCCCGTGAACATCAAGAAACGTGCAAGCCTAATCAATGCTTCTACAATGTATTGACATGATTATAAGAGGGAAAAGTGCGCGAGTAAAGACAAAGAGACAACCGACTTATGCTTCAGCAAAATGATCATAATAACTAAGATTGGGTTTCATCTAGAAGAACTATAAGATTGACTATAATAAGAGTAATACAATAGTCCTCCATTTGGCATACTTGTGGTGGCAAACAAACAAGACACTTGGACTCAGACCAGTGCATGGAGCGTCTTTGTCCAAGCTAGAAGTATAAACAGCTACAAAAGTTAAAATCAACATCAAGAATCAATAAAATTTCTAGTTAAAATCCTGCATCTACAACCTTGCCCATAAAGGGGTGGAAAAAAAATGGTACTATTATATTTCAAATCTCAATCCCACCACATCATGGTGCAAAATCTCACATGCCTCTGGATAGTTGACAGCAAACCAAAAACATGCCAATGTTGTTTACTTTTAGGTTTTAGCAGTGGAGCACCACGGTCAGAATAACTGGCGCGGGATGTGTTCACAGATTGGCCAGCGTCTGGGGGTAGAAAGTTAATTCAGTTTTGGTTTATCAGCACATCAATGTTAATCATCAGTTCCAAAATTGTAAAAGGGAAGAGAGAGAGAGATGCGATGAGGAGTACCGGGGCAAATATTGATGGTTTAATGCTAAAAAGATCAAAACACCCCTATTGTACAAGGATCGGGACAAACAATAGGAGATCCAAGAAATTCTACATAGGCTGTAGTAAGACTTGATCAGTGGCCCGAATGTCCAACCCATAAGGAATAGCCACTGCCACGGGATAGCAATGCAAATGTTTGTTATACACAAGGTAACATCTTCTTTTACATTCACCAATACCAATATACGTAAGGACATGAGATATGACAAATTTTTGCATTGTACTCTCAAGAAAAATAACCAATACTATAGCATAGATCAGAGAGCTACCTTAGGTTACAGCATGACAGAAAACTTGCATATTTTAGCAAAATAATTGAATGCTAATGTTTAATACAACAATCAACAATTCCGCTAGGCAATCATATACCAAGCTAAGCTCTCCTCAAATGTATATTTCACTAATCCTAAAACGACACGCTTTAAAAATTAGGACACACACTAAGTAATACAGAACCAAAACACAAAAAATTCTTGGCACCAAATGCATAAGATAGCAGAATGGTGCAAAAAATTTACCTTCACTCAGCTACGTCTACGCCTCCTAAAGTGCCTGAGAATAAAGCTGTCAGCATACAGAGGATAATTTTTTCTTATCAATCCCTTTATGCATTTCCAGTAAGAGAAGTCAACCAGCTCTCCATCTTTGCGGACTATGAATAAACATCTTGAGGTTTCGAAATTAGGATGGTAACCGATCTGTCAAATAGAAACAAAAGAACTTCGGCCATCAGCTACTGAACTGAACCATTAAAAATGCACACATGTATATACTGAACTTCAGCATGGTTATGTGATTCAAGAAGCTTTATTTAATAAAGTGCCTGAACTCAAGAGAGGGAGGAGGAGGGGGACACACACACACACACACAGAGAAGAAGAAGACAAAAGCAGGCAAGTTTTGCAGAGAAACTAAGGAAAATGGTTTATTTATGGAAGTGACAGGTTTCCATTTTATGTTGCTTTGCCAGAAGTTACTTTCCACAGAGGACTTTCAGCAATAGACTGAACCTTATGGCATATTAACACAAAAACTTCTGTAATCCAATAGGATTAATTAGCATACTCCTTTCTCCTTCCTCCCACAAAACAAAAGACCACAGTTTTACTAAACACAAACAGGAGAACTTGGAGCTTCTTAGAGCTTTTGGATGTCGAACTAAATCTGAATCATCTCATAATTTTTTCCTGCAGAAAAATTTTGATTTGAATCTGTATTTATAGAATTCCAGATCAGGGGAAATAATAAATCTAGGACTTGCCTGAAGCAATTCCAAAAAAAAAAAGGAGGAAAGGAGAGATCAGAACTCTCTGATATTCTGAGTACTTCATGCATGCATGCAACCTTACATGTACACACACACACACAACCAACCAAAGGAAAAAGAAACAATTATAATAATGGAAAAGAAAATTGGAGGTATTCATGTATATAGCATTGGGAGGTTCTTTCCCTGCTTTTGAAGCATTCCCGTTTTTGTTCATCTACACGCTGAGACTAAGAAACCGTACTTCTTGCTTCTCTATATTAAAAGGGAGAATATTACAGCTGACTTTTCACAAGTATAAGGTGAAGCCTACATGAAAAGGCTAACAATGGGCAAATAGTCACACATATTACTCGTAAGGGGCTTATGATTGTTCAACTAGAAAGAGTTCTATAATTGTCTCGGCAAATGCTTCACAGTTCTTGCCGTGTAGCCAAGCAATCATTAAAGGATTGTGTTACTTATTCTATGAATTCTGGCATCCCAGGAACATGCTTATATCTAATCCCTCCATTATCTTAAATCACATTTAGCATATCATAGAACAACATAATATTGCAAACTAGAAATACTGAAGAATATTAGAGCAACAAATTTAGTCACATAAATAAGGTTTGTGGTGAATTTGTGGATGTTTTCCCGCATCTGTTAAATTGTACTTGTATAGTCATCGGCACAAAAGCAATCTAGAAGTGCTCTGCACCCCCTAGTTCATAAAACTTTCAGCTGTGAAGTTCTTGCTCTAATCATGCTTAGTGAAGCTATTTTACAGGTGATTAGAGAGAGCACTAATACCACTCACCCACCCACCCCAAAAAAATAAATAAATAAATAAATATTTCCTTGGTGAAATAAAATACTTGAGTAGAAACATTTGAACCACAGAATATAAGCCAATACAAAACTTGGGATTGCCTGGGTGAGCAGAGGAGATACCGTTATGTAATCAACTCCACATCCAATCTTCTTCTCAGACTCTGGATGATATGGCAGCAACCTCTCCAGAATAGTTCTCTCGTGTTCAGGACTCAATCTATCACCACTTTTATATCTGCGGACGAAAATGGACAAAATAGTACTAGTCAAAATAAAGGGTGTAAACTTAGATGACATATATTCTTTGATATCCATACAAAGGGCCAGATTCAGACTCTGCATCCTTCCAAAATCACAGCACTCGGCCACCTCATTCCATGTTGATGAATGAAAACAAGACCCAAACTTTGCCCAAAATTGTATAGACTGCATGATTCACGCACTGAAACAATGAATCAATCTTGCAAGCTTGAAAAAGACTGGCGGAGATGATATAATCACAGGAATTCCTAGATTTACGAATACGTTTACATATTAGTTTTCAGTAAGCATGTCATTCAAAACCCCAATTTTAATCCTTAGGGAGACCCAGCACAAATGTTCACATATTAGCAAGCATTGACATCCAGAATGTTCAAAGCATCATGTTTGATATCCCAAACACATCTTCTGAACAACAATTTCCTAATTTTGAACAGGTACACCCCCTGCTCCTCTAAAGTTCACTCGTTCATCGCATTAGAAAGACAATAACTAGTTCTGCATTGTCTTAACCATAAACTATAAGCAACTAATCACAGCACCCAAGAACTATGCTAGAGTAACTCATGAACAAATTACACAAGTTTGCCCAATCAAGCACAAAATTTAACGAATTAAAATAAGGAGCTCACTTTCCAGAGTGAAGAATCATTTTAACATAACCCACAAGGGGCACAGTGTCCTCCAAAATCTGATCCTCCCAATCCACCCACGTGTCACCACTTCCACCCTTCTTCTCACTCTCATCATCCTCCGAATATTCCTTAGTGGACTCCTCATCGTCGTCGGCGGAGGGCGCCGACGCCACCGGCTTCCTCAACAAATCCGCCCCGTACGACGCCGTCTCCTGACTGTTGCGAACCGGCCCGGCGGCGGCGCCATCCGACCCAGTCTTTATTGCCCACAATTGGGCTTTGCACAAAGGAAAAGACAAAGAAAATGGGCACAAAATTAGGTTCTTTGAGATGGGTTTCCTGTGGAAGGAACGAAAAATAGGTGAATCAGAAACAGAAATTGAAGCCATTTTGAGCGACAATATCGTATAACTCAATCCTGGTGTTTTTATACTTCAAAATCACTATTAGCGATCATTTTCTTGATCGGTTTTTGTGAACAGGGCGACAGTCGAATTTTCTTCTTCTTCTCTAACGTGTAGGAGGAGAAGATAAACCTCAAAACTGTACAAGTGACTAAGCGAGCAATGGGAGGCTTTGTTTGGCGGGGTGGATTCTGGATAAACGGGTAATGGGTGTGGGTTAGATAACCGACCCGACATCCAACAAACGAATTTACCCGACATCCCACATTCACACAGCCTACTAGAGGGTTTTTTTTTCCCGTCAGTTTCTTTAAAAGAAAAACAGATAGTTTAATACATTTCAGTTGATTACATCAATACTTACTAATTGCCAAATACTATAATTATTGTCCCAATTTCACTCAACTTATTAGAGCTTTTTTTTAAAAAAAAAAAAGAAAAACATAATTGTCTATTACATTACATTTCAATTGATTACACTAATATTCTCAAATTAAGAACATACCATTTATCCATCATTGCTAATTGCCAAAATTTAAATAACTACTAAACATTTTTACTAGTTGTCAAACACTAAAAATTACTATACAATAGAGATAATGTGCTATTCATTAGTAAACTAATACCAACATTCGTGGAATTCACATAATTCTAACCATTGATCCCTAGATTAGATGCATCTGTCATCATATTATTAAGATGAAAGCCTAATCAACACATAATTATTTCTTAAATTTAAAATAATTCAACATATAGAATACTATCGTAATAATATTCAGTGGTGGAGTCAAGGTCTTGGGGTCAAGCGGTGCACCCATCGGACCATCAATCATGGCTAACTACACTGTTACGACATATGGAATATCAATAATATAAATATTAAATAAATAAATATATATATATATGTATGCACACACATCATAAATTCCATCAATTTTCAACTAATTGTTCGCTATCTTTATTGTAAAAGATGCTCTCTCCACAATCACCTTTTTTTTTTTGATACAAGCATCTCGGGATACCCTATAGATATCAGTCGGAAAACACTCCCACTTACACACTCACTCAAAGGGGAAGGGGTAGAGGACAAGAGAGTTCGAATTCAAGACCTCTCTAATACCACTTTCGAATCCACACCACTTGACTCTGAGTCCAGTGGCCACAATCACTATTGACAACAATTAAAACTAATCCCAACTCAAAAAGCAAATTAACTAATGAACAAATAATATTCTTTTTTGGTGTCAACTAACTTTTGGGCAATTTTTTCAATTTTTTTTAAATTTGAAAAGTCATTGATACTAATCAGCATATCAATAATAATCGTGTCCAATAGATTACCAATAACATCAAATTAGTGGAAGAAAAATCGCAAGAGCAAAATTATGCAAATTGAATCAATAGTTTACTTGTCAAATGCTAAAAACTCACCAACTTTATCTTAATAAACTCCAACACTCTTAATTGACTTGCGGTAAATTAAAATTTAAAAATCAAACTTAATCAATGCACTCTAATCCTGTGAATTTTCGTCTGTTATAAGAATAGATGGAGCTGAGATGGCTGCTATGAAAAATATGAAATGAAAAGGCACATTTGCCTTTTGTGATTGTTTCTTTATGTTGTGGAGTACATTTAGGGCTCGTTTGGATGGGTTTAAAAAAAAAATGCTTCTCGAATGGTGCTTTTGTGGTAGAACTTTTTTTTTAAGTCAAACAGTTTTGCGTTTAGATACAGAAGTTAAAAGTGTTTTTATTTGAAGCTAGTGCGAGGTAGCTTCTAAAAAAAAGTCCTTTTTGGCTTTTTTTCTAGCTTCTGTTTTTTTTAAAAAGCCAATCCAAACACAATTTACTTTGTCTGAAGTATTTTTTTTCAAAAAATAAGTGCTCTTTATCTGAAAAAAAATCCATCCAAATAGGCTCTTAATATCCTAGTGGGGACTTGTAAAAGAAAATAAAATGAGCCTAAAGTATTTCTTACTTTTAAACGAATTTGCCTTTTTTTTTTATTTGGATTTATTAATTATCTATACCATATATAAAGTGTGGGATCCTTAAATAGTCTCTATAATTATGTTTAATAAAATAACTCTCAAATCATGTTAAATGTAAAATGACAAGTTGTTCATTTTCTTGATAACAATTATCAATTCCAATAAGAATATTATTGTCTACAAAAAATATTAAATTTTTGGAAAAATAATAAAATTGGAGTTCCACTATAATTTTTTACTTATATAAGCAAATCACGGTGTATCAGTGACAGGAATGCCCTACTTATTAGTCGGACCCAAACTTTAAGGGTAGTATGTGTAATTTTCCATATCTAAAAGAGTGTATCTATAATTTGATTAAACCTTATGGGATTTAAATATAATTTTCCCTTCAATCTATTGATGCTATTTTTTTTAATAGTAACCCGCATTCTCTTGAAATTGGGGGTAGCTACCATGGAAAATTCTATCCGTAGGTATAGTTTACAAGTGACTAATATCAGTCACTTTTAATTTTTAATAGTTAGATATGTCTTATTTAATTTAAGTCATTAGTTTGTATATGACATACAACTTATTGTACATGTAAAGTGGAAGGAATACATATTAATACTATATAAGTTAGCAAGAGATTTTATTGTGCAACAATTATTATAGTAGACCATGTATAGGCCCACTAAACACTAATCAATTAAAAATTTATTTTTAACTTTGAAAAGGGTAGCTCAAAATTTATTGCCGTTGGGTCCATTAGATATTATTATTACTCATTCTTTTTAATCTGTTAAAAAATTACAATTTTATTTTTTATTTAAAAAATTGCCATGGTACTCATTATTTTTTTTATTTTTTAATACCATAATACCATTATTTTTTAATTATAAGTACCATGGTACTCCTTATAATTTTTTATTTTTTAATTTAAAAATATGTGCATTAACAAGGATAACTAATTGAAAAGCATAATACATAAATTAAAATACTAAATAAATGCCAAAATAAATAGTATTTATAATTAAAAATTAGAACATATGTTAATACTTGATAAAAAAATGTTTAAATTTAAAATTTAACATATTTTCAAAGAATGTATAACATTCATCACGAATTATTTTAAATATATACATAGAATATAAACATTTGTACTTTAAGGAAAACCAGAATTTGTAAAATATGAACATCGTTATGAAGTAAACTATTCGTACTATCTGTAAATTTACTATAAAATGATTGATCTGCAATGATATTAAATAATTTATTTTTAAAAGTGACTTGAATATATAAAATACATAGAAAGGATACAACAAGCACTCGTTGGGAAAAAAATATGTTTTGATTATCAGTGAAGATAAGCTAATATGAAATATAATAATAATAATAATAATAATAATAACTGGGAAGAATGAATATGTACTTTTAACAAATATGGATCAAGATGGAGTAACACATTCAAATTTATATTCTCCTCGCAAAATGTAACCAAATATGAAATTAATTTATTGGTCTCACTAACTATAATTATATAATCTATATAATGAAAAATAATTTAACAATGATAACTATATATTAGCAATAATTAAATGGAAGATAACTATAGTAACAATAATGATCCTAAGACCAATAATTGGATGGTGGTGGTGGTGGTAGTAGTAGTGGCAGTAGTGGTTATTGTTGTAATAATAATAATAACAACAATAATAATAATATTAACAACAACAACAACAACAACAACAACAATAATAATAATATGGTTGTAATCAACATAGATTTAACTAGATGATGTAATACAACATTTATTTATGGAAAAGTATGTGCTCCTTAAGGAAGTTAGCCAAATATGAGAATCATTTATTGATTTGAATAATCATGATTAATAGGTATAATCAAATATGATGTTAATTATATTAACTATGACAATTATAACATTATTAATGATTTGATGGTACAAATTTAAAATTTGATGAACAATAATCATACTCTTAATATGAAATATCTAGTAATCATATTATACATTTTTCATATAACAATTGATGAATACTACACTATTTTTATTGAAAAATAATTGACGTATTTAACATAAACAAAATATATGTAAACAGTTTGTTTGATTTTAGCTTTTGTCCTATAATTTTTATTTTATTTGTACATCTATGAATTCATATAATATTTTTCCTACTGGCAAACTAATGTCTTTAATTGTAACTTGGCATATATATACTCATATGATTGAATGCTAAATATTATTTGCCTCTTATAACAACAACAACAACAATAATAATAATAATAATTTTAGTTAAGTTCATTCATGAGAACACTGAAAATAGAATATTATTATTATTATTATTATTTATAAGCGATGAAAAAAAAATATGACGAAACTTTTATTTAATTAAAGTTAAATATTTAAATTGTATTAGAACTCATTTATTTTAAGAACTCTTAATAATTAAGGGATTTCTTTTTTGTAAGGTTAATCATGAAGGGAATGATTTGAGAGAGAGATTAATTAAGAAATGTTGGGGGGGGGGTGGCGAGGTGTGGGGGGGGGGGGGGAGAGAGAGTGAGTTTTGACCCCTTTAGCGGGTTATTGAAATATTAAAAAAATCTTCAACTTATTGACATATAATTAAGGTTAGTCACCTACAACTGTGACTAATTAGAGAATTCTCCAATTACGATAACCTTTGAGAGAAAAAAGAAAAAGAAAGTAACTTGCAATATTTTAGAATCAATTTTGTCTTTTGTTTGCTATTTTTGACACAGGTTTCATTTCCAATTGAATTCTCATTATTTGAGCAATTGTTGATTCTTACATAATCAAATACTTTTTCTTACCCAAGATTTGTATTTTAATTAATTCAAATCATCTAATCAATACAAAATATGTTAATGGTCTAAACTATTTTATATGATTTGAAAAACACCAATTTTGAAAAATATAATTTTTAAAAAGTATAAATATACTCAATATTACACATTAAATGTCTTCTATTTTTAATTTTGCGTACGCCTTGAGTGTGTGCCGACCATTAGTTTTTATTATTGGACTTATTTGATTTTGTCTTACGGATTGTGTTGTCAAGAAATTGTGTTATTATTATCATTATTATTATTATTATTATTAATAAATAAATAAAAGTGCAAAAGTCAAGCTGATGCACCAAAAGATAATCACGAGAGTTACTCAAATTTAATGATACATGTACATATGTGATAATTTTGAAGTCATGATGTGCACGTATACCTCCTAAACTATATGTAGCTCCGGTATTAATAATATAAGTTTGATAATATAATAAAGAAAAATAAAGTTTTATTAGATAACTCTCATCTATGTATAAGATGAAGAGGAAGGCTATTATATACATACACAATCAAAAAAGTATAAAGAAAAGTTCTAACACATTTATGATTTCATAAAAATTTGCTCCTATAGTATGTTGAACTATAATCAATCCATCAAATTTGTTTTCCAAAAGACATAATCAACATATGAAATTTATGTTGACAAATCCCTTTAATTTTGATGGATTTTCTTTTTATTTCAAAATGTTTAAGCCCTTTAATATGTGAACAAATAAGTCTGTTAATATAACAAATATCACTCCACGTATTATTTTATTGCCGCCGGTCAATGTCTTACGAAACCAATTCTCAACATTTGACAAAGATTAAGCTACAGTATACGTCGCAATAAAATTAACTAAATCTTTTTGACAATACACGTCCACTTTGTTTTTCCATTTATTTTAACGAAATAAAAAATGAATAGTCATAGTTTTTTTTTTTCCCTTTTGATTAATGAATAGTCTTAGTTACTTGTATGACTTGGTCTTGGTCGCATATTTTTTGCAAAAAGCTATTCAATTTTGCTTTAAAATATAATTTATCATATGATAGAGCATATGATATATGCTGCATAATTGGAACAAGCATCATAATTTAATTTTTTTTGACAAAACCAACGAATTTATTAATCAAGAAGGATAATCCGAAACAACAAAGGGCAAAGCACAAGAAGGAGTATACATGGTGCCTTCAACGGACGGAACCGCATTCCTGGCTAATATATGCGCAACTTGATTACCAAGTCTACACACATGTGAGATATAAGCAACATCACACTCTCTCAACGCCTCCCAAATGTCACACCAAGTACTACCTAGCCATGAGGAGTCCGAACAAGATTGTTTCATCTTATTTATGACTGAGGCACCATCACCTTCAAACGAACATCTAGACCAGCCATATCTGTGAGCCAAGCTCTGCGTCCCAAGCTACCAACGCTTCTGCAAGCTCTGCATCTTGAATCTCCTGCAATCTATTCAATTTTTTAAGTAGGCTTAAAAGCTAAATTTTAGACCCGTTAAAGCTAGCACAATTGTTGAAATTCTTTTAGATTGTGTTTGAATTTATAAATTCGACATTAAAAGTTTTATTGAACTTATACGTATAATGCAATATCATAACACATTATACATACTTTAACTCATATTTTTATCTATTTTTGGAGTGATTGTGATGGACTCAAATTTCACATAATATGCAAGTTTTTTGAATTCTTCCTCCAAATCCTCCAGTCCAATTGCCACTATTCTTTCGCATGAAACAACATTACCTCTCATTTTTGGACAAAAGATCCTAAATTCAAACTTATTCTCTCCGTTTATCAAAAAAAAAAAAAAAAAATTTATTCTCCTCCATTCGGAAAATTCTTATATGGATCGGGAGTATAGGCCCCACCCATGCATGCTGCGGTCCAGATTTAGCGGCGTGTTATATGTATTTTATAAAAAAAAAATTAATATATAGCACGTGGTTGAATCTGGACTGTAGAGAATATATATCCGGTCCAATATAGAAGAATTTCCCCTCCCATTCCCTAGTAAAAATAAAATTAAAAAAAAAATCATCAGAAACACAACCTAATTGTTCTTTGTTTCTTAAGATTTGAGGACAAAGTATCAATATTCTTTCAAAATTTATCTTTTTCTTTTGTCAAAATTTATCAACTCCAATCATAAATATGAGCTTGTTAGAAAAAAAAAACACCATGAAAAAGAAAATGAAAATCTCATGAGAATAATAGCTCATTTGGATGGACTTTTTTTAGAGAACAAACACTTATTTTAAAAAAAAAACTTTAGAACAAAAAAATTGTATTTGGATGAGCTTTTTAAAAAAAATATAAACCAAAAAAAAAGTTGTTTTTTTTTAAACTATTACAGAGTAGTTTCAAATAAAAACACATTTTAAAGTATTTTTAAAATTTAATTACTATATTCAAATATAAAATTATTTAATTTTTTTAAAAAAATTCTATTATAAAAAATACTATTTAAAAAATAATGTTTAAACCCATGAAAATCCCCTAAAACTGTCTTATCACGCTGAAAAGAAAAAGTGCTAAATATCCCTAACTTGCTCTTCAGGGTTCGTTCCAGAGCTGCCAAGCAGGGTGGTGGGTTTATGACGCTTATGGTATATTCTTATGTACAATTAAAACAAAACCACGGTGATTTATTATGGCCACACACATAAATACTAATTTATTTGGGCAGGCCACATGATTGTCGCATTATTAACAATGAAAGGTACAAGAACCTGCCCGGCAACTTATTGCTAACAACTTTGAAACATTACAATGAATCTAACGCTAAAAAGATATTCTTTCGGATAGTTACATTAAAGAAAAGTAAAAATTATTATGTCGGAAGAACACATTTTCTACCGTGATAATAGATTGTTGACAAGGTTAGATCTCACCGATAAAGTAAAAGATCCATAAATTTTAGGTTGTGAATTCGAATTTTGTTATGTTTGATTTCATTGTTTAAGAGACCTCGTTAATTGGACTTGTACTACCTTATATGGGCATTTTTTTATTTGTAATATGATACTATTGTATTTAAAGTTGGTAAATAGCATTGAGGTATGTGTAGTAGTTAGATATTAAAGTTTGGCTTGTAATATTTGTGTTGTGCAACTTAAAAGTTACTAACTCTAAATCTAAATACATTTGGTAATGACCATGTACGTGTTATGAATTGTCTAGAACGCCCCCCCCCCCCCCCCCCCCCCCCCCCCTATTTTGATAATTATAATTTTATTTTCTCACTGCAGTCATGGCATTGTGCAGGTATGATGAGGTAAATTAGCATAAAAACACTTATGCTATATTTAGAACATGAATTATGTTGAGGAAAATATGAATGATTAAAAATAAAAATGAAGAGTACTATCATTTGAAGTAAAAAAAAGAAAATCATTCCTATTTTTCTTACCAAAATTCAAAAACCAAACGGAATGATTAAAAATGAAAACAAAAAGTATTATCATTTGAAGCCAAAAAAAAAAAAAAATCCTTCATATTTTTCTTACCAAAATTTAAGAACCAAACGGAGAGTTAATCCCGTGTCCCACCAACCCAATCTTACCCCAAAACGTGATATTGTGTGAAGTAAGGGAGGCCACATAGTTTAGCACATCAAAAATGCCCTATAAGATTGTTTGATTGGAGCTGGCTTGCATTTTGGTCCCATGTTGAATCGAAATGCAATTTGGATTTGGAATACCCAAGATAGGGGTACAAGAAATTTTTTTGAGGGATATTATTGAGGTATTTCAATTTTGGATTTTACTATACAATCATGTAAAATATGTATGGCATATATTTTATTTGAATGTATATGTATATAATATCACACAAATATTATGTAATTCCTAAAATGTAGGTCCTATATAGTGAAAGAATTAAACATCTTATGAGTGTAACTCCCAATCAAACATGTCATTTGCATAGAAGTTTGTTTCTACTATATTAGTAATGGATTGATTGTAATAAATTGATTTTTCATGAGAAAAAAATATTATAATAAGAAAATTCCTCAAAATTTGACGGTGTCTAAATGAGAGAATCAGACAAGAAATAATTCACTGAATTATTAAAAAAAAAAGGAGTAAATATTTACTGTCCTCGCCGACACAATCCCAATTACCATCTCTTTATTTCGTTTCTTTTTGCCATTCCAAGTTCCAACATCGTACAGAAAAAAGTTATAAAGAACCCAAAAAAGGAAAAAAAGAAAATCAAGAATCTTCAATTCCAACTACAATTCTCAGTTCTCAATAACGTTGGCTTTACTCCAACTCCAATCCCCCTGTAAACTACTACTACTATTACACCTAAAACAAAAAATAAAAAAAAAAAAAGAAAAGAAAAAAAAATTCATACACACACACACACACACAAATTACAGCTAAGTCTCGGCTTGTTCTGTCTGCCAGTTCACAACCCCATACGTAATAACTACACATTCTTGATTTCTGATCGATCCCACTTCGAAACTCCAACCTAAATACGCCCCAAAATTTCAAGACAGCTCCTTTTTGGCTTTATCATCATATTCTTCTTCTTCTTTTCCTCTACCATGTAACTGCCCAACCTTCATTCAAGAAAACATTCCAATTATTGGCCCAGTTATTTCTCTTCTTTCACTAATTGTTCTCGTGTCTGAAAGGAAAGGGGTTGTTGCAATAATAACTGGTTATTGTCTTTTTTGTATAGCATTTGATCTGAGAGAAATAAGAGCAGTGATTGTTAATGGAGGGCGGTGAAGGGAGCCCGGTGAGAATGGAGGGCCTGAAAATGAGGCCGCAGGCTGATCGGGCCTTCAGTTTAGAGCCCGATGTGGCGGTGTCGTCGCCGGTGACTCGGCAAAAAGCCGCCGCTGCGAAACAGTTCATTGAGAATCATTACAAGAATTATTTGCAGGGCTTGCAAGATCGCAAGGAGAGGTGAAAATTCTTGCTTGCTCTATTTTACTTTGTTAATGCCGGCTTTGACTTGGGGATGAGTTTATCATTTTTCTTGAAGTTTATATTGCTTGAGTTTCACTTTTAACTCTAAAAGGGACTCGATAAATGTATTTGAACTATATAATAAAAGTATAAATTTTACATTTTGAGAAGGTACACGTTTAAATCAATGTATGTGTGTAAAAGGGTTGTTTTTTAAACTTGATTTATTTATTTGTCTTGATCTTTTAGGAGGAGGACATTGCAGAGAAGGGCACAGGAGGCTCAGGTATCTAGTGAGGAGGAAGAGAGAATGTTGAGGAATTTGGAGAAAAGGGAAACTGAGTATATGAGACTGCAGAGGCATAAAGTAGGGATTGATGATTTTGAGCAGTTGACTGTTGTTGGTAAAGGAGCATTTGCCGAGGTACCTTTTTTATTTTTAATCAATCAACAAGCTTGATTTGCAGATTCATTGTTTGCAGATTGCATTTACATAATTTGCATAAGTTTTGGTCAGTCACTTTTTGTCTTGATCTAAATGATTAAGGATTCTTTTTTTATTGTAATAAAAGCTGATTTATTTTTTTTTGATGGATAAGCTGATGTTGTTATTATTACAGAGTGGATTTGTGCGTGTTCTTAAAATTATGCAAAACGTTTTCGAGGTAGTCAAATTTGAAAGGCGTAGCTAGTGTGTACTTAATGCAACTGAATACTTTTAGAAAACACTGTTGAGAAGATCTATTGTGTGGGGTAAGGTATGATAAGAACTGATTGTCATATATTATGAACAATGAGGAAAAATGAGTAATTTATCATTTGAAATTTCATAAACTTTAAAGATACTACAGACCTTTCGGCAATTTTTATGATTTAGTTGTCCTAATAATTATGGATTGTATGAATGAGTTTAAAACCAAACTTACTTCATGCTATTTGAGAATTACAAAAGCATCATTATGTGCCATGTGTTGTATATGAGACTATGATCCTTACATGACCTGATGAAGTGATGCAGGTCAGATTATGCCGCGCTAAAAATACCGGTGAAATATTTGCCATGAAGAAATTAAAAAAGTCAGAGATGCTTAGCCGAGGACAGGTGAGAAAACAGAGTTCCTGGGAGTTCATTCGAATTCTACTACTAATTCTTATGATTAAACGCAAGATTTACTTATGAATTGATTGAATTTCCTTATAGGTTGAGCATGTTCGATCAGAGAGGAATTTGCTTGTGGAGGTTGATAGTCGGTGCATAGTGAAGCTCTTCTACTCCTTTCAAGATTCCGACTTTTTATATCTTATCATGGAGTATTTACCTGGTGGCGACATAATGACTTTGCTAATGAGAGAGGATATCCTTTCCGAAGATGTGGCCCGGTTTTACGTTGCAGAGAGCATTCTTGCTATCCATTCAATCCACCAGCATAGTTATGTGCATAGGTGTGTTGCCATCATTTGATATAATTTTTTTTCTTTTGCAACCCTTTAATTATATATAGTTACACAAGCATCCCCCTGGTTTGAAAATTACACATACCTCCCTGTGACATATTTCCACTTTACTATTAGCCTCTTCTGTTGATTATTACGCTTAGTTAGATGGTGTTACAGTTTACAACTTAATAAATACTTCTCAAATTATGCTCGCAGTGCATGGATGATATTATTCAAGTTTCATAATACCTTTTCTTTTCAATTTTGATTACATGTGCCAATCAAAAGGGGGTTTTTGTAATTTGAAACTAAGAGCGAGAGCTTGTGCAATTAGACAAATTAAGTTACGGGGGAGGTTACTGTAATTAACATAATTTTTCTAATGGGAAGCACCGAACATGGAGTCAATGGATACCACATGTTTCATTGAAAATATTTTCTGCCGGTTTTTCATTTTTGCACATCTATATGAGTATATTGAGCTTATTTGTTTTTCGAAACATGAATTTACTCAAAACATATTTTCCATCTAGGGATATCAAACCGGATAATCTGATATTGGACCGAAATGGACATTTAAAGCTTTCTGATTTTGGCTTGTGTAAGCCACTGGAAAAATATTCATCTATGTTATTGGAGGATGATGATTTGACAAGTCAGGATGCTACAACTGAGGGTGAAGGGAATAATGGCACAGATACTGCTCCTTGGTTAATGGCAAAAGAACAGTTACAGCAGTGGAAACGCAACCGTCGTGCCCTTGTATGATTTTTTTATTCTGATTTTATTCTATTTAGTCATGTCAGTTTCTGTTTTCAATATTTTTTATTTGTTTGAATTAGGACATTATTTATGCAAGTACACACTCTCTTGCAGGCATACTCTACCGTTGGAACTCTTGATTATATGGCACCTGAGGTTTTATTGAAGAAAGGATATGGAATGGAGTGTGATTGGTGGTCTTTGGGGGCAATTATGTACGAGATGCTCATAGGCTATCCTCCCTTTTGTTCTGATGATCCTAGAATGACATGTCGCAAGGGTATATTCCCTGACAGTTGATTTATTCTTGTTTACTGCATAAAACTTAGATTTCACATCTCCCTTTAGACATGGAAAATTGAATTTTTATGCATTTGCTTCTCCGAAACGGTTAGTTGGAGGTCCTCTGTAACAAAATTTTGTTTGTTTCAAGATTTTTCAACTAAATTGTATCGGTAAGACCTTGTTTCGAGTGAAATATTTCTTAAATCAGACTATTATTGTGATCTTTGATGTATTCGTTAAATCTTTTTCCTCTTTCTTGTATCAGATAATAAATTGGAAAACATGCTTGAAGTTCCCGGAGGAACCAAAAATCTCTGATGAGGCAAAGGATCTGATCTGTCACTTGTTGTGTGATGTTGACAAAAGGTTGGGGACTAGAGGTGTTGAAGAAATAAAGGTCTGCGAATCGGATAACTTTCATGTTTACGGAAATGGATAAGACAAATAATCAACAATAGTTTCAAAATCTTGATCTTTTACATTTGATATCTAAGTTTATAATTACCATAATATTTGCAGTTATTTTCAATTTCAGGGACATCCGTGGTTTAGAGGCGTCAAATGGGATATGCTTTATGAAATGGAAGCTGCCTACAAACCGACTGTAAACGGAGATTTGGACACACAGAATTTTGAAAAGTTTGACGAGGTGAGTGTACTGATATATTCGCTAGGATGTTCGTAAAATGTTGTCATCATTGCGCGGTAGTTTCGAATAATTTCTCTAATGTTTGTGCCTTTTTCGCTGCTCTTTCTTAGGGAGAAAAACCACCATCCAATGCACCTAGAGTTGGACCTTGGAGGAAGGTAAAAGAAACTATCTTTACATTTTCTCTACAAAAAAAAAAAAAAAACCAATATAGTTGATATGATTTTGCGTGTTGAGTGTACTTTAAGATTGTTTATATGCTTTTCTTCTTTTTAATGAATTGTAAGCTTAGTTATCATTTTGCTGGCATACTCTGATATGCAGATGTTAACATCGAAAGACGCCAATTTCATCGGATATACATTCAAGAAATCCGATCTCCTGAAATCAGCTGGAACTGCTGGTAATGATACTTTTCAACAACCACAGTAAATCGATTTGCTTTCTTTTTCTTCTCTTCATTTTGGTGATCGATGATCGATTAAAATATCTACTAATCGTCATTAATCCATGGTGATCATACAGGGATAGATATGAGTTCAAATGGATCCTCTAAACCTCCATCTGTAATGTCATTATTTGGTATGCTAGCCTTTCTCTTATATATACGTGTGTGTGTGTGTGTGTGTGTGTGTGTGTGTGCCGTGTTGATTTTCTTGGCTGTGATTTCCAAATTGCAGGCAAGTTAGACCTGCAAGACGCAGTAATAGCCGAGGATGAACCAAAGCCACAGATTTGACACAAATTAATTTATACGAATTTTGATTATCCAAAGAGGGTGTTTTGGTGTGCACGAAGTGCTAATTTATGTACAGAGAAAATTTAATCAGTTTTGCAGCTCCGTAAAAATTTTGGCCATTTTGTTTTATTTTTCATTGTTTTGTTCTCTGGTCTAAATTATGTACACAGGAGTGGTCTTGTAAAGCCAATAAGCGTGTTGAATTCAATGTTTTAAGAGTTTTTGTTTGGGTGGCTCAGATATTGTTACCCTTTTTATTTTCTTTCTTGATTTTGCTTTTGAGTTGGACATTCTTATTATCTTCGCAGTTTTGGTGGATTGACAGATTTTTATTTATTTTTTGTTATAAATATTAAATATTTAATGTTTGTTTTTTCCTAAAATATTTTTGTAATCAGATCAATTAAGAGACTTTGAAACTCTCACCCATTTGTGGAAGTGTTTGAGCCTTTGAGGTGTCGGATTCAACAAAAAGAATGCCACACGTGGTATATTAATTCATTAATTATTTAAAGTCTTTTCTGTCTATTAATTTAAAGGGCAAATTATATCTACACTACACTATTTTTTGTATGATATAATTATAAATTAATTTTTTTTATTTTTAAAATTATAAATACCCTTTAGGTACGTATCAATTTAATAAAATTTATCTTTTGTCAAAATGAGATGTAATTATGAGTTGTATTTCTAGTATTTCGATTGAATTTTGAAATGGGATTTATATGATTTTGATAAGTTTAAGATGTAGATGGTGTATATAAAGTAAATTTAAAAAAAATAAAATAAAATAGTGATGGTATCAGATTATAAACGGTGATGTCGATGGTAGTTGTGGTGGTATAAAATAAAATTATTTCGTGAAAGTTTATGGAATAACAAAAATTGATTGAAAAAATTCGTAAAGCTTTATGGGATGTATTTTTTGGTGGCCAAATTGGCTATTATGGTGGTAGAAAAAGTTATTTTTTGTATATTTTTATTAATATTTATAAGAAAGTCATAAAACTTGATGGTGCATTAATAATTTTTAAAATAAAAATAATTAATTTATAATTATGCTATACGTCAAAGGCGTGAACATAATTTTCCCCAATTTAAATTTTTACATGAATGCTTTGTTTGGGCTATAAATTTTTAAAAATAGAAAAACAATGGAAAGGAAAATTTAAAATAAAATACTGGGGTATTACAATTTAAAGTGCAACTCTTTTAAGAAAGTATTTTTCTTATTTAATTAATTTCATTGACCAACATAAAGTGATCCATGCACATTTTTCCAGTCCAGATAGTGGGAGTTTATGAAGATGAATTCTCCTTTATAAATGAGGATGATCATGATCACCGTCTTCATCATTATTATTATTATATGAAAATTATTTGACGAGGGAGAATCTGTTTTTGCCACATCGATCTCAGTTCAGAATAAAAAGACCAACAGTAGATCGCAACTTGGCATAATAACCTAGATGCATCACTATTTCGCTATCGCCATGCATTGCCGTCTCCTCGGTGTCCGAGAAGAACTTTACCACCATGGCCCCTATTTTCTCAAGTGTCTTGTATGAACTCTCCGATAAAGGGACTTAACCCTTATCGGGTGGCCCCCCCACTTTCTCGAGATGGTCCCATAAATAAATTCTCTGACACAATAGTTGCGTTTGATGTCTCCACTATCATGTCTCGGAGAATATTCTTTGTACGGATGGCGGGATTGGGCCAATCCAACCTCGGATGGCGGGATTAGGCCAATCCAACCCTAGTCCAACCCATCCATCTTCGACCGCTATAAATAGTAGTTCGTCATTGTTCACAAGGGTAAACTTTCCTAAATTCTTACTACGCACATTACCTTACTTTTCGATTACCTGTTCGAATATTGACTTGAAAGTTGGAGGGTCTTCGCTGGAGACACATTCAATTAGGCTCACATGTGTTCCATCCTTGCAAAATAGGGACCGGCAAAGACTCAAGAACCTTTACTCGGATTTTGGGGGCTTCCCAGCTCGAGGACAAATTCTGACCACATCACTATTATTATTATTATTATAATAATTATTATTATAATTATATTGCTCTCTCTCTCTCTCTCTGAATTCTAATTAGACTTCAATTGTACAACACTAGGGATGCCAACGGGTTGGGTCTAGTACGGGTTTGGCCAAACCCAAGACCAGACCCGCGAGGTTTTTCTGGACCTGGGACCCGTCCCAGACCCGACCCGACCCGAACCCGGCTTGGACCCGATGAATCCGCCAGGTTCCGAAACCCCTCCCAACCTGCTCCACGTACCCGCCAAACCCGACCTGCAAACCCGCTTCAATAATTGAAATTTTTAAATTTTTTTTTTTGAAACAATAATTTTTAATTGTACAAGAAACTTAATAATTGAAAATATTCAAATTGTACATAAAACTTAATAAAACATATTCAAGTAAAATAATAATAACCAACTTTAAATGTCCAACCATAAGAAAAAATTACCATAATCATAACTATAAAGCCTAATAAAATATGTTCAAGTGAAACATTTATATATTATAAATATATATATTATATATTATAAATATATATTATATATAAATTAATTTCTTTAATTTTATTTATTTATATATTATAAATATATATATATAATATATAATACATATATATACGGGTCGGGTTCGGACTGGGTCTCAGTGGACTCGAGACCCGACCCGAACCCGGACAGGTCCAAAATTTTGGATCCACGACCCACCCCAATACCCGTTTAAATGAGTCTAAACCCGTCATAACGGGTCGGGTCCGAGTCGGGTTCGGACCCAACCCGGACCCATTGCCATCCCTATACAACACTAGAATCAGTAGGCCATTATAACATTATCTTTTCTTTTATTTGCACCCCTTTATTCTGTGGGTTGTCACGTAAAGTCGGTTTTGCATTCCCATCAAGAATAAAATGTCATACACAAACGTAAGACGGACTAAAGATATTTTCTTTTTCAATGATATATATATATATATGTATATAATATTTCTTTGTTTTTCCCCTTTAAGTCGCTCATAAATGCTATCAGATTGCATTTGTATGCTGAACTTGGCCCTACGTAATATCATATTCATGAGAGAACTTGTCACGTGAAGAGATAAATATTGCTCCACCTATTTTTAGATTATTAAATTTGACTAATTTAATCTTAATTTTTAAATCATTTAACTGTTGAAACATTAATATTAAATTGTATAAAATACTAAGTTTCAAATTTCAATCTTTAGTTATTTATTTATAAAAGTATACTAAAAATATAAAAAAATTTATCTTAATGCAAAAGTGAATAAATTAGAGCATGCTTGGATGGATATTTTTTCAAAAGAAAATTACTTATTTTTTGAAAAGAAGACATTTCACTGGAAAAAAAAAAAACTTTTATTTGACTTTTCGAGTCAAACAAAATTCAGAAAAAAAAGTTAAAAAAGTATTTTTTTTAAAGTAGAATGAACAACTTTAAAAAAATGAATGTTTTAAAGTAAATTTAAATAACTGAATAAAAAAAGCCCCTATTTTTTTTAAAAAAATCTCTATTATTAGAAGGAAATTTTTTTATAGGAACATGACTTGACTGCACATGAAAAATTACAAAAGATAAACCTGCAAACACTTTTTTTTTCCAAATATATACAAATGATGATTGGTCACTTGCGGTATGAACGGATTAAATTGAGTCTAACAAAATACTATTTTAAGCTTGGTTTGAATTTCTTATCGAATTTCAAATTTTGTTTAAATTTAATTTGATTATTAAATAAATTGAACTCAAACAAGCTTTAATCGAGCTAAACTCAAACTGAGTTCGAATAATTTGATATTTTTATACATATATTATTATATTTTAATCAATCAAATCAAATTTAAGTTGATTTTCTAATTTTATAGAACAAAAAAATGATGTCAAAGTCAACCCAAATTATTGAAAGCGGACCACATGCACCGTAGTAATCCCATAAGCGCACCTAGAAAAAGGAAAGATCCAAATTTGTCGTTTGGCAGTTGGGGTTGGAGTACAAAGGAAGCCAAAAACACTAAATTGTTTGGTTTCGTTGAGTTAATGAAGACAAGCAAGATATTTTTTGTGAATCCCTATGGGGGCACTCCATTGATATTTTAGGACCAAAAATATCTGAAACCCCTCACCATTTTGACCTAGCTGACACGTGTAAAAGCAGTTGCAGCTGGCACCTCCTTTTTGCACTTTTCTCGAATGGAAACCCCCAACTCAAGAAAAAAAAAGCCAAACTCAAAGAACAACCATAATCCAAACACCCTCATCGTATTGATAGAAAATTAGTACTAATTTTTCCGAGATTTTTATGAGTTTTGAAATTTCGGACAAGGATATGGAAGATTCGGCGGATTCGAATGCTGTGGCTAAAAGAAGTTGTGATGAGCAAGAAGAGACTTCGACTTTGGTGGTAAATTTACTGTTCTTTTGATCTGTTTGAAATTATTGTTTTTTTTTTTGGGACGAAATTTTTTTTTTTTTGTTGGACGTTTTTCTAAGGTTAGATTTAATGGTCTTTGGAAAGATACTTAAGAATTGGTGGTTGATTCTGTTCTTGAGCAAGAAAGAATGGATGTAAAGGATTTCGTTCGATTGGAAATTTTTAAGTATTTCTTTGATCCAAAAAGAAAAAGAATTTAAGTTTTTTGTTTCTTCCTTAATTTATTTTGGTGGGTTGGTCCTAGTTTTCTTAGAATAGTGTAATTAGAATCTTCTTTTTCATTTTTCTTCGGTTTTTTTTAAAGAAAAAAAAAATCCTTTTTAGGCTTCCATGGAATGTAACAAGAAAAGAAGGGTTATTGTGTGTGTGTGTGTGTGTGTGTTAAGCCTTAAATTTTGTTCCTTTTGGGCCCTTCAAGTTGTGGATTGAAACTTTTATCCTATCTCACTCCTAAATGATGTTCATCTTGCAAACTATTTCAAAGAATTAAGCTATCCTGTAGTTTCCTTCATTTTGGTTTGGCTTAATTTCTTTTTGTGTCTCAATCTGTACATATGTTGTTTCTGAGAAGCAGACCTGGAATGTTTTATTTGATTAGCCCTCTTGAGAGAATCATTAAATCCATAATGATTTCAGAATCCATAATAATTTTTTATATTGAGAACAAATCAAATCCATAATGCTTTCAGAATCCATAATAATTTTTTATGTTGATGTTCTCCATTTTGGCATGATAAAGAATGCAATAAACAATTCGCTTGATTATGAGTTAAGGGCATTTAACAAGTTCTTTTTTTTTTTTGCGTAATTCCTGTTTTGTGCCTGGATTCTAATACTTATTCGGATGCTCAGGTAACAGAGCTGAAGCCGACCGAATGGACAGACGAGAAACACAGCTTGTATCTGAAATCCATGGAAGCGACATTTGTACACCAGTTGTACAAATCGTCGTCACTCGGTCGCCACTTGCAGAGAAACGGCCCCTCGGGATCTAAACCATCCAAGCACAAGCATGCCAGCATCCATGCTCCTTCTAGCCAGGTTTATTTCCTAGCTTGCCACTATTCTGTTCTTGTATTTACTCGGCCAAAGTCAAGATAATTTCTTTAAAAAGAATGCGTTTTCTAACATCTTATGTGCAATGATTTCACCTATGTAGTTTAAGGTCCTTCGTGATGGCTGTTGGTCTAAAATCGAGTTCAAGAGAGATGAAGCAGAAGTCAACCAAGAAGATGCTGGAGTTCTATTGTCAAACCCGTGGATCCAGCATTATAGATGCCCGGAGAGTCCAGGAATCAGAAAAGTTTCAACTTCCTGTGCAAAAGCTTCTTTATCGTCTACTAGCGCCAATCAATATCCGACGCTTAATTTTCAATTATGGCGTCAGGATTCTGTAGGAAGCAATACAGGTAGCTATGATCAGTCCCTTTTCCATCTATAATAGCTCCTCTGTGAGACTGAAGCATACTAACCTTATATTCCTCGGATGATTTTTCAAAATCGAAGGGCTTTGTGTGAATAAGTTGAAGTAATTAAATTATTTCAAGCTACCGAGTATAAGTAATTTGAAGGCTGTAAGTTGGTTCATACCTAAGTGCAGTCAAGTTAGCATGACTGTTTGAAAATATTCTAGGTTTCTATTGTGACCTATGTTGGTTTTTATCAGAGGTGACAGATCAGAACTTCGTTGATGAAGAAGACAAGTCTGAGAGGATACACGCAATGAAGAGAACTTCAATGGATAATGAGAGGATACACGAAACGAAGAGAACCAAACCTTCAGCGGATAATGTTTCAAGCAATGATCAAGTAATTACGTTGTTCTTCCAGTAATCACATGTTTAAAATGTTTTCCATCTCATAATACAAATTCATCTGTCACAAGATGGCTGATCTTATCGGATTCTAAATTGTTTTCTTCAGGTTGTCCCTTTTGAAATTACTGTTCAAGTGGATGCTGCTGGTGAAGATCATGGACATCCTGGAGATTAGGACATGTGTATCTACTATGGATTAGAGTCCCTGAAAAACAGGAGATATTCGGGGAAATTATGGTAAAACACTCGATCTTTACTGTCGGATGCTGGTAAGAAGGCCCTCCTTGTGGGGCAGAGGAAAGGATGTTCGGTACTATAGCATATGTGCTAATAATGGCTTATGCTAGTGACGCCTGATGCGTCCTAGACATCTTCGCAAGTGGTGCTAAATTTTAGAACCGATAATTTTGGCAAGTATTTGTTTCTTTTCTGGATTCTAACGCTAACCGCCACCCCCACCCCCCCCCCCACACACACACACAACAAATTTGAGCACAAGGATCTCTTTGCCTAGATATCACCTTGGCGATAAGCTGCTGCACTGATTTGTTAAACATGATCTTTACGTTCCTTAATTCTGTACAGTTAGTATTCGTATCGCATACTTGTTTTGTGTCATTTTGTACTGGAGAGATTGATTTCACTCTCATTATATGCAATGTAGTAGATAGAATGATGTGGTGATTTCTGATATAGCAAACTACATGTACAGGAATATAATGCTCTTTTCTTGAGACATGTTTTATCCTTTCGAGTCGCTCTGTTGGTGGCCTTAGATATTTGGGTTTGTAGCTTTGCTTCGGAAGGCTTTTTGCCGTGACTATTTGGCTTATTTGAAATGCATGTATTAATTAACATATAAGATGATGTACACATTGTCATGCAGGATCCTAAATAGGTTTTACAATCTCACTAGCTACTTGCAAGTACAATTAATTTGAGTCATTACTTAAATAAGTTGTTTGTGTGTGAAATTATTTTGAATTCAATTGTTTAAATTGCCTTGTGAGTTAATACTAATTTGGACCATTCATTATAAAAGTTGTTTCATAAGCTATTTGAAAGCTGAAATAGTATCGGTCAGTCATTTATGAATGCCATTTGTAAACTGTGTTGGTTACTTGGTGGACTTTCCTATTGAGTTGAATCCATGTACGTGTGTTATAATATCTATCCATTATGGTTATCAGAACAAATAAGTAAAAACATATACATTCAAAGAATTTTATTAGAAAGTTTCTGTAACATAAGTTGTGGAGAATCAAGACGGAAAAATAGTTTTGATCCTCTACTACATATGTGTTACATTTTTTTCCTTCATTCGTTAATAAATATCACGTGTATTGATTAGTGATTAAGATTAAAAAAAACAAAAAGAATTTAAAAAAAATTTCATTAGATTTTTCCTCCGTCCTTGTCTCAATTTTTTTTTTTACCAATGCATCTAATGTGTATTGATAAGTAGATGAGAAGGTGTTTGTCAACATATTGCTAGGAAAAGTCAATTAGTTAGAAAGGCTCAAAAGTCCTAGCTTGAAGTTCTAGTGCCTTTTGTTCGTATTTTGTTTTATAGGACGAATTACGTCTACACCTCCTGAAATATAATGTAATTATAAATTAATTTTTATAATTTTAAAAATTATGAAGACCCTTCTTAGATATGTATTAATTTAATAAAATTTATTATTTATTGTGGCAAGATATAATTGTAAATTATATTTTTTTTATATTTTTGGTGGAATTTTGATATGAGATTCGCATAATCTTATCAAGTTAAAGATGTAGAAATTATATATAAATTTAATTTTTAAAAAAATGTAGTGATTTGTATTAGATGATAGATGGTAATATATGGTGGTGGTTAATGTGATATAAAATAAAAAATGAATTGAAAGATTTTATCGGGCTAAATTAGATGCATTTCTTGGTGGTCGAATTAACTATTATGGTTGCATAATTTATTTTAAACATCTTGATTAATATATAAGAATGTTCTATAAATATCGAGTGATATTTGTAATTTTTAAAATAAAAAAAATTATAAAAATATTATACTTTAAGGGGTCTATGTAATTTGCCTCATTTTGTATTTTAAAAATCTGTTCTATTTCAAGAAACAAGCTTTCTGAGTCCTCATTCAAAGTCACTAATTGATCTGGCCAAGTTTGAATGAAATTATGTTTCTTTATACTTTTATTTTTCATCATTGTCATCACCTAGACTGGGTTTTAATTAATTAAGTAGTATTCAAAGTGTTTGATATTAGGTCAACTAGTTGAAAGTCAAATTGTTTATGATTTCTAACAGGAAAAGGGCGAAAAGAACAAGCAAGGAGAAAGAATAAAAAACACAAGTATCAGCTTACAAATCAGTTTCATCGTCCGAATGTTCAAATAAATTGTCTCACTAAAAATCCTGAGAACAACATATTAGCCTATTAGGGTTCCAATTCCATACAAAAACTAATAATCATTAAACCGATGCCTCCATTTAAGTCCGCATCAGAGGTGGTGGCGCGCATTGTTTCACGCCGGAATTTATTCCGGCAGCAGATTACAGATTGTTGCAGTTACAATCAGATTCGGTGTTTGAATGGCATTGCTTCGACTAGTGCATTTTCCTCACCCGATAACATAGTCGGCGGTGGTTACAGGAATTCTAGTTTCTCTGGTTTAGGAATTTCATCGAACACTAGTAATGTTGGATTTCAGAGAAGGGGTTTCTTGGGATGTGTCGATGGCGAAGAGGGGAATATGCTGTCCAAAGTATACGAAGAAAGGCGTGTTTTAGGGTAAAGTTTCTATTATTCATTTCGCTATTTCAGTTTTCTCCTCGTTTGTTTTTTTCTTTGGTTGGGATTGGGGGATTGCTGCTTCAAGTACGATCGATGCCTTGGGTGGCAATAATTGGAAAGCTAAAATGTTTGGGTTAATTGAATTTCTCAAACTTGCTGCGGCGATTGGATTTTGTAATTTTAAGTACAATGATGACGATAAAAGTGGGTCTCTGAGTAATCTTTGAATCAACATTCTAACCGTTATGATTACAGAAGTTGCTCATACCTATGTTTGATTGGAAAAAATGTCTGAGAAAAGTTCACATTTTGAGATACTATGCGAAATAAGATTTGATTTTGAACACGTGAAGCTTCCACATAGGTTAAACCCAATAAGTTGATCTTTCATCTCAAGTGTCAACTATTTCTAAGTAAAACCGGCTTTTCTTTAATCACTTGAGATGTGTGCTGATTAATATTTTTACTATTAGATATTCACCAGAACAATTGTTCAATGTGGTTGCTGCTGTTGACATGTACCAAGATTTTGTACCTTGGTGTCAGAGGTCAGAGATAATTCGGCATAACCCCGATGGAACGTTTGATGCTGAGCTACAAATTGGATTTAAATTTCTGGTTGAAAGTTATGTATCCCATGTGGAGCTAAGCAAGCCGAAGTCCATTAAGGTAAAGATTCACTTTTTCAGCTGCCCCTGTTTAGCTACTACAGATTTCCATGCCCTGTTCAGCTAGTTCTGCTCTTTATTCATTTTTTTTTTTGGGTATTTTTTTTCCCCTCAGTGAACTGGTGTGTATATTGGTTCATGATATTTATTTTTCCAACTACGAATCGTGCTTGAGGGTTGAAATAAGTATCATCATACTTCCTGTAATGTGCTTGAAATAATGAGCCTTGTTTTTCCCAATAGATTTCTTAGTTGAGTTTCTTAGTCCCAAGCTTGGTATACGAGATAGCCAGATTTGTGCAGGTGCTGAACTGGATGGTTCTGAAATATTTTGAATTGAAAGACTGTGTAAGATAGGCAGACTACAGATTATAGGATTTCCAGTGAACAATCTTCAAGACAGGTGTTGCTCATCAGCTTCTGAACATGATTTATAATCCTGAGAAGATGAATACTGTAGATAATCCGTCATTCATTTGCTTAATGAATTCATTTATCATATAGGGTAGTAACTCCAACGGTTAGGATCTCACCTCCAATATTAGTTGAAGGTTTAATAAGTGGGCTGCCGGCCAATTAATTATTGGATAGAAGTTTGCGTGAAAGTTAGTTTTTTGTATTTGAAATTTTCACCCCTGCTCTAACTGGATCAGTTGCAGCAAATGCTGAAGGGTTGTAGAAACCTTGGGTTTCAGGTTTTAAATGGTGCCACATCATATCAACTTTTTTCCCCCGGTGGCAAAAGGGTCTAATCAATTTATTTGGAAATCTACGGCCATTAAAGGCTGATGGTGAGTGCTAAATTTTCAGTGAACCTCATGGTAATGGTGTCGGGAGCTGTAATTGGTTGCAAGTGATTGTATTGCGGAAAATAAACATAGTTTTGCCACATTATTATTGCACTGTACTGATGACTTTTAGCAATGATTATTTCAAAATTGAGCATTCAAATGGCTTAGGCCTTCAATCTTCATTTCGTGCAAATTTGTATTATCTGGTATCAACTCTGTCATTGATGAATATACCTTAGCCTTCTGGTCCTTTGGCATTTTTTCCTTTAGTGAAATCTAGGGTTTGACATGACCAAGAAGTGCTCTGCCATTTCCTGCCTGCTTTATGAATTTGTACTTAGCGTGATGGAAGTGTTACGGCTTGTGATATAGACTAAACACAATTCCACTTAGCATTTCAATGGAATCTGGGAATGACATTCAGTTCGTTTCAATTAATGATTTTCTATGAAACTCTTTTTTGAGTGCATTACGTTAGTTGCCCCTCTTGCCCTTGCTGATATTTGTTGTCTCTTCATCTTTTCCAGACAACTTCATCCCAGAGCAGCCTTTTTGATCATTTAATCAATGTCTGGGAATTTAATCCCGGACCTGTTCCAGGAACCTGCAGCCTTTATTTTTTAGTGGACTTCAAGTTTCAGTCACCCCTATATCGACAGGTGAGTTCTATTCATGTTTGAGCACTGAATATAATCACTGGTTTGTGATAACTTGAAGAAGAATATAAGTCTATGAATGCATTCTATTATGCAAATTTACTTTCTGGTTATGTGATACTCGTACAAGGTATCTAATTGATGCCAAAATACATTTCTGTCTTATTCATTAACTTGAAATTGTTATCAGCATCTAATTTGATGACCTTGGAAAACAAAAACTGTTATATTGATTTACTTTTGTTGGAATTTAATCGAAACCAATAATATTTCGTGCCTGTTTATTTGATTTAAAGTTTGTCAGTGGCTCCATGAATTCTCTTTTGCTTGCTTTTGTTGAAAAACTTTGTAGTTACAATTCTTGTTGCGATGTTTCCCATTTATAGTAAGGATAATTGTTATTGTCCCTATTAGTTCCTGCCTGCCTAGAGTAAGGTTTGGGGCGTGGCAAAGGTTGCCCCTTTGCAACCTACATAGCATGATTTGCGTCGTGAAACCAGCTGCCCTGCTTCTGCATATGACTTGGCCCCATCTAACTCTCACAGGCTAATTCTGCTGTAAGGATTAGCATTTGGCCTTATTACAGTTTAACCTTCTCAGCAGGGCTAAACCTTTTGCATTTCATCAGTTGAAACTTAGAATTCTCGTGATTTGCAATGTTATTTTTTTCTAGCACCAAGCTCCACTTATTACCAATCATGATTGCCTGAATATCATGAAATTACATTGCTGTTCCCACCACCAACAAAGCACAGCTAGAGTGTAGTTTTTGATGTAATTTCCAACCCTCATTTGGTTAGCATGTACACATTTGGAATCACTCTATTCTGATGTCACATTACCTCTTCAGAGTTAAAGTCCTTTTGTCACTGTGTTGGTATTAAGGCGAACTATCAACCTCGCTTTTCTATGAAAACCATTATGTATGTATTCTGACGATACATTACAGATGATGCTTGTAAAAAATGTGGCATGATCATATGCGAAGATGCCATGTAAACTGATGGCTTGACAACTGAAAGCATACAAACTAGTTGAAGTAGTTGTCATATCTCATAGTTTTTACTGTAGATTTTAACTCCAAATGCAAAAGGATCACAATTGTTTAGGCCTGTTGCATGGTTGGCATTTCTGAGTTTTTATCTTAAAAGTAAATTGAAATATTCTTCATGCATGACCTAAGACTAATTAGGAGATCAACTTTCGTATAAGGAAACACGCGATTCCAGAAAACCTAAAAAAATGGAAGAAAGAGAAGAAAGTGTGGAAGAAGAGATGTAGAATAACGCAGGAATAAGTCGACTAATAAATAAACAACATTAAAAGGACAACAAAGATTGTATAATTGATGGGGAAGCTCTTTTCTCTTTTCTTCATCTTTCTGCCTTCACTAAATTTTATTGCTTGGTTTGGTTTGGCTTACAAAGTTATTCATATGGAACACGTCACCGTGAAATGTAGTATTCGGTACAAAATACGAGTATTTATTTTTCTTTTGCCTTGTGAATTGTTAATGGTTTTATCTCATTCATGGAATTTATGTGACAGCTTGCAAATATGTTCTTTAAAGAGGTGGTCTCTAGACTGGTTGGTTCATTCAATGAGCGCTGTCGATTGATATATGGACCTGGCGTACCAGTTCTTGAAAATACTTATGAGCAGAGAGCTTGAAATTTTTTCTTCAAACCAGGGCCTGTCAAATACTTGGCTTGAAATTTCAGCAAGCAGAGATCAATTTCAACAGGTAGAGGCAATTTTTCCTTTTTCTTTTGGTTGTATTCAATTCCTGCTGCTTGTTGGTTCTATCATTTAATATATTTCAAACCAATTAGAGCATCCGACCCTTTGAGATATTCTATCCTTACTTCCTATTTTAGTCCATTTCCCCAAAGGTCGAATGGGTCCGTCCGAGTCTACGGATACACCTGTATCTAACAGTTAAAATGCCTGGAAATAGTTGCTGCAAACACTTTTTGCCTGTACTTGCGGAACCCATTTTCGCCTAGTGAAATATTTTATTGGAATGTAGCCTAATGTCATTATGGTCTATCTCTTGAATTAAGCTGTTTCTCTGGAGCTGCTTTTGCTTCACTGCTATTTCACCAAACAGAAACTGCAGAAAGAAAGGAGATAACCAAAAAAAAAAAGAGCAACTTTTGTCATGAGAAAATGAATAATCGTCTTCAGTGCAGTGACGAACCTGTATTGTCCATTGTTTTAAATTTCATTAGGCTTATATCTTTTATCCGGTCTTTGCCATCTTGGGCTGCAGCTTGCGGCCCAGAGCAGCCCAATCTTGTGACCTATCCAAACTGAAGAATGGATTGTGTTGGATGTTGAAAATGCCTTTGCGTACTAGCAAGTTTATTTATTTGTTTTTCAATACATGCAAGCGAACAATATTATAGTTTTTTTTTTTTGGGGGTGGGGGGGGGGGGGGGTCTGATAATGGTATTCACATTTTATTCATAGTATTAATATATAAATTACAATTCATAAATTAAAAAAAATATCAGTTTTTAAGAATAAAACATCTAAGAAACTCTTCTAAATAATTATAATTAGATTGTGCTAAAGATAATTATAGATTCGTCTTAATCAAAAAATATATATTCGTAAATTTTTAAATGTTATTTTGACTGTTGAAATTTATTGTACTAGGAAAAAAGTTTGGAATAACTTTTTATATTATACTTCATTCAACTATATTTATTTATTTAATTTTTTTTTCTTGGGGGGGTGGGGCGTGAGTAATATTTTTGAAAGTACAGGGAAATAATTGATATATATGTCATACTTTAGGGTGGTAAAATTATATTTTACTATATATTAAAATATAAGTATACGTACACCGATGCATACATGTGTGAAACTGAAAAATGATTTATTGAAATATATGCATAGGTATCATGAGAAAATATTTATATCAACTACACGTAGTATTGGGCATTTATTAATGCAATTTGTGGGTTATGATATTGTAGCGGAAAAAAAAGCTATTAACCTCAAAAAAGAAAAGTGTAAATAAAAAAATAAAATAAAGGAGAGAGTGAATATACCAAATAGTCAGAAATTTTTTGTTGGAGGGGGAACCCCCTCTGACTCCTTTCAAGTGTTTAATTGGAGCATATGAGCAAATAGTTGAAATTATGTTACCAGTCTCTTTTGTGGCATTTCATAGCCCTGCTTGAAGTGGTCTGAGTGAGAAGAAAACTCTTAATATTTAAGAAAAGAGAAGTAAACTAAATCATTGAAAGAAGAGCTCCATTCTTACAATTAATGGAAGAAGATAATAAATTGAATGGACATATTAATGCAAATCTCCTTTCATTGTTATCTAGAAAGATGAAACAAGTGTCAAATTTTAATCCACCTTTTTGCAGCTCAATTTCACATTCATCTCCAGAAACTTTACCTAATCATTCACCTACTTTAGACGTCCCCTCCAGCTGGAAAATTGGTTAAGAAGATTGATGGTGTCTGGGGATATTTAGCCTCCAAGTATATGTTTGGGATCCAGCTATAATTTATTTATTTATTGATGTGATCCCAAAAACCATATAATTTTCATCTCCACCACAAATCACTTTGATTTTATTCCACTACATACCTTTATTTTTCTCTTTTGATTGTTCCATCATAATCAATGGTAATTATTAAGAGACAAAATTCATGGCACATCTTTCTCATCAGTGTTTCTATGTTTATTTATCTCTCCACTCTTGTCCTTTTCGATTCAACTTCGAGGCGCATTACGCTTCATGATATATATGAATTCACTTTAGTTCAAAGATATCGATATTAGTTTCATATCATATATTTAGTTACACAAATCACATGTTATATCAATTGTACATAGGCCACGTAACGCAAGCGGCAAGTCCCAAATCAATATTTTGATACAATTGGCAAGTCCAAGAGTCAGTTAACCATAATGAAAAATAAATAAATAAAGGAGAGGACCAAGAGTCCGTTTATGTATTTATTTTTGCTTATGTAATATATCAATGATTGGAAGCTTTGAATTATAATGGCACGCACTTGTTCCTCAAACAAGCTTACGCGCGGCCTTAGCTCCTTGTCCGTCCCTTGCGGTACTAGTTAAGTCAACCTCTTTCAAAGTTTTGTGTATGAAGAAGATGGAAAAGAAAGGTTTAGAGGGCAAAAGAACAAAGAAGGAAGTTTATAAGAAAGATTAGGAAGTAAGATCTTCTTAAGAAAAGTTACTTTCTTATACACTCTCTAAACTTGGACATCTTACAATGACCCCTTCTCCCTTATTTATAGTCTTCCACCTTCTCAATGGACGGTAGAGATCTATTTGATCCAACGGTTGAGAAAGGTTCTCTGGAACTCTCTACTATACTCCTACACTATCCATAATCTTCCACTACCTTCTATAATATTCTACACTTATCTACAACGTTCTAGACTATTTTATACTATCCTACCACCATCTAGAACATTCTATACTCTTCCAAGTCTTCTAGAATATTTCAGGTTGTTCTGAAATTTTCCAGAACCTTCTAAATCTTTCTAAATTTGTGTAGAATTATCTAAAATATCGTAGAATATTCTAGAATTCTTTCATTTTGAGTCTCTAAGCTTCGAATTAGAAAGAAAAATCTCATCTTCTGAACTATTATCGAAGTTTAGAGTAGCAGTTTGTGATGATTCTGATTTTGTAACGTAATTATTGTATAGGAGAGCAACGTTACATGGGTTTCAGATAATTCCAAAAAGAGCCGCAATTGGAAAGTTGTTACTGCACCACAAAGATAAAATGCGATCTGACAAGCAAGTACGCGAATCGAAATCATACTTGCGAGTTTATCGGGCATGGTTGCTTATCCTTTCCTTGAAGTTCTTCACAAGAATCACGGTAAAAAAAGACTAATAAAAAAGGAAAAAGCTTTGGGGAAGAAGTGTGCAATATAGCATTCAGTAACGGCGCCGTATTTAATTCGGGAATACTGTATATTCTTTAATTTTAAAATTACCTCATATATATCATTAAATTTGAATAGCCATCATATTTATCTCGTAGTGTGTTTTCTAATCGTTATTTAGTGTATTTTTGATTTTATTTTTAATTTAATTATTTATATTATTAGTAATCCGTAACTAGTAGGTGAGCTTCTTAATTTTCAAATTTTGATTCCACCACTGATGGCAGCCATTCGTGCCCATTCGGTAAAATTGAATGGAACTTTCAAATAATAGTTTTGGCAAATCAAAATTTTGACGCACCAAGTTAATTAATTAGTGTGTTGAAGTACTCGATTTGATTTGGTAATGACCGAATAATAGTTCCTATAATTTTTTTAATTATTAAATTAATCGATTTCTCTATTAAAAAAAATAAAAAAAATTGAACATCTCAACTCTTAATTCTAGTATTCAGAAAATACAAATTGGACATTGATGTTAAGCATTTCAATTCATACATAATTTCATCAATCCAACTTACTTTCTACACATAAAAAAAAGATAAAAGGAAAAGGATAGAGATAACACAACAATCATTGGCTGATGCCTTTGATCTAATGGACACATACCCCACCTATATATAAAAGTGTGGAAAAATTAGTATTAGGTTCGAATCTTGATAGTGGTGTGTGTGCGTAAAAAAATAGTACAACAATCATTAATTCCATCAATTAATACGATGAGTCAATGACCAGCTATCAGTTCCTTTAGCGGGATGAGACGTTAGATTCCTTAAACAATATTCAGAGTTCGAATCTTAGAGTTGTTAATAAATTGAATTTGAAGGGTCATCCCATAATGAGCCTCTGCAGTACCTGCTTCAAATTATTTAGACAGTAAATCAGAACCGGAAAATTAAGACAAAAATAATAATAATATGATGAGATAATATAGCGGGTCTTGGAAACTTAAATCCAAAAGCAAGAATCTAAAAAATTGAGGCAGGAAATAACAGAACTAACCAAAAAAAAAAGTTTGTGTAATTGCATATGATAACATTAGAAAAGATAAAGCTTGTGCAATTGCATGTGATTACATTAGAAACATAGTGTAACTAACCTTTCAAATATTGACCTAGAGATTATTCCTTTATGTGAAATATATGTGTCGTAAAAAGACATTTGGATTAATGCATGATCTCAGTGGCATCCAAGGAGCTAATAATGGTCTTTGTCTTTGATGTGTGATTGGTTGGATTTCTGTACCATGAACAACGACCAAGTTGCTCTCACTTTTAGTATGAGATGTGAAGATAGACTCTATCGCCGCATTCATTTCTTTTTGAAAAAAAAAAAATAATGAATTAAAATCGGATAATCAATTACAATATCAATTTAATTTAGCTCATAGTATGTCTATGTCCACAGTAGATAGCAATATTCCTGGATGTTACCCCTAGAGCAGAAAGCATACGTGATATTTTGTGTGTGTGTGGATAAAATTTGGGAAACCTTTGAACTTAGACTTATGTGTGGTAGGAATGTAATGAAGAGACTACCAAATATTGATTGACTTGCATTTTATTTTATGGGTTGCATCATTATTGGATATTGGACCCCCGGATATTGTGTTTCCTCGTTGTGTCGCTGCGAAATTGTTTCAACTTTCAACTATATATATATATATATATTCATCAATTTTCTACTATGATACGTGTTGAATTAGGTTAGCTTCAAGCTTCCATTAAAGGTACAATATAATTAAGCCTATACATAATGTGATACATTTAAAAAGTGTAACCTTTTATACACTAATTATGGTATTTTATACAAAGCGTTCCAATAAACTACGCAAAATTATTCACTACAATGTAACCTCAAAGTACAAGAAATTGTCAAAATAAACTATTAGGATATCCAATTGTCTGAAACTCTTGTTTATTCATGTCTTAAAATTAAAAATGTTATAATATTTACATACAATGACCTTTTGTATTGTCTAATGTTTGTATGAATTTTTTAGTGCTGCTAAAAATTATGTGTGCGTGCGCGCTTGTGCGTGTATATATATGTATATATCTTTGAGGCTTGAATTGTTTTTACAGGTCTTTTCAATGAATAATTCCCGAGCAAGGAAAAGAGATAACATAAGTTTAGGGACTTCCACTACCGATTTTTTTTTTAATTGGACACATTAAAATGATACTTTTTCAAAAATATTTCAATAGTATAGAAATTTAGGCACTTTGTGAAAAGTGTTACTGTAAATAATTTTTATCAAAATCTTTTATATACTAAAACATATTTTAGCTACGTTATAAAATGTGACTAGACGCTTTTAGGGCAATCAAGCACATAACACTTTAACTAATATCGAAAAGTCAAAAGTATCATAATATCTATTTATTATAATAATTTGTGATGTCTCAATTGATCATTTCTCATAGTGTTCATTATAAATAACTAACTCAGTTGTTGGCTATGATATCTTATATTATTATAAAACTTGAAGTACATTAACGACATTGCACATGCATCCATTCAATTATAATATTATATCATCACTGATCAAAAGGAATATATATATATACACATATATATATATATATGTATTATATCTACCATTATAAGAATTCACCTCCTTTACTTACAAATTAACCTATTACAAATTTAATTTTTGTAACGAATTTTGATTGTAATGAATTTTGGTTATAACAAATCCGTTAGTAATTAAATATTTTATCACTCAATATTTTTTTTGTTCAGTTTACATTAAATTTTGTCATTAATCCATCACACATACCTTAAGTTTATAACAGAAACTCCACATTATAAATTTTTTATTAGTAAAAGGGTGCTTTCTTTTATTGCATCCCTTGTATGATATACTACAACAGGCGATAATACAATACCATCAAAGAAAGGCCGGCCAATCCTGAACCCAAGATCCAAGAGACATACACTCAAATCAAATCTTTCAACTCCTCTTAACGCATGCATAGGAGGCAGTCGCTAGCGGGGACAAAAACGTGATTTGCACATTGGATTTTCTCAGTTAGACCTAGCTCTTTAATTATTTTCCATATATATTACTATTATGATAGTATGTTCCAAGAAATAGAAAAATGAGCGGATAAAATTCTCTATTTTAAAATGATACCTCATCTCCCGTTTTATAATTTATATTAATATAATGTATAATTTATTTTTTTATTAATTGTATATTTAATTTAAAATCTTTACATTTGACATATCTTCATGTACTGAAATAAAAGAAAAAATATAATTTATAATAGGGAATTTCGCATGAAAAATGGGACGGTGTAGCATGCATAATTCGACATTGAAAGTGTATAATCTACATGTCCGCTAATAGAATATAATCCTACTCTATATGTAGCAATCAATGAGCTAGAGATCATCTGAAATCTGGCAACGGATTTGCACTCAAATATTACAGAAAGATATTATATAGTTTGGATTTTGCAGGGATTCCAGTATCAGCCGGATGTTGGTACAAAGTTCTAGTAGCATTCGGTCTATCGGTCTGTCTAGTTTACTCTTTATTTACTTATTTAATTAGTTATTTTGATCACACGATAGAGTTTGAATTTTAACATAAAAAAGTCGTTTATCTGTGAGAGAGAGTCATTTGAAATTATATTTAATTGGAAACTCTCAATTCGAATGAATATGAGACAAAATATAATATTATCATTAATTAATATTGTTTTTAATTTCTTTTAAACCAAGCAATCCTTTGTTTTTTGTTTTTTAGGGATAATTACTCCCAACACTCCTAAATTTAGGCGAAATTACAAATAATTAATACCCCTTGTATCGGTAATTACCGATTCCCTCATGAGTTTTGTTTTTGTCTTTCAGTTTTCAACTTCCGTTAGGTTGACTAATGGTCAACGTTTGTAAAATCAATTGAACTTCCAAAATTG